>JAQNCA010000001.1:15646566-15672637 GCA_029783725.1 Acanthurus tractus
AGTGCCATTCCTCCTTTTTCACCATGCACAACTGGGCAGTGCAGATTTGGTGCACACTTATTCTTTCCTTGCACTATTTCAACACCTACAGTTTGGATATATTTGTATGACAAAAGCATGTCTCTTTAGGATGTCTCCTGAGTCTCCAGAGAGGCAGTTTGGGCTTTACACCGTGATAATGGTTCTGCCAGCTGTGAGTATGAATACTGATCATGTTTTTGGCCTCGGGCCTGCAGCCAAATGCAGTTGCTGTAACCTGAGTTAGTCTCTGCGTGTAGAATCTGCTGTGGGGTTTGTTCTGACTGTAATTGGAACAAGACTTTACTGAAATTGCTCTTTGTTCACCATAATCTCCTATCATCACCGTTATGTATCAGGAGGGAAACCTGGGCTATTGCACAGCGTATCATACACAAAAGGTGTTTGGAAGTTTCTGCAAAACTCTTGTTACATTTTCCAAGAAGTGAGAGATACTTTTCTTGAGAGAGATTAGTGAAGGCATGAAAGCGTTCTAAATAAAGAGCAGATGTTGTACACACTGAAACTTTGGGCGGTTGTGTGTTCAGATGAAAACTAACAGGTATTTCCACTTGTGTCTTTGAATGGACAGTTTGCATTATGTTGGTAATGAAGCAGGCGCCAACACTAATTGACTTATGCTTCATTGAGTTTTGTTTTCTCATCTAAATTAGAGAAAGCTAGAGTATTTGTGTGTTGTGTCTATAAAGTGGTGTGCCAAATTTAATTAATTAGAAGCAAACATGATGAAGCATCAGATTAATAAAAGGCTCTTTGATAATTGTATTTTATTGATATTAAAATGAATATTGCGTACAGTTTAAAAACTCATCGTAAAGAGCAGATTACAAGGGGCTTAATGGACAAAAACAAGCCAAACTACATCTAACAAATAAAAAATGGTACGGTGGGGAAACAAACATAAGTTTTATGTCCAGCAACTTTATATGTTTTAAGATAATTGCGTGCTCATTGGATCAAAATGGATTAAATCTTATAAATCCTAAAACCTCTCTTGTTTTACCACTTGCTGTGATATCTGAGTGCCTGACTAAGTCATAACAACATGCTCGAGTTGTTTTAGTAGTTGAATGGCCGCTGGAAATGTTTAGGTTTATAACATCAGAATGGATAATAGTTGTTTGTTTTAAGAAGTGGGAGCAGTTGAGGCTGAGGACTTCTGAGCCAGTTTGTCAGGCAGATATTACAGCGCTGATAATTAATCTTCGTGAGTTGTTAGCGACTGATCGAACGAAACTGTGCTTGTAGTGACAGACGGCTCTTTGTTCATGCAGACAGTGTCTGGATGTGGTTTCGCTTCATGTGATGATCTCCTGTGCCGTGCTGTCACAACTTCAGGCTCCTCTCTGAACCCGGGGCCTGGAGGATGAATCCAGGTTTGGTTTCATGTGATGTTGGTCGTCACATCAGTACATGCAGACAAATTAAGGGCATCCAGTCATGCCTTGCCCTCATTGTCAGAGGACTAGTGGCTCCCTTAGGCACCTCATTGTGACTGATCATCCTGTTGACAGATGAACTCTCAGAGTTGAGGTTTCTAATTAGTTGAGGCGTAATTCTGCATTTGGGGATTGGGGCCGCAAACTATTAAGTTCTTTACCATGGGCGCCATTTGTAATAGTACAGTAAATTTAATGAAGCATTTTAATGTCTTAGGGTTGTGTGTACGTGTGATCCTAGTATGCAGGTTATAACATTGTGATAAATAATGTTTTATTAAAGGTCAGAACAGAATCAAGAGTTTATTTTAGTTTGCATGAAGCACCAAATTAATCACCTTGCGTACATTTTAGGCTGCCTGTTTTTAGTTATTTCGTTATTTAGCAGCTTTTGTATGGAAGTATTTGTTGTTAAAACATCCTTGAAAGCTAACTGGCCTGATTGTTGACCACATTTGGTACTCTATTTTTTTTGTTGTGTATAAATTTAATGTTTTTTTATTCAAATCTGTTGATAAAGTAAAAAAATATAAATAATACTCTAGATTAAGACCTTGAATACATCAACTTGTTATAATTTATTTTATTTTATGGGCAAAATTAGTGACATGTTAAACAAAAAAAAGACAAATTATTCAGGGAACATTAGCACTAAAACGTATTATTGTTTAGATATTAAATCTAAACAAACAAAAAAAAAAACTAAGCAAAAAATGTTTGTATTAGCTCTCCTACCATTTACCTGCATGATTAGAACATGATTAATGATGCCTTTTGTAAATAAAGCACTTAATTGAATCAGCTCATGATGTGTGGACTGCCCACCACTGCTTATGACTCTGTCGCCAGAAAAATACCATTTAACCTTGAATGTCATTTGCTGGACCAAACATTGATTGGATACACAAACAGTGGTCCTGCTTATTACCTGCAAATTAGTAGCAGAATGAAAATGCCTTTATGTTTGAGCCCTAAAGCAAGTTATGTGGAATAAATAGCTGTGAGCAGACTGCTTTCATAAAAGCAATTTACAAAAGTGTTCACCCCATCCATGCACCCTTCTCTACGTTCTTATTGACGTGAACAGTGAGTGGGAGCAATGACAGGACATTTTCTGGAATACTTTTTATCTCTTAGGGAGAATTCCTCCCAAAAACCTGATTATGCAAGCAGTTCTTTCATAATCTGATTAGGAATCCAAGAGCTTCACCCCTGTAACAGCATTTGTATGCCACAAACTGGTCTAGTGTGTAAGTGACCATAATGAATGTGTCAAAGAAAGGCTGGGGAAAAGCCTTCATTGAGCAATGGAGGTATAGGCCTGTGCATGCCCAGAATCCCATCGCAAACACCTTATTATCAGCTGCATCGCAAACATGGATGCTGGAGGACATATGACTCCAAAGTCAACAGACTTGTCATTTCCAGGAATGTGGAGATAAAGTTTTCTGGAAAATTGTCCAAATGATGTTTGTGTGTGTGTGTGTGTGTGTGTGTGTGTTGACTTTTGTAGTTTTTCCAGCAGTCTTTGTTGCCTTTGACTCCATCTGACTGTCACATAAGAGTCATGGTGCCATGTTATATTGACATTAACCTCTGCCCTCTCAGCTCTTCACTGTTTCTAAAAAGATCTTCAGGGGATTGAATTATTATGCTCTGACCTCCTATTATTATACTTGTATCTTTAATAAAGCAGAAATCTTAAGAGTTATGTCACAGGAGTCAAATAAAAATGGATTACTGCTTCTGTGCCCTTTGATCTCCATGGTGAACAGTTTAAATTTCACTTGAGGAAATTCACTTAATGGAATTAACGGTTTATTTAATATTTGTTGATAATTGATATTGACAGCTTTGGCAAAAACTCTCAGCAGATATAATCTATTGTGTCAGGAGAAAATGTCTGCTGCTGGTGTTTTGAGTCTTGTTTATTTCTTTTGGTTTGGCTGGATACCCAGAGTGTCCTAATAGAAGCCTGCTGGTGAAGATAGAGCCTTAAGAAGTAAAAGTCTACTGTTTCTGTTTTTTCCCTGGTGTGGGACAGTGTTGCCCAGGATCCAGCATTCCTCTTTAGGAATTGCTGCACTTCAGTCTGGGTCGCACCACAATTGGAAGGCGCGTTAAGAGTGTACGACCATCTGGCAGACCATGGGAATGCACCTGACTGGAATGCGACAATCAGCCCCTCTATATCAGCTTCTTGGATCCCTGCTCTGTGGTGCCGGCAGCTAGATCATACTACAGAGGCAAAGGCTTAGTGAAGGAACCATTGTGAAACAGCAAATCTAATTCACGGTTTCCTCCTCTGTATGGTGGTACTATGTCATTGTATTTACCCTGTTCTCTTGACTTGATTCAGAGTTAGTGGGCATTCCAAGGTTACTAATGCTTGAAGGCCATAGATAATGTACGGTGTGCTCCACTCAATGGCTGAATGTTTGCTTTTGGGCAAATGGGATTTCAGATTTGTTTTAAGGAATCAAAGCCAGGAACCTGCCTCCATGAGTTTGTTTTTGTCTCGGTCTGCAGCTCAAAAGCGGTACACAAGGGAGCACATTCTTTCACAAGCACGGGTTGTTCAACATGTACACCACCTTTACAGTAAAGTGCTGTATCATTGGGTGAATGACACTTACAAGGATAAGTGGTTTCCTTAAACATGCTTCTCTTTCTTTTTCAATCTCTCTCCTCCCCAGGCATGGAACACGGTGTGCAGGAGAGGTGGCAGCGGTTGCCAACAATGGGATCTGTGGAGTCGGTGTGGCCTACAACGCCAAGATTGGAGGTAGGGTTAAATAACAATAAAAAGAAGATCTATTTTTTTCCTCAGGGCGCAAACCTTAGTTTTATCCATTGTTTTGTCTCTTGACTTTCAAAATAGCTGAAATTCTCGTTCTGCAGTGCCGGTGTTATTTTCAGTCCATTTCCGGGGCTCAGCATGCCGCTGAATCTTTTTGAGCATCCCCACAGTTACCAATACACTGTAAATTTATTGGTTTTGCATGGAGTAACATTATTCAAAAAGCACAGTGATATGCAGTTTCTGAAATGGTTTGCTGCTGTAGCTTTAGAGGACTGTGTTAATGTTGGATTTACTGTTCTCAGCTGGTATAAACGTTTAACAAAAATGGCTGATACAACTCACTTTAATGTTCCTTCCCATAAGTATCTGCTGTAAATGGGACAGATTGAACATTACACACAACCTTTAATACACAGTCCAAAGCACCTTTAGGTGTAGCTATAGTCACAACAAACACCTTAGCTGAATGAGCACCTCTATAAGAAAAATGTTACAAGCTTCATAAGAATGGGGTTTATCCCAGAGCTGCTGTGCTGGGCTGTGTTAGATCATTCTGATTTACCTAATAAACTGCTAACTCAGTGTATTTAGAGACATCTGGTTGTGCTGCTGGCGTCTCTAAAGAAGTAAAGAACGAGATGGAAGGGGCCCGGAGAGTTTGACTGTAGTTCTGCAAAGCTTGAAAACTCTGTCTTTGTAGTATGTTAAAGGCACAAAACCCCCTTTGAGATTATTATTTGAAGTTGTGTCACAGACGGGCTGAAGTCAAATTGTCAGAATAAACATTTGGCAGGGCTCGTTGTCACCCTGCTGTGATGTCGGTCCCCTGCTGTTCTTGAGCGACAAAGGCTTGATACTAGTGTCACTGTGGCCAATGAAATTTCATCACCCGTTGTCTTTTACCACCTTTATGTGAATGGAGCATGTTGCTGGGTTTCAGCATTGCCCTGTTTTTTATTTAAAAAAAACTAAACTTCAATGGGAAAAATAACTCAAAAAATAAAATAACTCCAAAAGTCTTGCTTTTTAAATTTCAGTTTCTCTCCTATGTTTTCTGATCGTTTTACACACGATTAAACACATTTTAAATCCTTATAAGCAAATGACAAAAAGCTATATACAAGTGGTGAAATTATTTGGTGATCAGAAAATACAAAGCAACTATATCTTGACATTTAAACCCTTTTAAGGCAAAATATTTTTTTGTTGAATATTTCAGGGTTTTAGACAAATTTGGTTATTTTTTTATACTTGTCTGGACAATTTTTTAGATGAATAATAGATTACTAACAGAGAATATCAGTGACAGATGAATTGACTTTTAAGAAAGTAGCTATAGTGCTTATGTTTAGCGAGACCGAAAACCTGTACAACGAGACACGGTGACAGCGGTCAAGGTGTGATCAAGGTGTGATCAAAGTGTGATTTCAGTAAGCAAATGGAACCTAAATTCAAATGAAAAGTCTTATAGTCAGTGTATTGCCTGCAATACCACAAATAATGGCACAGTCAGAGGAAAACATCATGATTTATCATTATTTAAGATTATTTAAGTGTGTGAGAGACACAAAAACACACGGCTCAGTCTTCAGAGAAGATACAAAAAATGGAAGAGGGGCAAAATATAGTGAAATATTAATTTGTTTGTTCTAAAAAGGATTTTGCACCCTGATGGGATGTTTGCTTTTGCCTACGGGGAGCGAACAGATATTCTAGCTTGTGTTCTCATTCTTTGAAAGAGACTTCGTTTGCTTTCTGATACATTAAAAAACCCCACAACAAAGTCGAATTGAATAAATGCTGCATACATTTTTTATTGTAAGCAACATTATTAACATCATTATTTCATGATGTTTTTCTTTTCTTTCAGTTTATTTTCTCCAAGTATGATTCTCAAATTGAAGCCACATTCAGTGGGCTATCAGGATTTAAGCTGGTTGTTTGGATGGTCACATTGCTGCACGTGTTTTGTATTTGTGATTGCTTTTTTGTTGTTCCTGTACTGAGGATGTGTTGTAATGGTTATTTTTTTTTTATTTTTGTGGGCTCTGCTGACTCCAGGATGTGGCATAATAATGTGCAGTGTTTGTAACTGCAGGAGCTTCTTGATCCCAGTGCATGCTCTATCTCATTACGTCTGTGCTTGTTCAGTGGCCTCCTGCCTACATCCTGCTCCCATAAAGTTTGAACCCTGTCAGTATAGTGCCATAACTTTACTCTTTATGATCAGTCCAGATGGCAAGTGGGAATACACCACATGGCACTGAATTTTTCTAACATAACAACTGAGCTCTGTGTGGTCATGTAGGTGGAGGCAGCCCAGTGTTGTAGGAAACCTACACATGTGCTTCTATCCACACCCAAGGCTCTTTTCCACCAGTAGAATCAGGAACTAAAACTAAAACTAAGTGCAGAAACCACAAAAATCTTTGAATGTGTTTGTGTTTGCTCTTCCAACTCATCTCAAGAACGGTGAAAGTTGGTTAAGCAAGACAAGAGACAGCAGTGCACTTTCTGGGCTTTTGTGAGACACTTCTGGCACAACCATCTCTAAAATATGTTTCAAGATAAACTATTGAGTCAAAAAAATCCAACATGCGGTTACATTAATAGATTAACATCACATATCAAAACATTAAAAGTAAGATAAGACACAGATCTGCAACACTGTGAAAAACAGGTCCCTGCAAATGGCTGACTCCAAAAATTTGGGAGGACAGGAAGATAATAAACCCCAGCAATTTACACTCCTTGGCTACTTACTTATCTCTACTAGGGCTGATAGTCTGGATAGCCGTAATGTAGATGGAGCCTGTGATGGCCTAAGGTAGAGGAAGATGAGTTATACAGCTCTCGTTATATCCACAAATGAAAAAAAAAGGTAATTGATATAAGATCCCACCCAAAGGAGAACAGCAGGAGTCTGTCCTCCTCTGCCCTCTTCTGACACACGCACATTGCCCTTTTCCCTCTTCCTTCCCCTGGCCTGCAGGTGTCCCTGTTGAAGCATTTCAATCAGAGTTCAGTAATGGATTTTTTTTTCCAAAAAGAGTGAAAAAATATTTTAGAAATGAAACTTAAATTTAGAAGGGGTTTGTTACAACCATTTGCTCTTTTTTATTTTCATTTTCTCCTTGCCTGTAATAAATAGACATCCTCTGGACGGTCATCTAACCTGATAATGTCCAGGTATAAGGTTCAAATATAAGAATTTGCCAAAAACATGCCAAATTATTCACCAGACATCTATTCAATGCAAACACAGCAGGGGAATACACAAGCTTAGATTATACAAGTCCTACAATTGCTCTAAACAATATGAAACCTGGCATACAACAAGTATTTCCCAAAGCATCAAAAACAAATGGCAGAATCCCAAAATGTCATTTCAAAGCCAAAGCAGCAGGGCCAGCTCATTCATTTTGGTGGCCAAGAAGAACAAATTGGAGGGGCAGATGCAGAAGGAGCCTCTGTGACTCTACTCTTGCCCCGGTGCCACCTGCTGTACTGTAGCTCGTTATTTAGCCAGGAGGGTCCTGTGAAATATTTCCATGGTAGTTTTCAACACATATTGGCTGGCTTAGATCTTCCAATATTCATAAGTTTGTCAGAGGTAAAAGTAGTCCCTCAGGTAAGCTGTGAAAAAATCTCAGTTCCATTAAAACTACAATAAATGAGTTACTAGGTTGCCACATGTATCAGTTCAGAGCTGCTGTCCCAGGCAGTTACAACCTCAAACTTTGTGAAATTCTGTTAAAAAAAAAATGGAACAATTTTTCTGTTTTTAACTCACTACTTTTTGCAGCTGATTGTTTGTAATACAAACTGTTAAAAAAAGTCTTACTGGCTTTCTTGCAAAGAGTTAAATGTCAGGATAAATACTACTCTCACATCTGCCTGTTAAAACATAATCTGAAAGAATGAATGAGTTCGTAATGTTTTATTGACAGAGCTTCAGAGGTGTTGATGGAGGTGGATGATGTTACATTTGGTCAGTGCCAGGCGACTAGCTGTTACCTTTGGTTTACAGTATTTGTGCTAAGCTAAACTAACTGACTGCAGCTTCATATTTACAATACAGATATGACAGTTAAATCAATCTCCTCCACTCTTTTTTTTATTATCAAATAGGCATAATTTCTAAAAACACAATATTTCCTTTAAAAACATTTTAGATCTCTCATTTATATTTTAATCTTTTTTTTAAAATAAGGATTCACTTTATCTTAATCAGAAGGAAATCTCCTTGCTGCTTATATAGAGACAAAATGTGCCAAGCAGTATTGTAGCAATTATACTTTAAACCAGCAGTTGATTCAACCTTCTAATTTGTTAAAAAATAGAACATTTTTAATTCGATCTGCCAGTGATTGAGCCACACATTGTGTTTACAGCACTGAACTATGCACATACACCAAAGATGTGATTGAACTTGATATATTGTTGGCCGTGGTCTTTGTTTTTGGGATAGCCTGATATTTTGGGATGGTGACTGGAGATTCTTGAGTCTCCACAGTGAGTCACTCAGCCCTCTAACAGAAGTTCAGGCTGCCATGGAAACACTAGCAGCTCAGTGCCTGTTTGATGCTTTTAGAGGACTTCAAAGAGCCAGAGCTCAGTTGCTTTAACCCATACAGAGCAGCATGGAGCATCTTGACCTGCAATGCATCAAAGGGGGAAATTAGTTTATTTTTTAGGTGTCCTCGGTTTCTCACCACTTTCCTGTGTAAGAGTGTTGCTGAGTCAAAGAGTTCTGTTGCAAGAAATCCTCTGAACTTGAAGCAGTTAGAAATTGTTAGGACACAGTTAGCACATAACTCTTTAAATGCCTCCTCTGCATTGTTTCTTGTGCGTCAGTGTTTTATCTCGGATACAGAACTTTATCAATAATCCCTTTAAATACTTAATAAGTAAGTCTTGAAACCTGCTGTTTCACATTGGCTGAGTTGTTCACTTTTACTTAAATGAGAGCAAATCTGATTTAATTTCCACTCAGAAAGTTACACAGATTTCATCAAGACACATAGAGGAATACAATTGATACTTTCTTTCATCTTTTTATCAGATTTTTTTTAAATCTCATAAGTCTGGTTCACACTTAAGAAAGCAATTCACCCACCTTGCAATTGATCTCCTTCTGTATGTTTTTTTTTTTCAAGCCAGCTGCAAAGCAGATCAATGGAGATATTGTTGATATACCTGATGCGTTCCGTAAGAATGTCACAGTGGATGCACAAATACAAACACCAGCAGCATGTGCAAGTACACACAAACATGTGTGTAAATATGCTAATCTAACAACACAGAAGTAATGCTTTGTTCATATGCACGTCGTACTCTGCTGAACATGAGCAAACTATCAGGTGAACCTACAGAACTAAAACACCATGACCCAAAGCACTGAGCTGCAGACTGGAGCAACAGGATCCAGGCTTAATCCTTTTTTATTGGAAAACTCGACTTGATTTAGCGTTGCTGCTAAAACATTATTTCAGTTATACTGACTGATCAAAATCAATGCAGCAGATTCAACAAATTGGCTTTTTGTTTTGTTTCAAGCATTCATCTTCCTAGACAAAACAGTGCACTTACAATACCAATAGTGCAAGTTAACTGCAGACAGTCTGGTCTAATATTTTGGTTTGTTGGAATATTTTTTAATAATATTTTGGTTACTTCAGTTTGTTGTGATGGAAAATGGATCCCATCACACATCTATGAAGATGCCCAACAACATTACTGAAAAGTCAAAGATGATGATGTACTGATTACTGAAAGGTCAATGTGTAAAGAGTTACAAATAGCTGGTGTTGCAGATTTTTTGATTAATAATTTGTACTTACAAGGTAAACTAATGCCATATTTAGTTTTGCACAGGGAAAGCCTCACTGATTATTTAAATTAAACATATGTTTTTGTTTTTACAGTGTTCCCAGTCTTTAGTGAGACATATTCTCAATAGTTAAACTTTTGTTTCACCTTCTTTAAGTATCATTTGACCTTTCACTTGTCAAAAGAAACACTGAGCAAGTACAAAGAAAACCTTTATGCTTTTTCATTCATGGTGTGTGTCTGTGTGTGTATTTGTTTGTCTGCAGGTGTGCGTATGCTTGACGGTGAGGTGACTGACATGGTGGAGGCTCAGTCTCTCAGTCTGAATCCCCAACACATCGACATCTACAGCGCCAGCTGGGGTCCAGAGGATGACGGCAAAACTGTGGATGGACCTGCCAAACTCGCCAAAGAAGCTTTCCTGCGTGGAGTAACAGAGGTTTGTATGTGTGTGTGTGTGAGAGAGTGTGTTTTGTGTGAGACAGAAATTATTTACTGCCTGTGTGTGGCTTCCTTTCAGCAGTTAGTAATTGAACTGTTCAAGCATGAAAGGACACAAGCGGGAAGAACAAAGCAGTTTTTGACCCTGTCAATTAGGAATGGAAGGGAATGTCCTCTAAAAAGCCACCAGGGAAGAAAATCTTGGAAAATGACTAGAAGCTGCACTGACAGAAATTAAGAGCGAAATGTTTTTTTTCAAATACTTTCATTATTAGTTAAAGGACGCTTTTTAAAACTACTAGCTTAGCATTTATCTCTTAGCTCTTTCAGTGAGTTGGTTTGAGGTCAAATGTGTCGTGGTTTTAAAAAAAAATCAAGCTTTTTAAGATTCTAATCAGGTACTGGAGATTAAAAAAACTCGACAAGTATTTCTAATCAAAGGCTCCCAGGAAAATTCCTGACGATATACATGTGAAAGCGAAGAGACTTTAAGGTGCATCGTTTTTGAGAACAAGCCTGAAAGCATCTAAAAACATTGCAAGCTGGATATCAACCAAACAGGGACCATACTGTTGTGTAACCAGCCCTGTTGTTGTTAACAGCACTTGTGAAACGAACAAGTCAACAGATTAATAACAATACAAATCTCACCACAGGCTCTCACGTCTGCCCTCTGTGAAGAAACACATCCATCCAGCTAACACTGACTCTTGTTACAGAGCTCAGGGATTCAAGGCATGTGCCATAAAGCTGATTGGAACCGCTGACACCGACTACTAAGATAATTGCCACAGTGAGCGTGCTGTCAGATGGTGGTGTGGGTGGTGCATAGCCTGGTTTGATCAATGCAGAGAGAGACAGCTCCACTCAATACAATAAAGCAGCTCTTAGATGAAAATTATTGCACTTCAAAGGCTGAGAGGTTGGATGATTTATCACAATGAGCTGTTGTCATATACTGCCTTTTTGTATGGCATTGTTGTCATGTGATATTTAGTCCTGCTGGCCTCTGTGATGTATGCTGTGTTTTAATTGGTCCTTTTTGAGATGAGGCCTTTGATTAATTTGCCCTCATATAACTAGGATTCCTATGAAAGATTGAATGAGATTTTGATCTAATGACCAACGGCAGATATGCAAGAATAAATAACGGAGTTAATGAGTGAATGAAAGTGTCCGGTTGACTTTTGTCGTTTGTCTGAATGATCTAAACCTTCTTCAGGGTCGTGGTGGTTTGGGCTCCATCTTTGTCTGGGCTTCTGGGAACGGAGGGAGAGAAAAGGACAGCTGCAACTGTGACGGATATACCAACAGCATCTACACTCTGTCCATTAGCAGCTCCACCCAGAATGGCAATGTCCCCTGGTACAGCGAGGCTTGCTCCTCCACCCTCGCCACCACCTACAGCTCCGGGAACCTCAACGAGAAACAGATAGTGAGTTTTGTTGTTACTGGGGTTTTTTTCTCATTCTGTTCCTCTCCTAGTGCTTTTTTCTTACAGCACGATATCAGATTCAGATCAGTCGGATGTTAAAATAAGTGCTGAATCGAGTAGTCGATTTGGCAACAACAGCTTTGATTCATTCAAGGTTCCCTCTGGAGCTTCCCTGTAAACAAACAAAAGTTTTGTTTACATTCAGTGTTAACTCAACAAAACACGTACACATTTATCCTTGAGGTCTTACAAACACACTGAGCTCATTTCCTTTCTTATGAAACATTTGCAAAACAGTTTTTTTTCTTTTACCATTTTGAAACTAGCATTGTTTACATTCATGTATGCTTCCAGTCTTCATCTTTTACTGCTTTACTACACACTGGCTCTTTGCTGGGTTTCATATATGGCTGAAACTAGTTTCATTTTTTGATATTCAAAGCTTCTCTTGAGGTTTTGACTGATCCTTCAAGTGTCTGTTGTCATATTTATATGACCTTAACACACCCCACATACCCAAATAAAAAAAAACAAACAAGAAGTTAAGTTAAGGAATTTTCAGCTTGTATTACTTCAGTACTTGACTGTTGGACCACTGGATCATTTGGAGGCTAAAGTGAAGATAAATACTTTTAATTTCCAGTTTAAAAATAAACTTTGACTTGTCTCTCTGGTAAAGGTCTCCAGATACGGGCAGAATCCAGTCTGACTAGGGATGTTTATTCTCTTTCCTGTATGCGCAATCGTAGAGAGTCAACAGTCTGCCAGTGTTTCCCCTCTGCTCTGCCCCTCCAACACACACAGCACTGTATGTTATGCAATCACATGTTGATGTAAAAATTAAATGTCAAAGTTTTGAACCGAGCTTCAAAGCTTCAAACTGCTAAGTACACCCTGGTTTCTTAGCACATTACTTCAACCTGTAGATCGATAAAAAGGTGTTAAACCATTGCAGGTATGTGTTGCATCACCCTCATACTCATGGCTCCCTGTGTGTGTGTGCACAAGAAAAACAACTGCACCAATTCATAAAAAATGCTATATATTGGCTCAGAGAGGATAAAACTCTAAGGGTTCACTTTAAATTTTTAAGTTGTGTATCAAAAATGTAACCCAAATCAAATATAGGCTGGCCCTGCCCTCTTGGATCGGCTAATACTTAGATGATTACTATTTGGGTTATCACTGTTATGTTTGTATATAGGGAAAACGACCAATCAAATACCCATATGAATAATAAATCAATATTAGACAAGTATAAATTCTTATGAAATAACTACTACAGTTAATGACTGCTGTTTATCATAAACACCAAAATGGTTTGCATGGAAAATGTAGTTTTTGTTTTTTAAATGCTGTAGGAATACCATTCAGTAATGCTGTAGAAGTATTTATGTGTTGTTCGTACGTGAGGCGGAAAGTAAAAAATGATCTTGGTTATTTAAAATTCTACTGTTTATTTTCCTGATCAACAGATTCCTTCGCTCTATAAATAGTTACATAACTTTTAAAAAGCTGTTGCGCATTCCTTAAACCTGACATGATGCTTTGGATGTCTCATTTAAATCAGTTCAAAGCCCGAAGATACAGCTTACTATCAGGGAAACAGAAAACACTCACACTTAAGAGCTGGAGCCAGTGATTTTTTTACTCAGTATTTTCTATAAAACAGTAACTTATAAAAACATGAGTAATAGATTATTAAAGCAGTTGATGATGGTTAATTTTTTACATCAATGGGACTAGATGTTTATTGAGATATTCTCTCATTTGTAGTATTCAACACTGCAGGTTTGTTCTGTACCTGAATCACAACATGACTTGTTCATTCTTTCCCCTTATCTTCCTTCTTCCATTCCATTCATCCCGTCTTGGGCTGTTAAAACTATTACAAATAGTGAGCAGCAAAATCTCCATCAGCAATCTGTTTGCTGCTTAATATTCTTCTCACAAACACAAAAATCACACTTGCAGTCTTTCTCTAGTAAAGCGTCTAGCAGCCAGAACAACTGGACGGACAGCTTATGACATCTCCCTGATATGTGACTGGTCCCTTAATGCTTCAGTGCTGTCCTCATTTAATTGTGCTGTCACTCATGAACCCAAAGAATGAATAGATAGAGTGGAAGAAAAAGGGTGGGACCACCAGGGTTATACAGGAGCAGATATTTTATTTCTGTAAGGGGGGGATATAGGCAACTCTTAAATGTAAAAGTATCAGAGTTATTTCTGTGTCTCTGCATTGATCACCATCGAGAGGAGATATTTGGTTCTCAATTCTAGAAGTGTTTAGTTACATAAATTGATCTCCACTGCAGCATTATATCCTGATAACTGAGAGCATTTCTGCAAGGTAGCTGGTGCCTTGCACCATATTCATGCAGCTGCAGAAATTCACCCGTGGGAGCTGCCTGGTGCAGGTCACTAAGGAGATCTTTACTTGAGTAGTTTGATCTAGAAAGCTCAGACACCTCACTGCAAGTTGTTGAGAGAGGGTGAGCAAAAGTTATACCATTTTTCTGACTTGATTTTCCAGCTGCTGCAGGGAGTCATGCTGAGGACTTTTTGCTCTTAAGCTCCAACTATATAAACCGTTAAGACGATTTCTGCCTCCAGCACATACATATGAAACAGTAAGAGAAGAAGTGAGCAAAGTTATCGGGTGACAAAAATTCCCCATGAATTTATTGAGAATAATTCAGTTCTGGTAAAAGTTTGGGATTTGTGACGCTGTATTAGAATGGACCAAAGCTATAACACTGAATTGGAAGAATAACTTCAGGTAAATGTTTTGAGAGTATTTTCCACTCTGTCAGTTTTTGTCAGAGCTGCCTGTTTAAGCACCGCCGTGTTCATCTTCCTCAGGTGACTACAGACCTCAAATCAAAATGCACAGACTCCCACACAGGCACCTCTGCCTCCGCCCCGCTGGCTGCTGGGATCATCGCCCTTGCCCTTGAGGCCAAGTAAGTGCTTATCACCATATTTCTGAGTATTTCCAAGTCTTGCAATTCTCTTTAGCTTTTGGACTTCATTCTAACCTTCTCTGTCTGCAATTTTTTACTAACTTTTTTTGTTTAAAATGATGTAATGCAATGGAAGAGAAAACTGCTAAATATACAGAACCAACTTATAACTAGACTGTGCTGTAATTATCTAAGGGAAATATTGTGGCTCAGTTTCCTGACTGCACATCGCTCATTAAGTAAAAAACACTTTGTCACACTTTGGGTATTTAATGGTAGATGCAAGCATGCCAACACACTGAGCTATTATGTTAGTAAACAATGTAAAAATACCTTCTAAATAAAGTCATGTTAGCATTATCACTCTTTAAAGTCGCTAGACTTTAGCTCAAAGCACTGCTGGATGAAAAGAACAGCCTCAAAAAACTGTTAGTGTGACTGTAGACTCTTACTCTCTGAGGAGGACATTTTAAATCAAACCCTGCACGTGTGTAAGTTTATTATGTAACCTTATTACTTTGAATATTACCATACTGATCTTTTATTGATGTTTTTCCATCGGATCAAATGTACCCAATTTCCTTAATAACCTGACTGGACATGCTTGATTCATGTCTTTAAGGATCTGTGGCTGCCAAAAGGAAACATCTCATTCACTCCAAAATATAAAAGAGAGAAAACTGATATATTTTGTTTCACTTTGATAGATTTACTTCGAAGCTATAATCCTTAAGACTTTCATCACATTCTGCACCAGCCGCTTATAATATTTACACTCTAAAGTTACTCTCTGTGGAGTAGTGTTAAATGTTAGCAGCAGGGTCGACATTTGCTGGATTCTAACAGTATACACATGCATGAAGGATTCACAGGAAACAATGAGTGCATGTGCTTCAACATTTCTTTTTCTTTCAAAACTTTTTTGCACAACTTTTAAAAACCTGATTATAGATTTAACACTCTGGTATTAAACCTGGCTTTCACCGTTGATGCTCTGTGTTTATGCATCTATTCTGTTCAATTATCCCATTTCATGAATTTCTGTTTAACCCCTCTGCCTGATAGATTTTTGCAGTACATTTGCAAAATGACACAATTTGATATAAGCACCAATCACTCTTATCCAGTCAGGCAACACTAATGGAGGGACAAACATGAACGTCAGAACAGTCCTGAAAATGAGTAATTAGTGTAGTGGCAAAACAGAGATGGGTGATAGAAAAAGACTGCAATTAGGAACGGATTTGATGAGAAAGTGACTAAGCACAGCCAAAGATAAGATGCTTTTATTTTAGTAAATCCAGCATGAGAACATAATACTTTTAAATTAAACTCAAGTTTATCTCCTGTAACCTTTTGTGTTCCTTGCTCGTTCAAGTCTCCATTATTGCGGGCAGAATTTTGGCGCTGGCAAAATGGCACTTTATCCTACAGTTTGACAGAAGGATGCAAATTAGGTTGAAACACATATTGACTGAGTGTTTAGTGTAATTCGGGAAAGAATGTGACTGGTACTTTATGGTATTCTGTATTTAATCAGCTGCCCACCTGCAGGTAAGACTGCAGCAAGTATTGTGAGACACGTCTGTTTGATCAGTTTGAGTGCCTCCACCTTTTAAGAGTCTTTTTGTTTTTGTGTGTGGCTTAGTGTGTCTTTTTTGTGTGCTTACCATATGCACTCCTCTTCCAGTAAAAACCTGACCTGGAGGGACATGCAACATCTGGTTGTGCGAACTTCTCACCCTGCCCACCTGCTCACAAATGACTGGAGAACCAATGGGGTTGGACGCAAAGGTACAGCAACTCCTTCCAAGTTCCCCTCTGCCCTCTATAGTTTGCAGATGCCTTTGAGCCTCATTAAATTGTCATTAGAGGTGCAAGGCCCCCTGACAGAGTTGTTGTGTTAAAGGGTAAAATGGGATGCCTTGTTTTTGGTCAATAAAGTTTGAGCACGGTGTGTGACATTCAAGTGTCTGTTTCCCCTTTTCTCTCTGCAGTCAGTCACTCATATGGGTATGGTCTACTTGATGCTAGTGCAATTGTGTCGCTGGCAAAGACGTGGACCAGTGTGGGGCCACAGCGGAAATGTGTGATCACTATGGTCTGTGAGCCAAGGTTGGTACATAACACATACACACACTCACAAACACACACACTCACACATACACAGCTCACTAAAGTCGCCTCAGGACCATGATTACAAGTGTCTGCACATATTACAGATGTCACTTAAAAACATGGTTAAAGCTAATTGGAGCTAACAAGTAATTTGTTCAAGTTTATTTGAATGCAGCCCACGAAGCCTAATGCTAAGCTGCACTGCAGAATTAATGTTGTTCTTTTTCGCTTGATGGTGCCTCTGCTGCTATTTTAGAAACTCAGCAAACACCGCTGTATCTTCAAGCGTAGTTTCTTCATCTATGTGTCAAATCTCTAAAGCTCGACTTACTTGACTTCCAAGATGGTTTTTAATGTCGTGTTTATTTGTTCAGTCCTTTGCACGCGTTCTTACCATATCCTAAATCACTGATAAAGCACCAGGGCATTCACTGGGTCACACTGATTGTGTTTTTGAGGGGCACCCCCTGCTGGAGTGCGAGTCACAGCCTGTATCGCTGATGTTATATCTGACATGTTGAATTTTCACACATTTAAACCACAATCTGGATTTTGAGGTAGCATCAGCCTACAATTAATGATTTGTAACTATATTTATTGGGACACTCAATAACTGATTCGATATACACAAGGAATCCTATTTGATGTGTTAAAACAGCTACTTTATGTCATCTAAAGCTTTTTAAACTTTGAAAAAATGATCCCTATGATGTCCTTAAGGGTTAGGAGGAGAGTGGATGGTCCTTGGCAGTGGGAAATTATGGGAAATTTAGCATTTTGAAGTTTAATGCTTACTTTGAACTTAAGGTCAGGATAACTTCAGGCTGTCTTAAGGTCATTTCAGACCAAATCAGGCATTTTAGCACAAAAATTAACGTTTTTTCCATTCGTTTTAATGTAAGTAGTCAGTTTATGCTATAGGAGTGCCAACCATGGCAAGACGCAAAAAAAAAACAACCCAGTGGTCCTGCCCAGTAAAATTGGAGCAGACTTAACTTTTGGAGAAACCCCATCTGACTTAATGCTGTGGTGGCCAACCAGCTGATTGGTGGATCGAGGCAAAAAGTGTTAAACCACCCTGCCATGAGTGAGTACAAGGGCTTAATTTACATTTGTGAATGGGCTGACAGTCCCACACCCCAGCACAAACCTGCAGTGTTGGTCACAATGCCTGACTTAGTCTGAAACCACTCTTAATCTGTTCTGTGTGAGACACCAACTGTGTGGTGCAATAATAAATAGCTGGAGTACCCTGTTACAAGAAAAGTGCCTCACTGACATAAAAAAGACTTTTACAGGAGTGTCTTTGCTAACACAGCGGCAGCAATCAAACATAAAGGTAACATCTACATACAACACAACCTTATAACATTAGAGATCAGGCTTGTGCTGAGTAATCAGGGACTTAGTTAAGCAGAGGGATGCCTGAGGAGATTAGAAAGATTATTTACACTGATAAGATAACAGCAGTAACATTAGAAACATTAGAACATGCACAATAAATACATGGTTATTTGGATTGACGTAAACTCTGCCTGTGATTAAGCAGTTTGGTCAGATCAGCCTGAATGTTCAAGACGCAACCAGCGATAAGAGAAAGTGGTTCCTAACAGAGTGCAGGTGTAGGAGATGCTGGTGTGTGACTGAGCTGTCATGCTTTACTGCAGCAACACGATATGTCTTCATCTTCAGCTCGGCTTTTAGTGTGTGTGTGTGTGTGTGTGTATGTATGTGTGTGTGTGTGTATGTGTGTATGTGTGTGTGTGTGTGTGTGTGTGTGTGTGTATGTATGTGTATGTGTGTGTGTATGTATGTATGTATGTGTGTGTGTGTGTGTGTGTGCGCGCGCATGTACATGTGTGTGTGTTTGCGTGCAAGTGCGTGTGTGTGAGGGCGTGTGCAGGCACTCAGCTCAGCTTTAGAGGGATCATTTAAAAGAGAAATAGTAATTTGTCAACTCGTGTCCCTTTTACTGTTAAGACTCAATATTCCTCCTCAGCCATTTTCTTCCTACTTTTCCCGGCGTAACCGTCTAAACGCAGTCTGACATCTCCTCTTCATTATTCGCCCCCTCTCCCTTCTCTCGCCTAGTTTGAGGTTTCTGTCTCTTTTACCGCAGCTGAGATGCTCAGAGCAGATGGTTCGAGCGTCTGGGAGCAGCAGCCAAGGCAGGTTATTCAATTTACATTTAGATGTTTAGCTGACTCACTTATCCAGAGTGACTTGGAATAAATCAGCAGGTAGCTGTTCAGTGTCTGTCTCAGCATCAGTTACATCTGGTGATTACATCCGAATCATGACAGTGTTCTCAAAACAGGCATTTTCCAGGAAAAAGTACACCAGAACAACATCATTATGGCCATTATCACAATACCTCTTAGCCATTATCTTGGCCTTGTGTGATAGTTAGAGGATCAGTGAATAACATTGGAGTTTGGTGTTATTCTGTTTATAGAAAGGTTTGCTCAGAGATTTCAGAGTGACCGATGAATGATCATCATTTATTTTAATTGTATGCGTGGACATAACCTTGTGTTTAAGTTTGAGGAGAAATTTTAAAAAAGCATTATGTTTTTGCAGAAAGCTCCTAGAAGCATGTGTCTACCAAAAAAAAGTCACAGAAGGCAGGCTTTTTTAAATAAGGGAAACTATTTATAACAATGAATGTGACACTGAGATGTGTCTGCACACTTTGTTCTGAAAGACCCCGAGAGGATTTACCAAACCTTATGCAAATTGCCACCAGGCCTGTGTCTCTGCAAACTGGAGTATGGCATGAGTTACAAACTGACAGAGCTTTTTCAGAAAGTGATTTACAATTTAAAAACACCCTGTTCTTCTTCAAAGAATACTCACCACCAAAATGGATGGAAATTCTTAAGGTCTGGCGTCCTCCCAGGATATTTTTTTTCTGGTGGATATGAAAAGCTTTGTGAACACTGGATAAAAATACTCACTCGTGTCTCCCTGGGATTATTGCCGTCAACAGATTTAATTAAAAAAATATTGAATAAATCTTTTCCAGTATGTAGTTGGTATGTGATTGTGATGCATTGGAAAGGATCTGCTAGAAGTCGCTAAGTGCCAGGGAAAAACAAATAGAAGCAAAAGGCAACTAAGAAATGAAATAATATGGTTAGTGGCTTGTGTTGTGTTTTGCTGAAGCTGAACAGAGGGGCATTGTGTTTTTTTTTTTAATAGGCATCTTTTAATTTTCACCAGAAGTGTTTACCATCATCGCTGAGTTGATTTAATAGCATATCAACTGAAATGTTTATACTGAAAAGGGTCACAGTTGTTATCCATCTTTCTTGATCAGTTGCCCTCATTTACTTGTTAATTTTTACCACAGTGGCTGAGGAGCAGATTGCTGTTTTGCGGGCTTGCAGCCATCCCTCCCTCCCTCTGTCTGTCTGTTTCGCATGTGCTAGTAAAAACAGATGCCATGCTTTCAACAAATTTTACTTCTCCCAGACTTTAAATCACAGGCACCTGTGCTGCCACGGTCACCTGGCAATGATAAATCAACTTGCGCAGCCATTTGTATAAATTTCCATTTTCGCCTGTGTGTTTTCTGACCCTGCCCAGAAGCAGTACAAAAATACATATTGCAATAGCTCAAAGATGCAAATGTCTAAGTGCTGTGTTGCTGCAAATCATAATGATAATGTTTATGGTCACTGTATGACTTGTTGGCAGCTAGAAAAGTGCTGTAAATTAACCTTTTGGACTGTTCCCATGTGAGGTGACTGCAAAGGTCAAAGGCTCTTTGCAGTCCTTTAATGCTTCATGAAACATTTATCAGACTGAACCTGGAGGGACTCCTTCTTAAAAAAAGCATGACAGTTTATAACAGTCTATAATTTGGGCACCTCAGTGTCACTAAAACCCCGGCGCCTTCCTCCTCCTCAGAATTGTTGTGGATGCATGTAATCTCCTAAGCGGATTTAAAGGAGGGGAATAAAAAGAGGTGGGTGCTTTACTTCCTTAGAGGACGTTGGTGCTACAGGTTGTGAGACATTAATCCTGTTCAAGGCCACAAACTCTTCACCCTTTGCAGCCTCGCACACTGGCTGAGAGCAAAATGTGATACTCACAAAGTTATCTGGAGTGTTGCTTATCCCGAGCTCAGAATGAGCCAGTAATGATTTCTGCAGCACACAAGCTACAACTAATGCTCACTGCTGTCTTAATGCCCTCTGCATATCCATTCTCATGTTTGACAGGAACATCGGCAGCCATTTATTCATTAACAAGAGTGTGGATGCCTGCTTCGGAACAGACAGTCATGTGACCTCACTAGAGCACGTCCAGGCCCGGCTCACTCTGTCCTACAACCGGAGGGGAAACCTGGCAATCCACCTTATAAGTCCGGCCGGCACGCGCTCCACACTGCTCCATCCCAGGTACAAACACACAACACACAGGCATAAACATGCAGTACAAGTTTGTAAACACAAACTGTTGACACACCTGCTCGCCATTCTTCCTGCAGACCACATGACTACTCCTCAGAGGGTTTCAACGACTGGGCTTTTATGACCACCCACTCGTGGGATGAGAACCCCACCGGGGCGTGGACGCTGGAGATTGAGAATGTTGCGGGTGCCAGTGACTATGGTAAAGCACTTTTTATGCTAACAAGACAGAATCAACAATGAACATTTGGTGGATTTGCCTGCATGCGAATGCCTTCATATCTAAAATTAATTGTTGTCCGAGTTAATCTGTCTTTTGGCCGTGTTTGAAATGGCCCTGCATCCTGTGAATATTTTTATTATGTCTTAATCTGTCGGTTACTTGTCTGATAAATTAATGGTTTTGTCAGTATCATGTTAGAAAATGGTTAAAGATGCCCATCTCAAGTTAATTGATTCCAGTGAGAAATGACTCGTTTGTGTGACTGACAGTCTGAAAATAAACTCAATTTACACTCAATTTAAAATCATATTCAAAGCAAATTCTCACTTTTGAGAAGCTTGGACAAGGAAATACGGTCCTGTCTGCTTGATAGACAAGTTGAATCATTTGAAATAAAATCAAGAAAACAAACAGCAGCAAGACAAGTCAGGACTACACAAAAACATAAACTCAAACCCATAAAGCTGCGTGTTAACAAACATAACTCATATACCCCAGGCGTAACAACAGAGTACATAATTAAAAAAAACAGACATAAAATAGAATAAAAAAGAATACTCACCAATAAAATAGAATACTCATTCTTGATTCTCATATATAAGGCAATGGCAATATTAGGTTGAAAACTTGAAAAATAACTGTTGGATAGAATTTCTATAGGGATGTTAACATATTAAATCCTAATCTATTTGTTGTCTAGAATATATTTGTCTTAAGCTACAGATAGGAAACCTGGGGGGAGAGAAAGGAGTAAGACATGTGACTTAAGCTCAAAGGTTTTAAGTTTATTCGCCTCACGTGAATGTTAATCAAAACATATTAATCTGTTGAGTCTCGAGTTAGCTCGAGGGTTAAGGTTCAGTGCCAGAGGATTAAAGATCAAGTGGCTCCCATATCCAAAGTGCCTTTGCACTTGTTCTCTTTATAGGAGCAGTGAAGCAGGCTCTGTGCAGCAAACTGTTTTTTTTTTTTTATAGCAGAGAGCATGATAAAGTAGTGGAGTGAGCACTTCACGCTTGTTGTTTGTCCTTGGATCATCCACCAACGAAACTCTGCATCTGGACATAGCCAATCCACCCACTACACCGTGTTCAGAAGCCAAGAAAACTGCAGAAAACAGATGTAGATGAATGTCTCACACCACACTTCTTTGTAAGGAGTGTTTTTCCAAAGTGAAACCTCTCACAAGGCCCCCGCACTTGAATGAATCTTTAGAGATGTGCACTCTATAACACTCTTATTAAGCACAGAGTGAAATCATGCTGTCTTCAAGTTGAGGCTCATTTCAAGGAGTCATTTTCTATCACTTTATGCTGAAAGTCCAAGTGACTGCTTGAGAAGAGGATACGTTTACAAAATCCACCCTCGGGAGTGCCGGAGCCTTACTGTTTTTGACAGGCCTGCTTTTCTTCCTGGGTTAATTTCACATTTAATCTCCGTCTCCATCTCTCTGCACAGGCACTCTGACCCAGTTCCTCCTGGTGCTGTATGGCACCCGCTCAGCATCTTCAAACTCCTCTGACAAATCTCATTCTGGAAAAGGCAGCTGCAAGACCTTGGACCTACGGCAGATATGCATTGGTAAGACTGGTATCTTGTCCCCACCAACCCTCTTCCAAGGAAGTTACTGTCACAACAGCTGAGGCGGGGTAGTGTGTTCTCAGAGTCATATACAGATGTGACATGAGAAGTAAGCTGGTTATTGTGAGTTGTAAGGGATCAATTACTATGTGTGCTCAGCTGCTCTGTTTTCATTGTTCATCTTTGCATCAACCGCATGCAGACCTACTCAAGTCACACAATTATCTTTCTCAGAGTCTTTCTCCCATTTTGTAGTTTCAGCATCAGTATCCATATTTAATGAGATCTCATTAAATTTAACCGAGGTCCCTTTTTAATAATCTAATTTAAATAAATGGTGTCCATACGGCCGTCTCCTGCCTAATCCAAACACTGCTATAGGCAGGGTTTGAAGTCCGACTGCAGTACATGTTCTCAGTCTGACCCCTACAGGCTGTCAGAGGTACTTGCACACTGACAGACAAGGTCATGTAGAGATTCATTAGAAACAAAATTCAATTATGTCCTATTTGATTAATATATTATGATTGTCATGTATCATATAGTAGATAGTGCTCTCTGACTCAGTTTTCACAACTACATCTTTCTCTGTTGAACAAGTTTACACGACCATGCACTAAATGAAATCACCCCCCTCATGTTGGCTCACACTCCTATGTTCAGCTCTGTTACCCCCAGCAGCCACAGTCTGTTAATTGCCATTATAGGCAATGGTCTGCATCTGGACTTGCTGCATATGGAAATGCGTCTGACTCAAACATGCTGCACTCAGCATATAAATTGCAAAGCTTTTTGTCATCAGTTTTCCTTTAAGTTTGCAAAAGTCCCACTAACCAGTAAAAAAAAATGGTGGTTTCAAAGCAAAATTGCCTTTAGACATTTTCTCAACATTTCCAAGATACCGAACAACCCGTGTGTAATTAAAACAGAGTCAGAAGAAGTCAGACGCTGCATGCTTTATCATGTTGAGCTCTGAACGTCTGGGCATGAATCCCGGTTCCCTGTTTTAATGTCGTCCGACTCAAATGAAGAGCTTCGTACAGTTTTTCATGCTTTTCTGTTTCTGTTTTACAGAGTGCGACACCGGCTACTACCTCTTTCAGCAAGGCTGTGTGAAGGAATGTCCAGCAGGCTTCGCGGTGGGATCTCAGCCCATCAACTACACAGTTGGTAACTCCATACCACCAGCCTCCGTCCCAGCCTGCGTGCAATGCCCAAAGCCCTGCCTGACCTGCAGCAGCCTCAGCCCTCATGCCTGCCTGTCCTGCCCCCCTCACAGCTCCCTGGACTACGTCTCTGGCACCTGCCTGCACCTTAACCAATACATGCGGGAGTCCCCTGGCAGCTTCATGGTGGGCCAGGGGAAACCGGGATCAGAGCTCCAGCTGAGCTCCCGGCTGCCCATCACGATCGCCGTGCTCAGCTGCATGGCCATCATCGCCACCTTCGCCGGCATCTTCTTGCTGCTGCAGCTGCGCTCAGGCGCGCTCATTAAGCTGCCCTCTCTGGAGGCTGGCAGCGGCCTCGGGGGCAGCTTCAGCCTCGGGGGAAATAGGGTGGTGTCATATCGCGGCATCCCGACAGTGTGGGGGGATGAAGAAGTAAATACAGACTCCGAAAACGAAGAGTTTGACGTCCACAACGAGAGGACTGCCTTTATCAAAACACAAAGTGCTCTTTAATGCCTCCCCCACATCCCTCCTTCTCTCCTGCTTTTAAATCCTCTCACCCCCTCCATTTGTCTGATAATTCAGGGCTGCGGTAATTGTCCTTTCACAGTCTTTTCTGGTTTTATCTCTCATCCCTTTGTTTCTCTCTTTGTCCTACGGCGTTCTCGTCTGAGTTCTTTCACAGGATCTGGTCTTCCACTCTACTGTGGGAGAACTGATGGGAAGCCGCTGCCCCTAAAAGCTCGGGATGGCCTGAGCTTTGCTCTCTTCATGCTTGGTCGCATTTCTATTAAATTGGCTCTCTCCCTCCTCTTGCCCTTAATCATTAACAGTGTCTGCCTGTGCAGAGTGCAACCCCCCCGCCAGCTCCTGCTCATTTTTGTTACAGTAAACAAATGATAATTATTTACTTTTTTCCTCTTTTTTCCATCTTTTCATCAGTCTCAGTGCAGTAGCCAGACGAGATTGCTGAATGTGAGGAGTAGAGATGCGTTTGTGTGTGTGTGCACACATGCCTGAAAACTTTGTGTGAATGTGAATGTGTAAATCTGATGAACAGAGTAGTGCCCTTAATAGAGTAACTTATGCTGGTCCTGTCACATTAAGTACTTTGACTTAAAAGTGATAACAAAACATTGTATTATGAGGCATGAAATTGGATTTGGAAACACTGATTCTCTCTGAAGTGTTCCTTAGTGACATTGACATCCAAAATCTGCTTCGGAAAGCACCACTTATCTGGAGTGCTTTGCATTTTTTAAGTACATTTTAAAAATGCACAGATCAAAAGCAGAATAGTTTAAAGTATCCCAATTTTGACTGATGGCGCATGATTATAAATCATCAGAGAAACAAAACAGACTTTAAGAAACCTGCTATTTATGCCCTGTCACATTTCTTTTTGTGATGAGAAAATACTTTGTGTTTAGTTTATACAAAATCCATCCTCATCCATAAAATTTGTGCAATTGTTAGTGGTGTGACTTAATTTTCTCACTGTACACACAGTGTGGAAAGATTTCAGTTCCAGCAGAACACACACACACACACACACACACACACACACACACACACACACACACACACACACACACACACACACACAC
>JAQNCA010000001.1:15682054-15713552 GCA_029783725.1 Acanthurus tractus
TGCAGACAGTCTGAAATTTCTCTTCGAATTAAGCAATCCAATGAAGTCATATTAGAAAAAAGTACTTCCCTTCCCAGAAGTCAGCATGTAAAATTTATGCTTTTATTTTAGAGATATAAAGCCATGCATAATGTTACTATATATAAATTAACAAGATGTAAATAAAATAATAGCGGTTGAAATAAGTCACAAAGTCATGGCTATAAATGCGGCCGCCAATTACAGAAAATATTTCCACATACACAGAAAAAACACCCCACATTTTTGGGTTAAGCAGATGTCTACCAAAGATTGAAGAGATGACTAAAGTTAACAGGACACATACTGACAAATCTTTTCTAAGCAAAGCAGGAGAAAAAAAATCAAGATGGTGTGAAATGAAAGCAGGCAGCCACGGATGTTGACAACATGTAAAGGTGCAAGTTATACTGATGAAAAGCAACAATTTTATTTCTGCACCTCAAAGGTCAGAATTTACAAGTTAAAACTTATGTTTTTGTTTTAAAATAACCACTTGGTGGCTCTATTAATGCCAAACATTACTAGAGTCTGACTTGTAAGATAAGTTGTTTCTCAGTAAGAAGAAGACATGTTCAGATCAGACGTGTGGAGGCCTGTGGTAGAGGTGTGTGTTATCTACCAGGTTCCTTTCGTTCATATTCTCTTGTTTAAATGACCTGTCTCCCTGACTTTTGGCCCCCTGTCTGTCAGTCATGGGAGGTGCTGGTCTCTCAGACCGACTCTCTCAGTCAGGTGATGAAGAAGTGCTCGGAGGATCTGCTGGCTGGTCCCATCAGCAAACTGACGCTGCTCATCAGGGACAAACAGCAGCTCCGCAAAACCTACATGGAGCAGTGGAACCTGCTGAAGCAGGAGCTCAGCAAGGTGTGTGACTAACGCATACACCCACACACACAAACTCGTGTGTATACCATTTACAGACCTCTGCCATCATCGTGTCAGAAGGCTGATGAACCACTTTTGTCCTACTCAGGCCTGTGACTATGCTGGTTATGAAATGTTAACTCTTTAAACTTTAAACCTGGATTGTAACTCCTCTTTTGAGCTCTCGTCCACTTTTTTATCCCTAAAAGTGACACAGATGAACAATACACACACACAGACACACTCAAATGATTAAAGCAAAAATGTCTTGAAGAAAAATAGCTCATGCATGATTGACTACCAGCAGTGGGAGAAGTGTTCAGATTAGTATTAAGTAAAAATATTAATCCTATAGAGTGAAAAAACACTCCCCTGTAAGTAAAGTCAAAACCTCATTAGAGTAAAATTATATCCAGCAAAATGTACTTAAAGTCAACAATAAATGCAAAAGTACCCATTGCACAGTAAAACGGTCCCTGTCAGTGGTTTAATATTATACGTGATTCTTTTGCATTAATATTACTGCTGCTTTAATGTGTGTGTTGAATTTTACTGCTGCAGATGCTTAAGGTTGGGCTCATTTAACTATCTTATATACTGCTGGGTGGTTTACTCTACAGCAGTGCATCATATTCATAAGGGTCGTGTTTTTAGTGGCACTTGCATAGGAAAACCACACATCTGTCAGGGTTCAACTTTCCATGAGCTCAAAAAAAAAGGCCTGCTTTCAGCTTTGTTAAAGGGATGAGTTTCTTAAGCTTAAGAATGAGAGAAGTTTCTTAAACCATAAAATGACTCCTCCTCCTTTATTCAGTTTATTACAAACATTCATTAAATTCAGATAAACGGTTACTAATAACTATAGCTGTCTGTCAAATGTGGAGTGGAAGCCTGAAGTTGCATAAAGAGGAAATACTTCAGTAAAAATACAAGTTCCTTGATTTTTCACTTTAGCATTATTGAGTTACTATACTTACATTCTCTTATTTAAGACTAGAAAATTATTATATAAGCGATTCTTTTAAAAATGACCATTTTATCTCAGTTCTTATAAAGTATTTGTGTGAGGGTTATAACCACAGCTTGTTCCTCTTTTGCTTTGGCGTTTTGATATTTTTAAACAAAGATAACCACAGTTGATGACCCTCATGTGATGTAAAAGACAAAAGTTATAGATGTGGAGTATTCACATGCTTGTATATGGCACGTTTTTTTTTTTTTAATGCTAAAGTTGTTGCCTTGAAATCTTTTTCTTGAGTCTGCCATTTTGGCATGCAGATAAGCATTGCAGTGGTATTTTTTTTTTTTTATCAGTAGACTGCAGTCAAATCAAATGAAGCTCAATAGAATGGAAAGGGTGTGTGCAAATGTATTTTGATGCTATCTCGAGCTGGTAGCTGCTAAGCACAGTTTTTATTATCCAATTACATCTGGCAAATGATGTGTACATTTCCACTCGGTCATATTTGGTTTTGCAGTTTGGCCATCAAGCTGTGAGTTTGTTTATTTTATTTTCTTACTTTATCGCGCAGACAAAAATAAACTTACACAACTCTGTTTTTTTTGTACATCACTGTGTGATTGTACATAGACTGTGGGTTATAATTGTAACTGAGCACCAGTGCCAAAAGATATTATCAGGTGAAGTTTTGATGCAGCAAAGGTCAGCTCATTTCCTCATATGCCTTCTCTCATGTTTCATGTTCCTCTGCAGTGACACATAAAAAAGCCACTGTCCACTTCCTGCGTTATGTAGCGCTCAAGCTGAGTGAGGCAGCTCTTCACCACAAATATAGCATTTCTGAGTAACACCCAACTGTGCACCATGGTTATTTTTTCAGTTTTTATGCTGTTTGTGTGCTGTCTCAGGTGACCCAGACGGAGCTGGAGAGGCTGAAGAGCAGCTACAGACAAGCAGCCAAAGATGCAGCTCAGGCTAAGAGGAAGCACCAGGAGGCCAATAAAGGTGGAAAATCCTGCGACCGCTTACTTCTCTAAACGGAATAAATTTCACACTGATTGCGCATTCATTTCTTTAAAAACGTTATCTCTCCTGTGAGTTCCCATCATGACATAAATTGCACCCTCCCTCTCCTGTGTGCAGACAAAGACCGTGACAAGGCCAAAGAGCGTTACATAAAGGCTTCGATGAAACTCTACGAGCTGCATAATGAGTATGTGCTATCTGTGCGAGCGGCTCAGGTTTACCACCAGCAACACTATGGTCAGATCCAGCCTGCCCTGCTCAGTGCCCTTCAAACTCTGCAGCAGGAGATGGTGCTCATACTGTAAGATCACATACACTACAGAGGTTTTACGGACTGTATTTTTCTGTTCCCATCCGGTGAAATGTTTTCTGTTCCAATGCTATAAACATTTGAGAGGAATGCTGAACTCAAAAGCACATTATACAAAAGTTTATACACATTTTTCTCCCCTATTAGGTACAAATCGGTTTCCAAAAAATCCCCACAAACTGCTGCAACATAATTTGACTTTCAGGCAGCAATTTGTTTTAATTAATGCCAGAACACAGCTCTAAACTACTCGCTGAGCATTGCTGCTTGGGCTCATGTAGTACAGTGAGTGATAACTTGTGTTTGTTTTTCAGCTGCACTATGCTAATAATAATAAGTCAGGAAACAAGAGTAGGGACACATCTTTGTCAATGTTCTTTTGTCTGTGCATTAAAAAAAAAAATATTCAAAACCAAAACGACAAAAATTCAAATGGAAAGAAAATCTGAAGCTGTCAGGTATCAGATGTTGCAGCTCGGCTGAAGTCTGAAACTTCTTTACAACTGTAAAAAGCAGTAAAACTAATCAAGCATTTACTGTGACCAGCTGCTTATATGAAGCAAATTGTTTTAAAGTAGATTCTCATAGCACTGATATGATGCAACCTGAAATCAAACAACCTGAAAATTCTAACCAGTCAAGATGTCTCTTGAAATCACTGACCAGACTATTACCTGAGTATTATGTATTATTCTATTTTGCCCTTCATGATCTCTGACCAGAAAGGAGATCCTGCAGGAGTATTTCGACATCTCCACTCTCCTCCATCATGAAGTGGTGCAGATCCACAGGAAGATGTCTTCTGCTCTAACAGCCATCGATCCTCACAATGAGTATGAAAACTTCATCCAACAGAACAGGTAGACTGAGGAAAAACCTTCCTGCAGATGGTGAACTGTGCAATCATGAAAGCTAACGCTTTAGAACATTGACACCATGGACTGTGTGTTTGTGTCTGGAGGTCTGTTGGGGAGATTCCTGCTTGTGCAGACTTTGATTGCAGTCTCCAGGAGGACAATGAGCGGCTTAATCCCAGAGAGCTGGAACTGAACGACCTCACAGCTGAGACAATCCAGCACAAGTGAGAACAAATAATGCAATCTCATCCAGATGACTAAACTCCAATTTGCTTTCTTTTATGTCTCAACTACTTCCTCCTCCTATCTCCTATTTCCTCTGACTGTTTTGCATCATTTACTTCCTCTCCTCACAATATTGCTCGCTCTCCTTTCTTCCAGGCTGACTGCAGTAGAAGAGGAGTTGCTGGCTTTGGCTCGGACTCTTGGCTCCCAGCAGACATCAGTCGAACAGCTGGAGCTTGAGCTAGAGGCAGAGCAGGAAGGTGTCAAGAAGGGCCAGAGGTGAGCAGACCACAAATCTGAGCCAGAATCAGAGATGCTCTGATGTTATTTTTAGAGGATATAGAGGAGGTTTTGAAATAAAAACCTGCAGTATTTGGTGGCTGTGGAGACAAATTACTAAAGTTTGCCTCTATGTGCTGTCCTTCCCATTGGGGGAGTTCACTGTGCTCTTGCCTGGGTAGCTGCTAATAACCAGCATGGTCTCAGGAGGCGTAATAAACTATAATACAGCGATATGGTAAGAGTTATGGAACTCGGTTCCCTCATTTGTCTTGGTTGATGAGGCTGTCTGAAGGTGTTAGAGGTTTACTGTCCTGTGGGAATGATCGAGTCATTAACAAGCTTCTGGAGGACAACTGGAAACAGTGTGTTTATTTGCAAAAAAATTGATGCTTTTTAAGGGGCAGCTGGGGAGCACATATGGTGCTGATGCTTTTAGTAAGGTGAGCAGAGGTTATACACCCCTCCGCTTGTAATTTGAAGTAACATTTTGTAAATCTACTGTGACATGCTGCCTGATGTTGAACCTGGTATGACCTCATGCAAGAAATGTAAGACTAAACAGGCTTGCTTCTGTGGTTCTTACTCAATATCCTCTGAGATCATTTCAGTGGTTTGCCATTTAAATTTGCCATTTAGATAACAAGATCTATACCAATATGTGTCATATGTGCATGGTAAATATGCGTATGCCAACAGGAGGTTGGTTCAGTGCAAAGACGGGAAAGAGGGGAAATTATTTGGCACTACTCCCAGGAACACCTCTAGAGCTCAATAACCGACATCTTTTTTTTTATCAGGTTTAATAGTTTGGACAAAATCTATTATCTAGAAATTACACAAAATCACCATCTCAAGGCTGGATTACTGGCCAGGCAAGTAGGCAAATGCCTGGAGGAACCCCAGGACCCTTGAAAAGCCCCACATTTTAGTGTGTGTTTCATGACTTCAATCAATTTGTGCACACTGTTCACGGAAATCTGAAGGTAATGGGTTTCAGTCAGTTGTGGTCTAGCAGAAAATGTTTGGCCTCACAAACTGTAACAGGTTGCCATCTCAGATCCTGTTTTGTTAAAACTTGTGCTTCTTAGATCTGAGGATCTCAGTAATCAAGCTCTTGCTCATTTTTTTAGAAATCTCATCCTCCTTACATGCAACAGTCTTGGGTCATCAGAGGCTAAATGTCTTATTCAGTTAAAATCCATCACTAAGGATGACCAAGCTGTTGCTGGAGAAGTCTTATTGATTGTTGGAGTTAAAAGAAGGCAACTGCAACCTCATTAGCGCAGACAGCCTATTTATTGATGTCTTTCTGGTCTTGTGTTGTCTATTTGCAGCACTTGTGCTCTTTTGTTGACATGTGCACCCATTTTATCTCCAACGCTAAAAAGGTTTTGCACAAAAATAAAAATAACTCCCCTGCTGTTTCTTTTAGGGTCTACCAGTTCAGCAAGAGACATGCTATGGAGGAGTGCCGGCAGCAAGTTGCTCTGTCTCAGGGCATAAGAGCCAAGCTGGAGGTTCAGAGGCTCACTTTGAAGGAGAAACTGGACCAGCTGGGCTCCAAAGAGCCTCCCCCTGCTCTGAAGCTGGACCCAGACACTGTCTCAGTTTCTTCCAACGCAAGCAGTGTACGTTTTCTCTGGCAGTCTCACTCTTAAGTCTGTTTTTAGCTCCTAATTATCAGTTGTGTCAGTCTGTCAGGTTTAAAATAATGGGGTGTTGAATGTAAACTCAGAAAACAAACCAAGCCATAAAGAGAGAGAGAGTCATTTTGGATCCCAGATAGTTAAAACCAGCTCCTGTATTAAGAATGAAGAGGTCATGTTGGGCTTAAACTTTCTGAACCAGTCTTTCCTTCTTCATTTCACCTAAACCTAAACAAAGAATGACTTTATAAATATCCATGTCATGGTTTTACACACTGTTTTGTAATAGAAGTTGGGTAAAGTCTTTTTTCTGGATGCAACAAATAAGTCAAGTCTTGGATATTAAGTCCCAAGTCAAGACCAACATGTTCCAGGTCACACTAAGTCCTAAACATACGGTCATGAAACAGTCATGAACTTAAATGTGTTGGATTCTTGTACATAGGCGCAAATTGTCACTTTTTTTTTACACGACACAACTTATAGGTGGAAAATTATGCTAAACCTGCATATTTATTTTCACAAATACTTAACCATCTGCGAAGATGAGCATCTCGAAAAAAATCTTCCAGTTAATGTCCATGTATGTGAATACTAGAGATTAAATTTCATGACGACAAGCTGCTGTGACACTAAGTTCAAACGCAGTCCTTTACAAGTCATTATGGAATAACTCAAAGCTCAACAGGAAGCTAAGATCTTAGACACCCAGATTTAACGTTTTTTATTTTATTTTATTTTATTTTTAACATTTTAACTAATAAAAAATCCTGAATCTTTTTTTTTCAGGACCACATGCAAACCTCCTCCAATCTCATGGATGGGATCCTAAGCAATCTGACCGGCCTGTTTAAACCCAAAATTGAGGTAGATGAAACAATGGACTGCAATCGAGGCTCAAAAATTACACTCAAAGCCATGAATAAATGTATTTATGCAAACCCTTTGCAATCACATTGTACACACAAAGCCATATCTAAGTGCCTGTATGTTGTTGGAGGATATTTCAAAAGGAAGGACAGTCGTACCAGTTGAAGGACACTTCCTCTTCCTCGCTATTTCACCTCCCTTCTCTTAACTTCAGTGCCTGCAGCGCCTGTCTTTGTGCACTGAAACCTCTCAGCACACAACAAACAATTCATCATGTTTTGGGGAAAGTGACAGAGTTTTCTGTGGCTGGGTTCACTCTGGAAAACCGTCTTTTCTTTGGGGTCTCGTGCTCCTGAAGGCAACATGGATTTATTGAGGTCAGCTTAGTTGGTCAAGTCAGTAACTAAGTTTGCTTCTCGGGCCGCCAGTTTACATTTTCACCGTTTTATCATTGCTGACAGTCAAAAGCAGACATGCAGCCGTGACTCAGCTGTCCTCACACAAACAGGAAAAGGCTCCTTATCTGTCAGAAAGACCGACAGAAATGTGCATGATGCAACGGATCATCTTGACCGAAAAAAATTTTTTTTCTGTTATTTACTGCTTTTCCTAAAGTGTGAACCACTTCACACTCTCCAACTCCCAACTCTGTGGTACACTTGGGACATGGAAGGTAGTGCAGTTAGACTTTAAGGTATTACAGACTCTCCTTTGAAGCATATCTAGATAATCTCTACAGAATCATCCTAAAATCTATCCTCTAACACTTCAAATTCCTTTGTTATTCATGCCAGCTTCTCTCTCCCTTCCTGCCTCCAGGCCCTCAACCCAGTACAGGATGTGGATCGTCCTCTGGGGCAACAGGACTGGTACCATGGAGCCATTCCCAGACTGGAGGTCCAACAGCTGCTGAAGAATGATGGGGACTTCCTGGTGAGGAAGAGTCAAGAGAAACATGGTTATGTGCTCTCTGTGCAATGGGATGGCGCCTGTAAGCATTTCCTCATTCAGAACATGGATGTAAGTAAATCTGCTCAACAGAACAAAACACTCGGATGGTTTACTTCAATAATCAAATAATTTAAACATACGTCAAGAAGTTTTACTCCTTCCTGTGTGTTTGCATGTCAGCTCACGGCTGTTAATGCTTTTTCCATGTGTGTCAGTAGAATCTGTACCGCCTGGATGGAGAGAGCTTCCCCAGCGTCCCGCTGCTGATCCATCATCTACAGACATCACAACAGAAAATCACCAAGAGGTCGGACATAGTGCTGAAGAGACCTGTAGTAAAGGTATACACAAAAAAAACATACACACACACACAGACCCCAAGGAGGCCCACTCACTAACATCTTTTTCTGTATGTGAAACGCATGTTAAAAATACTCTCTAGATTAAATGCACTACTTAAACAGACCTTCCACTATTTAAATGCCTCTATATTCATCACATCACTAGCTTGACTCTTCTCTCCTTTGCTGTTCTCGCATTTTATAACAGCACAACAATATATCTTTTATATATATCATTTAAATATATCATTTTTTACCCTGATAGGACAAGTGGGTCCTGGATCATGATGATATTGTCTTGGGACACCTCATTGGACGGGTGGGTAAACTTAACATTTGTTGTGAGAAAAAGCACAATAATTTTTTTTAACTTTTTAATATGCAAATCAACATCCATGAGTAATGTTTTATGGATTTGTCTGTCTCTACCTCAGATATTTCAAAATGTTGTGCACATGTTTACATTAAACTGAGGGTCGAGTTAGATAAGAAAGCAAGGAGGTGTTTTTTTCTGTCCAAGATGCAAACACCTTGTTATTAATTAAATCTGGCATCATTAAGAGTCCTTGAGACTCTGTTTCCAGTTTGAAGAGTAGGTTCACAGTTTTTCTATTTCTATCTTAATTGAAAACTTTGTTTTAATGTTTATTTCTCTCTTCATATTGGCTGCAAAAACATTGTACATAATGGAAGACAAGGTTACAGCTCTTATTTCTAACAAAGATATAGTCTTAAGTTTAAAAAATAATCTCAGGTTTCAGCAATGTGAATCAGTGAAACAAAGATGAAAGTACTTCCAGAAGTGAACTCTGTGGGCAGGAGGAACAATAATGGCAACATAAAATCATTTAGGTGTGCATGTGAGCATGTGACCGCAAACAGCAAACCAGTCTATTTATTTAACTTCCCTTCCATTTGAACTAAAACACTGGTTGAGTGACATTTTAAAGGCATGTGAACAGGTACAGCGCTGACTTGCCTTTGGATGTTATAAAAAGTTATGTTATAAAAGTTTGAATGCTTTAAAATAGTTAGAACTGATATACAAACTCATCTCCCATTTCATCTTAGCTTGTCTCAAATTTGTGCACAACAGTTCATCTGTCAGTTTGTTTAAATAAGACATTTTAAGAACTTTAAGACTGCAAGTTACAAGGTCATGCAACTGTAAGTGATCGTGTGGGTGTTTAAATAATGCAGGGTAACTTTGGGGAGGTGTATCGCGGTCATTTACGCTCTGATAAAACTCCTGTGGCAGTGAAGTCTTGCAAGGAGAACCTGGCTCCGGAGCACAAGAGTAAGTTCCTGATGGAAGCCAGGTTAGTACACATGCACGTACACACACCCACACACGCATGCACACACACATGCACACACACAGATATACAAAGACACTGTATTTCTCTACTGTGCTGCTCAGGATCTTAAAGCAGTATGACCATCCTAACGTTGTGAAGCTGATTGGAGTGTGCACACAGAAACAGCCCATCTACATCATTATGGAGCTCATTCAAGGTAAATATGATGCTGTTGGACTCCACCTTTATATCTCCCAGCTTGTTTCCCTGACAGCTGCAGGCTTTATTTCACCATTATTGCTTCCCCACTTCACTCCTCCATCATCACTCTCTCCGTATTTCTGTGTCTACACATTTCATCAGGTGGTGATTTCCTAACCTTCTTGAGGCATGAAAGTCACAGTCTGACACCCAAGATGTTGGTCAAAATGGCAGAAAATGTAGCATCTGGCATGGAGTACCTCGAGAGCAAAAAATGTATCCACAGGTCAGTCAATCAATCATTATCAAGTGATATTGTATAGCCACCACAATTACAGCAAGACTGTGACGGCATAATTTTAATGAAAGACCTCTGCAACTAGAAATCAATCATTTAAATCAAATGGTCTTCCAGTTAGATTTGGTGTCTGTGGATGAAAGAGCTTTAAAAGGTCTTAGCAGCAACAATGGTGCCATCACTTGAAATTTTATTCAACATCATTTTTTCCCATTCATGACATTTGGAGGATCTGCAGGAAAAAGCTAAATTATTATGTGCTGTTGATCAATACAAGGCTGACTTGACATTGCTTGACTCCAGAAAGTCAAAAATGGAGGAGTCTAGTTTAGCTGGCTGGTTCATATTTAATTTCCGCTGTTGGAATAAAAACTGTTCCCCTTACCAATAATGATTTGCAGCCAGTCAAAGAGTCTGTACAAATATGCCTTTAGAATAAACTTAGTAACCAAGCTAAGCTAAGAAATTTGCATGTTGCAAGCTCAGAGAGCTTCATTTTCCTGATGTGCAGCGGTGAACTTGATGCCAGGGGGATGAAAACAGGACAGTAGAAAGAACTGGAAGTTAGTGTGACTGACAAACAGAAGCCTGGATGTTCAACTGGCAGGCTAATGGTGAGCTCATCAGCTACAGCAGTTAACCAACTAGCCCAGTGAGCAGTCACCACATCACTGAGTTTAACCTCACCTGCAAGTGGAGTGATTTCTGTTTGTTGTGTGACCGGGGGGGTAGGACAGTGGCTAATAAATGGGTCACTAGTGGTAAAGCAGGTCATTCTCATGCAAGCACAAAAACAGTGCTCCACTTAAACTAACACAGTGCTCCATTACAAAAATGTATTTTCAGTTTTTTCTGATTTAATCTTATTTTACAATAATTTTGCTCATTGCTTTACAAAACAGAAGACTTAACTGTTTAAAAAAAGGACTTAAATACATAATAATTTAAACTGTACACACCCCTAGACTCCATCTGAGACATAACAAGCACAAATTAGCAAACTGAGATAAAAGGCAAGCACACTTGATGTGCATGTGACCCTATTTATGTAACTACATTTGTATGCGTATAACTTTATTTCATCAAACTGTGTGGAGGATCCAAAGCCACTATTAATCGACCACACAGGAAGCATAAAACCAAGCAGAGCAGTGTGTCAAACTAATGGCTCCCGTGAAAATTAATTAGTAGCATATGAAAACAGGTTCATTTCACATAAAACAGGATGTAGTTTCCACAGAAACAAGAGTGGCAACAAGCTGCAGACAAATGCATCTCAAGGCCTTTGTGGTGCATTTTACTACTTTTTACTTCCTCAGCCATTCATCTCATCAACAACAACTGTGAAACACACAGCACTTTCCTGTAACAGTTTCACGTATGCGGATGTGGCAGTGAAAGAATAAACATGAGAGATGTAAGGTTTTCTTAAATGGCTGCTGTGTTCCTAAAGAGGAAGCTGGAAACATGCTCGTCAGACTCATCAGCCTTTTTCTCTGCACTAAAAAAGGTCGAACAGCCAAGACTGTCCACAGCAGGTTACAATGAGTGTGTTCAAACTCAAAAGGAGCAAGAGCTGAAATGTCATCAAATAAACATCTAAAAGTTTGTTCAGAGAGATACAGAGCTGTTATTTTCTGTTAAGTGAGCTAAAACTAGCTATAAAGTTCAAAGGTGAGGTTAATAGAGCCTGCAAAGATAAAAACAGTCTTACTTTCAAAGCATGTACTGTACACAAAATGAGGAGAAGCCAAGCTGAGCTGCATTACCACTTAAAATGGAACAATTAATTGATAGCAAAGATACTTCAAATCATGGCATTGTGTGCAGGGGTGTTTCAGGACATCTGCTGTTGAGTGGGAGTGATTGCAGTGCTTGAGGTGAGGCAACAATAGATGAGGTCGTGACACTCGGCTCATTACGGGAGCACTATGATTTGCCCAGAGGGGGCAGATCAGAGCAGGCTGCAGTTTGCTACTCAGCCTGTATAGCTGCATGTTAGACTGCCTCACATAAAACGCCAGACACATGACAAGAATTCCTTCTCTCTCTCTCCTATTAGTCCTCTCTGTTTTCAAGTTGTTTTCTCTCTTTTTTTTCTTGCACACATCCCTCTCACATCTTTCTCCTTTCTCCTGCCTGGTTGTTGTTTTTCAAAAGGGACCTGGCAGCGAGAAACTGTCTGGTTGCAGAGAACAACTTGGTTAAGATCAGTGACTTTGGGATGTCCCGTCAGCAAGATGATGGTGTCTACTCCACAGATGGTGGCCTCAGACAAATCCCTGTCAAATGGACGGCTCCTGAAGCATTGAACTATGGTACACCACTGCCTCCACACAACCGGAGACATTCCTCCTGTTTTTCTCTTCTAATAGTCAATTAAAAAAACATCAAAGACCTGTGTCTGTTCCTTTGTCAATGCTGCCCCCTGCTGGTTTTTCAGGTCGTTTTACCACAGAGAGTGACGTCTGGAGCTTTGGTGTCTTACTATGGGAGACCTTCTCCATGGGAATGACGCCCTACTCGAGTATGTCCAATCAACAGACGCGAGACGAAGTGGAAAAAGGTCAGGAGTCTTATCAGGAATCTGAGATTAGTGGTCGAGGAAAATTCCTGCACCTCCATTCTGCTCAAACTTAACATCTTTTTATACTTTCTGTGATGGGTTTCAGGATACCGTATGCCAGCTCCACACAGCTGCCCCGTGGAAATCTCCAGGATTATGAACAACTGCTGGCAGTACGACCCCAGAGACAGACCGGCTTTTAAGAAACTTCGGGTTGAGCTTAGCACCATATACAACAAAATTACATAATACAACCTTGTGGACTGAATTAACTGTTAAATATTTCTTCTATCAGTTGCTGTTTTAGTTATTCTACTTTGTTTTGTCCTGAGAGAAGATGGTACAATGCAGTTTGAATGCTGAAACAGATTTCCAAGAGACATGTAAATTAAAAAACAGTTACAAAATTATTAAAAAATATTTAATATTTCTATTGTTGTTGAAACAAACTTGGAATTTTTTTTGATTGTGAAGTTTGTAAAATAACAGTGGACCAGTTGATGGCAGCATTCGTCCTGTCTTCTTGCCTTGTTTGTCTGCTAATGATTCCTTCTCCTTCCAAGAACCGGTTTTCTTTATACGTCTGAGAAGCACAAACTTGTGCCACAACACATAGCTGCCGCACTGTATGCAACGTTACAATGTAACACCCACAAGGCTCTTTTAAGGAAACCATAGAAATGTGTTTAGCTGACACATCACCCTTAGGAGGGTTGAGGTTACGACCTCAGGCACTGGGTCCACAAAGTCTTGGTCTGTGGACTGTTTGTGTCTGTTCTGCTGCCTGTTGGGATTTTAGTATCCAAATGCAGACCTCTTCCCTTTTAATCTTATTTCTGTCTACTCAACAGCGAGCATATAGAGCATCCAGGAATAAGCAACATAACTGCCTTTGATTAGGCCTGCAAATAATTATCCAAATTAAAATACAGGCTTATTTAATATGACTTTTCTCTTTTTGTGTAGAAGATATAATTAAAACGCAAGTCTGAAGATACATGGGTTTTTACTGGACAAGAAAGGCCTGAAAATTTGTAATTTTTGAAGTAACTGTGCTTAAAACTGTTGGACAAATTAGGTTATTCAAGTAGTACGATATTTGTCTCTGAGATTGAGTGGAACGTAAGTATGAAGGTGCATGCAAAGCTCAGGGTAAAACTAGACAGCAGTTTAATGTGGGGTTGAGTTGTTAAGTTATAAAATGTATGAACAGCATCACCAATCCTTACTTTGTTATTGTGTGTCCTCCACAGCCTCAACATCAAACTCCATCTTGATAAGTTTTCAAATGTCTTCATAAGCAGTGAGGTTCAAGCCACAGGGCTAAAACGCCTTTAGGGGTTTTGTTCTTAGCCACTGGCACAGTCGTTGACTCTCTCCACAACCAGGATCTTTTTGTTGTTCTGAGAAACACTTGAAAATTACATAGAAGAGAAAACATTATTGATCTACACAGTGTGTAAGAAGGTGGATGAAGATATTGTCAAGATTATTGACGTCTGACTCATAAATTGACACTTATGATTAATTTAACTGACGCAAAAGAGACAACTCCTCTTCTAAAGAAATGTCTACAGACTCGATCTCCTACCTGCCACCTACACGTGAACTGTGCACCAAATGCTAAACCACGTGACACTTTCACTGCAGTAAGCTCTTATATTAACTGCTTTGTGGAAATGTATCAAATTAAATGTCAAATTTTTTATTAGTTCTGGACCCAAATGCAGACACAAAAAAGACTGAACAGGTGGATTAAAAGGCAGGTGAGATGAGAGGCAAAGCGGCAGGAACAACCACAGGATACAACACATGAGGAGGTTGGTACACGAGGAAGCACGTGGACACACACTTGAAGCAGATTATCTGACAAAGAACAGTGATAAAGGGCTGATACATGCAGGCCGGAGCTGATTTTAGAATGAGATGCAGTTGAGGAGAGCTCAAACAACTGCAGGGCTGTTAATCAGTGGAAGCAGGTGTGTGAATGGGTGGGGCAGACAGGTGAGTGGAAACGTGGCTTCGGACGAGTACAAGAAGCTTGAGATGTGTGCTGAAGGAGATGACTGTCACATTAAATCTGTATTAACCTGTGAGAAAGGAAATCACTTGTTTTGGCTCAGAGCTCATCCTCCAGCCTGCAGCCTCGTCTCTGCCCTGAGCTGAAGGTCTGACTCAGGCCGTTCAAACCACTAACTCACACACTCAGCACTCTTTTTCCCATCACATCTGCAGTCTGTAATGTTCAGTCAGTCTTGTTTATTACTGCTGGGGTCCATTAGTCTCTTTGTGACGGCATGGAGCAAAACATTTCACATAGGTCTTGCAAGGGTAATTATTTGGTCGGTAAATCCACAAATTCTTGCAGCCAGTGCCTTTTTGAAGATAAACAACTTGCCTTCTTCATTCGATTAATATCTAAAAGCTAAAAAAATGATTTGGGAAGTTTTAATTTGATTTTTATAGTGTATGTTTGTGTATGTGTGTGTGTGAGAGAGAGAGGGAAGGGGACTGGGGGGTGAAAATAAACATTTTGCTAGTCCTCTCAACTTTTTGAGAAGACTTGGTCTAATACAAGTGAATCAGTGGGGACTGTGAGTGGGTGGGACTTTTAGTTCAGCTGGTGTGAGCAGGTAACTGGATAAATTAATACTGATACTAAGCTGTCAGCTCGGGTTAGGTAGCTCTGTCTGGGCTTTGAATCCTGGTTTTGAGACACAGGGCCCAAAAAGCTGATTTCCAGTACATAATTATGGAAAAAAAGAGCAGCTGAAAAACAGAGGATACAGTTTTTCTGAGTGCCACAAGTTGATAAGTTCCTCATTTTACATTCAGAATTGAATACACTTGGTCCGATAGCATTAGGATTATCAATCTACCATCTCTAGTCGAGTTCGGGGCTGTATTTGGTCTTGATTTGATGAAGTTTGACAACTTGTGTGCCATTTTCTGGAGATTTCTATTCTTATATTTAAAAAAAAAAAACCCAAATTACCTCAGTTTTCTTTAGCATCACTTTAAAAGTAAAAAAAAAAGTGTGCTAGCTTCTCATTTGATTTTAAACCGTACAATTCCTTTCCTTTGGAGAGGAAATAAAGCTGTTTGTGACACCTGATGGATGTGGATGCCATCTACAAAGATCATGTTCTGAAGCTCTTCATCAGCACAGAGAAAGTTTCAACCGTATGATTGTAAAAATGATCAGATAAGTGTTTGAATTTCAGTTTAGAGGGTGTTTTTTTTATGTTTATTACTTCTCTTCTGTATGCCTGCCATAACTGACATACAATCCCAAATGTTTTAAATCAATATTTTTAACATCCTCTGTGTTCTCCTTACAGGATTTCTAAATTTACCATTTCAAATCCTGACTCTCAGGCACACAAATCATAATTTGATTGTCTCCCTCTTGGATCTGCAGCTCTGCTCATTATGATTGACCACTGCAATGTGATGCTAGGTTGTGTTTCTGCAAAAGTTCATCATGCCCTGCAATCACTTATTTTACACTAGTGGTATATTTTGGAAAGGTGCTTATTTGCTTTATTGCCGAGAGTTGAATGAGAAGAATGATGCCACTCTCATGGCTGCAGACCAAGTATGAAGCTACTGTTAGCAGCTTAGCTTAGCATAAGGCTTGGGAACATGCAGAAACAGTTACAAAGGCTCCATTCAAAAAACAACAAAATCAGTTTACCAGAACCTTTAAAACTCACAAATTGACATGTTACATAACCTGTTTGTTTAATCCATATAGAAAACCTTGTGCTGATCCATACTGTGTGACTGTTTGCATAGTCCATGACACAGCGAGTGTGTTTTACTGGTCTAATGATATATTATGTCAGATGACTTCAAAGTCATAAATTGATGATTTATCCAATCAATTGCAACCCAAGAGAAACTCTTTGTGTGATTACAGCGGAGCATTTGTGACCCCAGATAACAATTTCAGCTTCTTGTAGTTTATTCCTTCTGATCAAATGTTGGCTGTGATGCACAATTTTATTGTGAAGATACTGAGAGAGCAAGAAGATATTTATCTGATTGCTATTGTAAACAAATAAAAAAATGCCAATTGTTTTTGTACAGATTTATCTGGCTCAGCATGGTTGCAGTCTGAGAAACAAAAAAACCCCTTTGGTTAAGGAAACGTGGCCAAGGCCAAGGCTACTCTGGCCGCAAGTCTTGTTGACCGTCTTAACAATTAGAATACAGACAGAAGAGCCCCAGGCTGCAGTTCTTGGCTACTACTAATGTCTTACTATGATTACAACGCAAATTAAACAAAGTGAAACAACAGCTCAACTAGAAATTTTACAGAATCATGCTTAAAAGTTTAGCTTGGTCATTTTTCCAAAAAATATTCTCTCATTTTTGATGAACATGACAAGAGAAAGGAGAGACAAGAAAAAAAGAAAGCAATTGAATTGAATGCTCTTAACCTTTTGCTTTCGTTCAGACAAGCCAAGTGACATTGTTGGGTGACATGTCTCATCACAGCAGCGTGGTTATGTAACGTCATTAAAAAGTTAAACTGAACTGATACACATCTGCAATCATTGCAACAGAAGCTGTTGTTTGACTGATACTTTTGGCTCTGGATATCCATTGACTCAATAATCCCTTAGTTGTTGTCTGTTGCAATTGTCCTTAAAAAAATTGCATCTTCTCTCCTTTGAACCTCTTTCAACAGGGATTAGGATCATTATCATTGGTAATCCCTCTCATATTTTAGTGATAAGTCAGTTTTACCTGTTGCAAAATTTTACGCAAATATCAACTTGAAATTAATCCCATAAAATGAAAAGTGAAACTCTTTGATATGATTTTGTTCAACTTCTGTATTAAAGTTTAAATAAAGGAAAATTGCAGATTGTCATTAGCTTTGTATCATCACACAGCGGTTATATGCAAATGAATGATGTCAAACTTCCCTCCATGTTGCTGGTCTAAATCAACTGCTGGATGAATTTATCACCTATTCAAAGTGTTTTTTGCATGCTGGATGTGTCAGTGTTAGCCAGTGTTGCAGTAGAAACATATTTAAACTGCACAATGACCTTGTTAAGTTCATTATGTCAACTTAGTATCTCACAGCGAGACCTTATGGATTCAACTCCTCTTCTAAGATGAGAAACACCTACAGTAAGGAAGGTGTGGCTCCTGTGGCTGGAAGTATGACTGTCATGAGTAATTAATTTTTTGTAGCTTCTTTAGATGACTCCTCAACTGTTTGGTAATAGCCACCTCACCGGTTGAACTTGTTCTGTAGGTTTTAGATGTCTCCTGTGTGTCCCATGATGTCCTGGCTTGAATTTGTCATAATTGGGCTCCAAGCAACAAAACAAATCAGAGACACAAAGTGAGAGGCTCTATTTTGGGTTCCTTTAATGCAAAACAATATAAATTTATTAAGCCATTTAGTGAGTTTGTTTTTCTTGTATGAGGTCACTGTGCTCACAGATCTGCTGAGTGGAAAGTGGATTACTTGATAAAAAATTAAAGAAAAGTTACTTTTAAGTATTAATGAGAAGAGTCCTGATCTTTGAATTTTTATGTGGCAATATCTGTGAAAAATACATTATTACTGTAAAAAACATTGTCTTGTAAAATGAGAATTTATCTCGACAAAGTTACAAAATACTGTACTGCTGTCCTCTGTTATTTGCAGAGACGAACTGTGGGAGATCGGTGGCTGGCTGTTCAGGGCGTCTGTTGCTGCTTTGCCAGGTTGGCCCTCATTTAATATTCAGATGGCCCACTACTTAATCACAAATTGGGAACTAAAAATATAAAAGAAATCGACAAATGATGCTCCAAGTCTAAAGTCATTAATCAACACTTCCACGTTGTTTTTCCACCAAATCAGCTCTGATGTGTAAACCAGTTTAATTAGGCTTCTTGAAACCTCGGTGTTCTCTGATGAACCAGCCTGCATTTCTATCAGCTTTGACAGCTCTGAAAATATTTTAGTTAAGGATACACATTAACAGAAGTCATTGCACAATGCAAGAATCCTAGACTTGTGTTTGTTTTATTATGTGTGTCTTTGTGTGCCCAGTGATGCACTACGCATGATATGAAAAATCGGGAATTTACAAATTGTTGTACAACAAATATTACAATGAACCAATATGTAGAAATTTAGGTTGAGCTGTTATACTGTAAATGTCCACTTCTGCTCCCAGGAGTTAGGACTTAACTTTCCAGTTACTGAACCAAGATATTTTAAATGAAATGCTCCAGGTGCCAAAGGACAAAATTATGTGGATAGACAAGACCAGAACCTTTTCCATGTTAGTATAGAAGATAGAAAAGTACTTTGTGTTTTTTTCTATATATATGAATAATGACACAATTACACCTGCCTGTGTTCCTGAAACATGAATAAACCCTGAAAAAAAGTATATAAACCTATAAAAAAGATCTAATCAGTGAATCATCTCAGATGAGACTGACCTCTTCAGTCTCACTATTGTGCAAAGCAAAGCAGCAGTATGATTTTAAAAAGCAGGGATTTGTGAGACTGTGTTTTCATTTACTGAAATGATGTAAATCTTTCTTTTAATGATTGCATTTTATGGAGACATTTTATGGTTTTTAAGTGAGGCACTGGAACAATCTCTTATAAATATGTAGAATAAAAATTTACATTATCAGACAGTGAGCCATAAAATCTATTTTAAGAGTTCTTATTGAAAAATGGATGGATGGCTGGCTTACTTATCCCAACTGATGCATTACGATTTCACAATTTTTTTTCCTAGTGAATCAGGAATTTATATTTGTTTCTAATAGAAAAAACAGTCAAAATGTCAATTATGTTTTATATGTCAATTAGTTTTTTTTATTTCCATAAGAAAAATAAGTCTAATGAGGCAAATATTAATTTATTTGTTTTTTTTTTTGTTTGACTGTTTTTTCAAGTAACTCACTGAGGCACAAAAACCAACCAACCAAACAACAAGAACAGCAAAAACAAATATACATCACAATCTAAAATAAAGAAAAGTATTAAAAAAATAAGAAAAGTCTCAAAGTACACCTTCTTAAAAAAGGGGGGGGGAAAGAAGATAAAAACGGCTTCTACAGTTCATCATGAATGCAGTCCTATCTGTCCACTGCTGCTCAGAGTCACCTGCATGGCTCACTGAGGCACATGACGCTGTGACACCTCTAGATCGATCTGCATGTGCGTGAGCTGGAAGTCACACGATGGGTCATGTGAGACACAAAGATGCAGTTTGACAAAGTAAAATGTCTGTATCCTCTGCAGATCATGAAACTGTGGCTGAGGGGTTATCTGAAAGTCAGATCACCTGCTGGGTGCACTGTAGTTTTCTGTCACCCTGACTGCCTGACGCTCCCATATCTCTGTGACATCTGACTTTTTGTGCTGCTATGTACCTGCCAAGCTCTGAGAAATTCTTCTTCCCTTAGTCACACTCCTTAGGCAACTCCAGACAAATCATATCAAAGTACAGAACACTTGATTGACATTTTATTTCCTTTAATAAGACAAGGTAATAAAACAAAGCAATTCATCAAATGTGCCAGGGTTAAATTTCCCATGTTTGACTTGCCTGTTTAGTGTCTGCCTGAGATTGTGTAAAAGAAAATGATCTTGTAATTGAGATACACGTTGATTAAAAAAAAAAACAGGCTTTAGAAATGTGAGAGGAAAGTTTGTAAAGTTGTTTGTTTCACATTATTTCATAGACAAAAAGTGCAGTCAATGCAAGTATTTATATTTCATATCAACAGCGTAAACTGGTCTTTCACCGGATTGTGTTTTATGTGTGTTCTTCCAGTCCAGTTTTAAAAGTTCTCTGGTTTCCATATTTGTAAGTGTTGCCACTGGGCTGGCCTGACAGGACGCACAGTTACAGTACCTTTAAAGATGATGCTGAAGCAAAGAAAAAGAAAGAAAATTTAGAGGACTCGTTACTTGAATATCTGCCATGCACTGATCTGTGTCTCACTTACCTGTAGATTGACAGGAGTTCATAATATCTCCAGCAGCATCATTCCTGGGTGCTGTGCTGCTTTGGCAGGGCGTACCACACCATGTGACAGACAACATCTCTGAGATGCCTTCAGCAGATAAGATCTGGAACCTCCATATGGTGCTCTGTCACATGTGCGAAACGTTTGTGGACGTCATTATGTCATTTCTGTATGGATATAGTTGAATGAAAGCTATTTGTGTTATGCGTTTTTTTTATTCTCACATAAAATTAAATTTTTATGCACGATCACTATCTTCTGTAGCTTACTTTTTGCAGCATTTTCCCCTGAATTATGTTTATTCCTGTGGGGGCAGAACTTTTTCTTCGCTCAGGGGTATTTCAGCAGAGCGGATTCTTCCTGCATTAAATGTGCCTTGTGATCCATCCTGAGGCTTTTCAACTGTTTCACATTTTACTTGTGTACTGTAGCTGAAAGATAAGATGATGATAAACTAAAAGTGTTTTTACTGACATTATGCATCTTTCGTCAGTGACAGTTTCATGATTTCTTAAGCAAAAAACAAAAAAAAAGAAAACAGAAAGAACACAAAATTTAACTATTGAATACAGTAAGGCAAGGTTATGTTCTCAGTAATATAAAATTTAATTCATACACACGTGCTTCAGTACATTTGTTGCAACACTCGGCCTGATGTGACTGTGGCTGGGTTATGATGGCCAATAATAGCTCAGCTTTAGATTGGTCTCCTTTGCGGTTAGAGATCAATGGAAAGACAGATAATTAACATAAATAGAAATAATCAAAAATATTGTTATTTTTTCAGACTCCCATCTTATTGTTATAATAAAAAAGAAATCACTCTGTCATTAGTCAAACGGCTGTCATCAGGGTGACTTACGTAACCTGTGATGAAGAGTAGAGGCAAAGAAGTTGGGAACAACTTCTCAGTTTAGTTAGATATTGTTATGTATAAACATCCTTTTCTATCAATGACTTTATAACTTTTCTTCTCTTATGCTAGTGTCATACTATACTGAACCATTATCGCACATATGTGACTGCAGTGGCAGTTTTTCCTTGAAGATACACAAAGCTTCTTAATCTTGAATCACAATTTCCCCATCACCAGTGCACTCAACTCTTCCCTGATTATTTCAACACCTGTAAATTTTAAAGCTCAAATGGCCTCCATATAAAAATACATACCAAAAGAATGCAGTTCAACAAAATAGAGTGCAAACACCCTGATAACACAAGGTCATATTTCAGTTTGTCATGAAAACATAAATTCCCTCCAAAGATTCTGCACAAATACTTTAACCTACCCTGTAAAAATCCTTCAAGAATCTTAAACTCGTGTTTGTTCTAGTGTTTGTGTGTCTTTGCAGATTTATAAAGCCTTCAGAGCCTAGTGACACATTTTATGTGATAAAAAAAAATAAGAAATTACAAATAGTTGTACAAATAACATTACAATGAAACATGATGAGGACATTTTGGCTAGGTTGGTAAACTGTGTTTCATAGTTCGACTCTTTCACTGTTGGATATTAAGGAGGAAGAATCTTCTCAGTGATGCTGAATGTGTTACATAACGAGTTGAAGAAGTCAAACACGTTGAAGGTGGAAAACAGATACAATCTGGAATGTTCTTTGTGTCACAAGAGACGCTGCAGCCTTGACACATGATGAATCCTTAAACTGGAATCTCTACTGTCAGATAATCATCACGATCGGGAAAAAGGCAACAGAAAAACACAGTCTGCATGATTTGTTGCAGGAGAACACAAACAACCTGCGGACATGTGATGTTCTGAGCTGACAACTATCTCTGCTCAGGCACAGGAGCTTCCTGTGCTTTAATGTGACAACATAATAACACTCCTTTGGAGGACTTTCTATTGGTCCTATTAAACCATCCCTTGCTTTAAGTCACTGATAAAAAATTTCTGTCAATGACTGACTTCTGTCATCAGGCAAAACAACATTTGTTTAGGGCCTTAACTGTTTGTTCAGTCACTGAACACATGGTTAAGGCTCTAAAGGAATTGAGTGGCTAACTCATTATCCATTATTACCTTTATGAATAGTTGTGGCATACAGGAAACAATGAGAGATAGAATGGGGTAAAGCCACAAGGCTTGCTTCCCTGACAAAGGCAATTTAGTCTCAGATGTTTCTTAGGCTGCTATAAATAGTCTGTGTCGAAGCAGAGCTTGTTGAGATATGCACAGAATGACAGGCACTTATTTAAGACAGGCCTACACAAGACAATCAAGATAATATAAAACTAAAATGATCAGGTCGTCAGTGCCCAGGGCCCCTTGCTAAACAAGGTACAAGCAATATAAAACTGAAAAGTGCACATATAATAAGTAAACCTTCTTCTTAAGGTCCTCTTTAAGCTGATGATTTCAATGCCTTAACAGAACACTAAGCTAACAATCAAAAACAAAGTGGGTCCTCACCTCCCCGCGACCCTTTGCAACATCCAGCCAAGGGACTCTCCTCCCTGACCCATAAGTCATGTAAACTATCTGACCTTGCCACACCATCACACATTACCCCCCAGTGCTTCCGTACAAATCCTCTTTCTTTGAAACAGTTTGCTCCATCTATCAGTCACAGAATAAGTAGACCTATATAGAACAGAGGAGGATAAAAAAGGTCCCATGCTTAATTTGTGGGGCCACACAACCTGTGCACGAGGTCACTGGGTGTTCAGATGAGTTACACTAAGTTTTCCAGAAGTGCTGCGGTATCCTGCATTGTTAGCACTCTCCCTGAGACTAACCCTGCAGTACTTATCCAGATGTGGTGGGAGGCACATTTTTATTGGTAGAACAAATTGGCAGAGCCTGGCTCTGTGGTAACATTCAAAGTTTTCTGATTGTTTTGGCCACAAGGATAATGTGAATATTTTATAACAATAATTAGGAGTTTCAACATCAGAAAATGATACAATTAAAAGTGGACAGATCATCAAATTGCTCACATTGAGTCACATGTTGGTACCGTGAATATTTCCTGTTCAAGGAGGAATGTTGCCAGCTGCAGCTTGGCCAGGCTGGAACGAATAAGGGCCGTCAGTGGAGGAGTGGTTTACCTGTTACAAAGGTGAGATGTGCCCACCCCCTGTGTGTGAGTGGAGAACTGAATCACACCCCTTTAAAGGTCCATGTGTACTGTATATATACCTGCTGAGAGGCTGCTGGGAGTCACAGCAGAGCGAGGACCAGGCTGAGGAGTGAGCACAGCATCATCTGCAGAGAGTTATCACCATGGGGAACTGCTGCGAGAGTGTGGGCAATTTCTTTGGCCGCCGAAAGAACACCAACATTCGTGTTAGTCTGCCGGCCGTCTGCTTTGTGTGGCAGATTGCTATGATCATTTTGTTTGGAGTTTTCATCCGTTACGATGAGGAGTCAGATGCACACTGGGTAGAGCATAAAAAGAGTCACAACATCACCAGTGACATTGAAAATGACTTCTACTTCAGATATCCCAGTAAGTACAAGTCTGTTACATATTCAACTTGCAATTGTGAGTTAAATATTTAAATGCAGGTGTGATTTTGAGGATCTTGTGTTAGTGATGCAACACTCAAGGAAAATGGATGGCTAAGAACTGATTTGTTTTATTTAATTTAAAAAACCTTATCTGTTTAAGTCAGACATACATCGTTACTCTCCTGTTTCATCTCTGGTTTTGAGGATGTTACATAACAAAATGACACTGCATGGAAATATGAAAGCTATACATTAAACATACATCTTTTAACTTTATAAACTTTATTTTTATTTCATGGGAGCCCCTCTCTAGTCCTAGCATGTGATATTACAATATTAGCAGGTCGCTATGCAAAAGATTTACTCTTCTGGACTTACTTGTTACAGTCTGAAAGCTACTGTGTATGCAGAATGATGTAAGTTTAAGCAAAAGTTTAAGCAAATCAAGATGCTCAAAATGTGAGCATAAACCAAAAGCATATGTAACAAATATAATTCAAAAGAAATTAAAAGTTAAGTAATATGGAATTCAAAATTAAAAGCTTAAATGTTGAAAAAATTTTTTTTTTAAATTAAATTTAAATCATTGCATGCAATTTCATCTTTAACCGACAATACGTGTTTATTCCCCTCTCTCCAGGTTTCCAGGACGTCCACGTCATGATCTTCGTTGGATTCGGTTTCCTCATGACCTTCCTGAAACGCTACAGCTTCGGTGGTGTTGGCTTCAACTTCCTGATCGCTGCCTTCGGTCTGCAGTGGGCTCTTCTCATGCAAGGCTGGTTCCACTCCCTCGACCACACCACTGGAAAGATCACCATCGGAGTAGAGAGGTGAGTCTTTTCTAAACAAACATGTTTTTGTGCAGCATCAGCCACTCAGTAAACAGCAGAGATGAGGGTGGGGTTGAAGGTGTGTGATGCAATCAATGTCATGAAACTGTCAAGATAAATTGTTTTTGGAACAGCAAGATTTCATGTCTTTGAGGACCTCACAGCTGTCATCTTGTAAAAATCTTTTGTTTGGTCCTCCCCTTTGAAGTCCTTGAAGCGCAGCAGTCATTCTTGCCATAGCAAAGTGGAGTAATATTTTACATATTTCTTTGAACCCCATTTGAGTTTCTCCTTTGAAAGCAAATGTCATAGGTGACAGCTGTTGACCTCCTCTTGACCCAAACCAAGCACTTTCTTTGCATTACAAGTGTGCCCTATCCTCTTTATGTTTCCTTGAAAGGGGAAATCCACCAATCCCACACATTAATTACAAGTCTGTTTACAAGGGAGGGGTACAACTGTGTATGTAAGGAAAGTTGAAATGTACCTCTTATGGCTCCAGGAGGAGCTGCATGGAATTTTAACAACTGCCTTCAGGGTTGTCACCAGTGAAGATGGGTGAAGTAAACACCCTCTTAAGAAGACACACAGATACTTTTGTGAACCAAGACCCTGGTAAACAATGTGCAAACCACTTTTCAATGTCAGCAACAAATCCCCAGAAACAAGACATGATGTCACATCATCGTCAGTAATGCTGGCTGGTTCACTTTCATCCATGTGGCTTTCATCCTCCTGTCTGTCATAAGCATCACTTCTCTAGATGTTTCCTCTCCATGACAGAGGCTTCTTCTCTTGTCTGTTTTGTCTTGGGAAATCATTTTTCCCTACGTCAAGTTTACTGTGCATTACAAGCACTAATAATTTGTCAAGAAATTTCTTATTTCCCCTTCCAATTTGGTGGAAATCAGTCTTGATGGTGAGAAAACGCAATGATATAAAAATGATCTAATTCAGGATCTACTGTATCATTTTTGATCTTTTTTACTTGTAAACTGCTTATTGTGTATCTAAAAGAAGGTAATGATAATTCAGTGGTGTACTTCTTTAGAGAGAACACAGCCGACAACACAACAGACTACACGTGGCAGTGTCACACAAAAAGAACAAATAGTCGCCTATCCGTATGCTGGAGTAACACCTCCTGACCTTAACATTTCTGTGTAAACTGTGTAGTGTTCACCATGTGAGCACAATATTTACTAAAGTAGCCACTGTGACACAAAGCCTCTCCACAGACAGAGCTTGATCTTTAGGTAACAACTCAGCACCCTCCCCGGTTGTTATTGTACTTAAGTGGTGCCAATTCTCTGACAAGTGTCTTTTTGTTCGTGATTGTTGATCCTTGACCTCCTCTTTGTCCTCTACAGTCTGATCAACGCAGACTTCTGCTGTGCCGGCTCTCTGATTGCCTACGGTGCCCTCCTGGGAAAAGTCAGCCCTGTCCAGCTATTGGTTGTCACCCTATTTGGTGTCACGCTGTTTGCTGTGGAGGAATACATCATCCTCAGCCTCCTTCATGTGAGTGTCACCAAAACACAGTTATCCCACAGAGGATTTTGTCATCATCCAGTGAGTAAGAATTTTTCCCTAAACATGATGATTTCTGTTTTGTGCTGCAGTGCAGAGATGCTGGTGGCTCCATGGTCATTCACGCCTTCGGAGGATACTATGGTTTGGCCATCTCCTGGGTCCTCTACCGACCCAACCTACACCTAAGCAAACGTCTCAATGGATCCGTTTACCACTCTGATTTGTTTGCCATGATTGGTGGGTTGCCTCAACATAACTTTATATTCGTTACTGTGAAGTTCGCTTGACTGTAAATGTTTTCATCTCATTGTGGTTTGATCGACCCTCTCTCACCTCACAGGCACACTGTTCCTGTGGATGTTCTGGCCCAGTTTCAACTCCGCCATCACAGACCATGGCGATGGACAGCACAGAGCAGCCATCAACACTTACCTCGCCCTCGCTTCCTCTGTCCTCACCACTGTGGCCATCTCCAGCATGTCTCAGAAGGGAGGAAAACTGGACATGGTAATGCTACATCACTGAATAACACTAAATCCTTGTGGTCTTCTGACCATTTCTCATGACTAACGTGCTGTTTTACTGGACAGGTGCACATCCAGAATGCCACGCTGGCAGGTGGTGTTGCCATGGGAACAGCAGCAGAGTTCATGATCACTCCTTATGGTTCACTGATTGTTGGTTTCTGCAGTGGCATCATCTCCACCTTTGGCTACCTATTTGTGACGGTAAGCCTGCAGTCTTTCATTTCTGAACTCTTGATCTAAAAAAAAACTCTTGCTGTTTCAGTGCAAAAGATTTGGAAAAAGGAAGAAAAAGTTTAACTCAGAGGAGAAGTAACAGTAGCAGAGTAAAAGGGAGGAATCAAAAGTAATAAGTTGCAGGTTTCATTACAAGAAAATTAAAGGGTTGTAAGAAGTGTTGACTCATTTTAAGAGCAGTCAGTGAATACTTTCACAATTGAACACATGCTGGAATCAGTCCAGAAGAAAGTATTTGTGTCACACCCTAAAAAAACGACAAACAATGCTTTGTAGATGAGGCATGTTCCTTTTTTCCAAAACATTTTGTACCGAGACACTTCTCACTAACTGTAGTTAAATCAACCAGAAGTTTACAAAAGGGCAAATGGCGAGGCCAGATAGATAATGATAACACCTGAGGGAGATAATTGCATAATAATTTGATAATTACATACAAATCACAATAAATGACTTTTTCAAGAGTTTTTTTTTCGATAAAAAAATGATAATAATTTAAATAAAGAGAAAAGATTTCATATTTTTAAATCAGAAGTACTTTGCGAGCATTTTGTAGAAGGACTTGGATTTTTTATGGCCATTTCATGTATGATATTTTCATTTTCAGCCCTTCTTGGAGAAATATCTAAAACTTCAGGACACATGTGGGGTCCATAACCTACACGCTCTGCCGGGGATGCTCGGTGGCTTCATAGGCGCCATTGTTGCTGCAACTGCAACTGAGGAGGTTTATAGCAAAGAAGGGTGAGTGATGCACAATCACACAGACACACATGTAGCTTGAGTTTCTGACTCTAACACTGTCTGTTTGATGACTCCAACGTGGACAAGAGAAGGCAATGTCTAAAGAGTTTGTGAGTTGTTGAGGGAACTGAACATTATAAGGTTTAGATCAAGTTTCTTGTTAACAGAGCTTTAAAGAGTAATAATGAAAAAGGTGGGAGAATAACAAAATATAAAGCAAGTAAGCCAGAAGATTTTTTGACTAATGGCAGGGGCTGAACTACAGAGGAGACTTTGGCCCATTTCCGGTCCTGACACGAGTTTGCAGGATAATATCCAATTAGTCATGAGTGCTAACAGCATATAACTCAGGGCTAGTGTAAGTACATTGTGAAGAGTATAGCCCTGGGCCCAGTTAACCATGAGTTAAAAATGTGTGTGACAACAGGCTAAGTTAACTCAGAATCAAGTCTTAGCCCAGGGCCAAGGATAGCTAAAAATGTGCAATGAGAAAAACCCCTTACAGAGACAACAGAGTTCAAGAATAGGTTTAAATGGTTTTTACTTCCATTGTATTGGGAAACCTTCAAAGAAAAGTTAATACTCTGAAAAGTATAATGGAATTTGAATAAAAAAAACAAACAAAATGTTTGAAATAGGAGCATTTGTAAATCTGAGTTTGAACAAATCTGAAAGCATGAATGAGGAATTGAGAGTTAAATGAAAAATTCTTTAAAAACTTAGAAAACATGGAACGTATGTCTCAGGAATGTTCGCTAACAAACACTGAATATTCCTGTAGGCATTTTAGAATAAGCAATGTAACAGCACAACAATGAGATTAATATTTTGATGCTGTTAATAGTTAATATAAAGAGTTTTTTTGTTTCCAGCATTCATAACAATAAATCTCAGTCACTGTCAGCATGCGAGCTTTCACTCATTGTCTCCTCCTAATTAAACAGCAATGTGATTTAACTCTCATAGATATCTGCACTTTTTCCTTAAGCTCTGAGCAGCTGAGAGTAAATTGTAAAGTGTAAATTGATTTGAATAAAAGCTGTTTCTTTTAGGAAACTCTGGATTAATATGTTGTGTTTTTCTCTGCTTAGGTTGATCAACACATTCGACTTTGAAGGTGCTTTTGCGAGCAGATCTGTAGGAACTCAGGGAGGCTTCCAGGCTGCTGGCTGCTGTGTGGCAATTGCATTTGGGCTTGTTGGGGGGGCAATTGTTGGTGAGTTTGTGTATAAAACATGCTGTGTATAAACTGTAATCTTAACAATCTTAACTTATTTTTATTCTACACTCTTAAATGCAAAGTAGGGTTTAGCTTTAAGCATTTAAAATATCAAAACTGACAAGAAAAGCTTTGCTTAAACCTGCTTTTCCCCTGTTTTCAAAGGTCTCATCCTGAGGCTGCCAATCTGGGGCGACCCTGCTGATGACAACTGCTTTGAGGATGAAGTTTACTGGGAGGTAAGAGTTCTTTTCTGCCACTAGATGGTGCTCTTGCCCTTTAAGTGAAATAAAAAGAAATATATCTGACTTCATGTATTGGTTTCAGGTTCCTGAGGATGAGGAGACAATCCCTCCCGTACTGGAGTACAACAACCACATGATTCACAAGCACCAAGACATGTGAGCTCCCTCACATTTTAACGCATCCTCATCTTGTCCTCCCTCTTGTGAATCCTCATTAAATGTGATATTCTTCTCTTTTTTCCATCAGATCTGAGTCAAACTTCTCTGTGGAGCAAAGTTAAAGCCACACAGCTGAAGATCAACCTCCACATATCACTTTGAACTTGATACAGCTGTGAACAACACTAATTTATGAAGGAGCAACCCTTAAAAATGGGAAGTTCAACAAGAAAGGAACCGTGTTTTCCATATTCTGCCACTTGTCTTGCATGATTTACACGTGAAACATTTATCTGACACCTTTAAGAGTAATTAAAAGCTTAGTGATATGTTGACCCTGACATCAGGGGTTAGACATCAATACAAAAAATTATTCTGATTTAAAAATATTAATATACTTTCTCTTAAATTTTTGAAGGGACTTTGTATAATTAGGAGGTGCTTAATGAACGGAAAAAGTCAGGTCCTAGATCTGATGAGAAGTCAAACACACTCTGTTTTTGTTGTGTAGGCAGGTTAAAATGCACAGAAGAACTATATTTTCTTGAATCTGAAAATACATTGTTTTACTCTTTTATCTTAACCAAAGCTCTGAATTCTTTATGTCATGTCATGTAATTATTGAATAATGTTAGACATTTTTTGTCTGACATTTTATTTCTTATGAATTCTTACAAATGAAGAGTCTGTTTCTACTTGGTCGTTATGCAAAAAAAAAGAAGTTGTTTAGTAATTGATTACTCTTTTTGCAGCCAGATCCGGCATTTTTTGGAGTTGTATATCTTATTTCTTAAATTATGTAAAGGTGTGTACAGGTTGAGCTGTGTGTACATAATCTACATGTTATTGCACACTATTTGTTTGTTGTTGTTTAATGTACTTGCCCTTAAGGTGGAAGTTCTGAATAACTGCCGTAGCTATGATACAGTTTCCAGTAATCTTGTTGCTGTAGTGTTGAATGTTACCTCCAATACATTACATATGAATGTTTGTTACAATCTGCCCTTTGTATTATTGACCTATTGCAGATTTAGATGTGTATATGCATAAATCACATGTAACTGGAATTAAACAATAAAGTTTTGCTGTTGTCTTTAGACTCCTGGGGCTCAAATTTTTAAAGACATAAAAATCCAGCTATGATAAATAGCGTGCACTTAAGTGTCCCAAATACACAAATAGATGTTGATTTATCTAAAATCAATAATAATAATAAAAATACTCTTGCAGCAACAAAGTACGACAACGCAATGATACAAGTTGAGTATACCGAGAAAGGATGGAGGCTGATAAAAGAATATAAAGGGCACAATGAAGAGAATACTTGTGTGTATAAGAAAGATAAAATGTACTCCAACTAACATAAAATACATTTTTGCTCGAAGGTTGCATGTTTATTTCTGTATTCCAGCTCTCTGTCTGTCAATCGCTGTCTGGCTTGCTTTTTCAAATTAGTATTTAAGGTAAAAAACACTGCTGACAACAATCTATGAGTCACATTCAAAGCCTCTTCAGAATGAGCTTAAAGTTATTGGAGGAAGGATGGAGGAAGAGCGATAGATGGCAACTCTGTTTTTGTATGTGTGTATGTGTGTATGTGTGTGTCTTGCAAACAATATAAACCAGGATACAAAAACCAGTAAAACCAGTACTACAACACAAGTCATACAGGACAGAAATATATATGAACATAAATAAAGATGGCGTTTGGTTCCTTTTGTCTTTTGTTTTAACGATAGCCTATAAAAAAGTTAAAAACATTAGCTATTAGTGGCTGGTGTTTCCTCTTTTTAAGGAAAAGAAAC
>JAQNCA010000001.1:15713652-15726449 GCA_029783725.1 Acanthurus tractus
TTTCTTTATTGATAATCCCTATTGTTTAAAAGTGATTTTGGCGTAAGTATTAAATACTGAGGAATAACACAACTATGTTTACTGTCTGTTAAATATGTAACCATTAACAATTTTGAGGTCAAAGAAGCATGAAGAGAAAAACTGCATCAGTTTTCCAAATTGGCCTTCATTTGTCTTTAGGTTACCATAGTAGTTGGTAAATACCCATTTGAATAATAGATCAATTCAGACTGGGAACCAGATTTGCATAATTTTTTTTTAACTGTCATGCATCATATTATTTAAAACCTTAAAATCCCCACCAGACACAAAACAGATGGAGCCCCTCGAATGAGTAAAGAAAAATGTTCATCACAACAGTCCAGCAGCTTCATTTTGACTTGACCTGAGATGTAAGTGTGGAGAGTCAAAGAAGGTTAAAACTGGCCCTTTGGGTCAATGTGGGCTTTCTTGTTGCCTCCAGGACTGTGGTCCCCTTGCTCCCTTTATTTTGATGGTAATGAGGACTGGACAGGCCTTTCAATAGGGTCATTTCCTGACCAGTCTCTGTGACATTAATGAACTCCCAATACACTGGCTGGACATGTGCTTTGTGCTGGTCTTGTCATGTTGGCTGGTGGCGGAAGCTTTATTGAGTGAAGAAGTCAAGGCCTGATGGGGCTGAACTAGTTAACTGTGGGGTTATCTGTTAAAACACTGCAGGATTGAAGTGCCTCAGAGTCTGTGTTGCACCTCACTATTTAATTAGATGGAGGCCTATTGCTTCTCCACAGATGCATTTTAATTATATGAATGAAAGCAAGTGCACCCACTCCAAGGCCTCATTAATATGGAGACAGTGCTCACATGTAGCTTTAAATTAAGTACATTGTTAGGCAGTAGATCAGTTCCCTCTTTCCTTAAAGGGCCCTTGACTGGGTCACTTAATAATATTTCACTGTGACATATTTTATAGATATGTTTTATATTACATTTAATGCAAAACAACAAAAGTACTAAGCAACTTAATAACTCTACAATTAACAAATAGTAAATGCACAATCTGTAGGAAGTTTGTGTAAAACAGGTGGCTTGTATGAATTATGTGCTCACTGGTTTTTCTGAATAATGCATCACAGTTATCTTGAAATTATAACTTTTCACACAATTCCCTCTGTGTATTATTTATTTTTTGACAAAGTTTTGATAATTATATTTGTTTTTTCTAACTGAACATTTTCCAATGCAGGATGAGGCTTTAAGCAGGGGGTGAAGGCTCTGCTTCTTTTCAAGTCTTCATCTCATATTTAATTATATGAGATTCTTTTATAATTTTACTTAGTCTCCTTTGCTTTAGATTAATGCCTCTAAATCTCAGACTGAACTGTGGGTGAAGTTGCATTGTGGGTCCTGTAGGCTGGTGCCTCATTTTTACATGAAAGGAAAAGTTTAAAAACAGGAAAATATCTTTAGTTATATTTTTTGCATTTATTTTGATCCTTTTTTGGTTTAAATTTTGTATTTATAAATTAGATTTAAATTGATTATTATTCTTTCAATATTATTCCATAGAAATCATAATAAATAAACAGGATTCCAGTTATTTCACATCCTGAGTTGACTGGTTGATTTTCCATCTTTAACATTTCAATTTACAAACATTTGGGTTGATGACAAACAGATATTATGGATCATGACTCATGTTAAAAAGTTTTTTTTCTTTTTATGACCAGGTCCAGGAGGTGAGAAACAGACCCACAGTAACAGAGATGTTTCTCTTAAATCCTTGTGCAGACAGGCTTTGCTCTGACCTGATGCCGAAGGAGAGTGGACGCAGCTTCTCTTGTGAATCATATGACCCTGGGGAGAGTGTTTGTGAAACCACTTGGTCTGCTATTGTCCTCCTGGGACTGGTCTCCTCTGAAAAGCTGCAGAAAGCCTGTAATCAGATTAAAGGTTGCTGGGAGGGGGAGGAGGGATTTTTGAGGAATAGCGAAGAGGTCGTGGAAGTTCTCTAATCAGTACCTGCCATTGAAGTGCAGAAGAGGGGCTAAATAACGCAGCAGGAGGGGAGGCGGGAGCCAAGCTGGAGGGACAAATTGGCCTGTTGTTGGAGGGGGATAATGGGACAATGAGGGAGGGCAGTATAATCAGTGAGTATAGAGTGGGAGAGAATAGGTGCAATGGGAAAAGGAGGGGACTGAAGAACTCCAAAGGCGGTGGCCTTGTCCCATCCTGCCCTGGCAATTATATCACCTTTGTGAGCTGATTGAAGCAGGCTGCAGAGTCCATCTGGGCTTTTAGATGGACATAACAACCTACATTTTCTCACTGTCCTTGCCAAGCTGTCTCACCGGGCCACTGAGCGAGATATCAGGGGCTCTTGTGATCTAAATAAAACCCATCAGCACACTCCTGAAAGGCTCCTGCCCTTAAGGAGATCCAACATCCCCAATTTTCTCCTATTACAGTGACAGTCTCTAGTCACATCACCATGCTTTCATTTGAAGAAGAAACACAACAGGTTGAATTTGTTTATTGTTCTTTTTGTAAAGAAACTCTGTAGTTTCAGTTTGTTGCTGGTGCAGCGAATTGTGTCGAGAGATCACCCTATAATATAACCAATCAAAATGAACCACTTCATTGTGATGAGCTTGTAAGACTGATGTCATATCACAAGACATCCCACTGAGCGCTGAGCTCCACCAATCAATCAGTAGGACCCTTCCTGTCATTGTGATTACCCATCAAACATCTACTGCCCAAACAACAGGCACCACTGAAGGCCAATCACCACTTTTTTATTCAGTTGACAAGAGTCCATTTGTTGGGGTCAAAGGGGAAAGTCTCAGATGGGAAGACCTCTCTGCCAGCACTAGTGAGGAGGAGAACCAGAAAAATCACTATTCATAGCGGGAGAGTGCTTTGATTTGGGCACAAAGGCCACTAGTTCCCTGCCTACATTGAAAGAAGAAATCAGAGCTGCTTTAAAACATGTGCGAGGGATCCAAACTGAATGGGTTAACTAATTAATTGCTCCACCTGCCCCTAAACCCTAATTAGTGCAAAAGAGATAGTATATGAGTATCAATAGAAAGACAAATCTTAATATAACATTATTTTTTGCTTGCACACAGCTAGCATGTTAGCATGACCAGAATATTTCTTTTAATATTGGTTCACTTGCAGAATGGCAGCATTTTTTACTGCAAAAACAGTGTGACATCCTAAAGGAGGGTTGATAATTGGTTATTTATCAGTCAGTCTTGCGTGTTTAGGACAGTTTTACTTATCATCTTTGTGGGGAGAAGGTGCAAACTCATGTATTTTATAAATTTCAGACAGGTGAAATGAAAGAATTGATACCTAGTTCTGTGAGTTTCTTTCTATGTTTTTTTTACTCTGTTTGGTTTGTGAAATTCTAATCACTGACACCATTTGTAATCATTTTTTTGTACAATGTCATCCCTCATTGAGACTCTGTAAAGTCAAAACCCTTCAGCTTTTTAAATAAGTTAGGGCTTTAAGTATAACCTTCCTCCTTACTTAGCCTTTTTTAATGGCTCGTTTCTTTTTTGATCCTCACCCTGAGGGACTTATTGGATTTACTGCATATGACTGACTGACTTTAAAAAAGAAAGTATAAAACAAGCAGCCTTGCAGACCTGTCAGTATCTGTAGAGCAGGGTCAGTGGGTTATTCTGAAAGTAAAGTTTGAAAATGAAGACATCCAACTACAAATCTCTCTCCTTTTCTGAGCAATGGTGTGCAAAGTAACTGGCCTGTATTATCAAATGTTTCTGTGAAGAGGAGCCTTGTCAAAGGGGGCTTTTAAGATGTTTTCAGCAGAGAAACATACTATTTTGAATTGCAGAAATTTCAGATTTATAAGATGATTTTAAAAAGTTGTAACTAAATAAAAAAGTTGCTCTTAAGACTGATGAGATTTGAGTTGCTTTACACTCCTCTTTTTAACAGTGTTGCAGAGACTGTGATGGTTGCACATTAGCATCTCTGCCCATATCAACCAATGTTTAAGCTCCTTACTATTAATTTCTGTCGGCTGACTGTACGCCAGATGACATCTTACTCACACACTTCAAACACACACTGTAATTCTTGCATGGGACTTATTTTCACCCGGTACCATCACAACTGAATTAAAGCTGAGGAGACAGACTCGACAGAGAGGGGGCAGTAATCTCACACTTCACACTGCGACAAGTGCAAACGAGGGAGGGAAAGTCATGGAAAAAAAGGAGGGAAAGAAGGGGACAGGAAAGGAGGGGAGAGGAATGATTCTCTTGGGAAGGGAGGGTGTTTGGGTGAAAAGCAACAGCATATGTATTGTTGGAGGCCCTGACTCGCCACCCTGGAGAGCTCCCTGTTCCCACGGTTTGTTCAACAAACAAACGTACTCCCCCACACACATACACTCATCCACACACACACACACACACTGCCATGCACCCGCATGCAGTGGTGATGTCATTAATTACCATCAAAATGAGCATGACAGCAAGCAAGTGTGCATGCGTCTGCCAGCAAGGCTTTCTGTGTGTGTGTGTGTGTGTGAGTGGGGGGGGGGGAAGAAAGAGACCATTGTCCATTCTTAAATAAAGAAATCTCCACTGAAGCATTGTAAATGGAAAAGGCAGAAAAATGGACCAAATTCATGGATCTTTGAGTGAGAGCTGTGCTGTCACATTTCGTCAGAGCCGCACAAAACCTGATGTGAACACACTGGCCACAGAGATACACTGTGGCCCTGCGATTGTGTGCCGTCTCTGTGAAATTCAGCATTTTTCCTTCAGCCTTTTATGAACTGTCTGGTTGTGTGGCTGTGCATGTATATGAACATGTGAGTGTATGAAATCTTTGTGTCTTTGGGCTTTTTTGGTTAAAAACACCTAAATAAAAAAGTACTAAGAGGTGATTTCATCAATAAGCATGCTGAACTTAAATGTAAAGGTTAAAGGTAGGATTTAGGTTCAAATCAAGGCAGGACTTAGTTTGTTTTAGTTGTTGACTGCACATCAGTTTCTCCTTGCAATCTGTGGAGCACCACAAGGGTCAATTCTCAGACCACTGTTAGTCAATCTCATAAGCTAAATTCAAAGGCTAAGGTCACATGTCACATTTAAACAGATGACACACAATAATTTGCAACCCAGTCTCCCAAGAAATGCTTTCTCTTTCCCCAAGACAGCATATTCAACAAATTAGTGACTGGTCCAAAATTTTCTTGATTTTTAAAATAGGGGAAAAATTTACTATACTTACTTGACTAATACTTAACTTAAACTATAAACTTGCTCTAAAAAAATAAGAAATAGAGGCAGTACAGCAATAGGCCAACACTCACTGTTGCAGTTAAAGTGAAAGGTACGGTTGAGTACACAAGGGTCATTGAAGCTTTTATCACATTATTTGATGTAAAGTGAGGTTTTTCTGCACACAAAGAATCAGATGGAATTTGTACATAAAATTTTGCATGTACCGTGCAAACAAAAATTTCTTCTTTTTGCATAGAAAAAATTCTTTAAGGAAGCACTCTTTTGATGTGCCCCAACACTGAGAATGCTTCTTTAGAGATGTCTGTCCAATTTGTTCATTTTTAAGCTCTCATTATGACTACCTCCTCACATTAAATGCATTGAGGCCTCTCATCTGCATGAAAATGGCTTGGTGAAGCTAACACTCATAAACTTTTCCTTGTATTTTTTTTTTCTAGTTATCAAGAGGGCGGGAATCCCAGAAGACTCACTCAATGTTACCTCAGTCAGAGAGGGCGACCACATTTCAAGTCAAGGTTTGCAAGAAGAAAGAGCAGGGTGGGGGTTGGGGGGTAAACAACATTGGAACTGAACCGTCTCTGGGAGCAAAGAACATTTTTTTTAAAATAACAGAACTAATTTAAATATAATAATATTGTTACATACATATATACTTACACGATAATAAGAGAAGACCCAAAAAAGGGACTTTGACCGATTCATTCTCATGTTATTTAATAAGTCTGGGAAGTACTGGTGTAGATATTTCAATCAAAATTACAAGTGGGAACCCACAAGAACTAGGACACCACCAAAATCAGTGGGATTCATCTTCCCTCAAAATTTTGAATAAATTTTCATTATAATCCATTCAGTTCAATTCACTTGCTATGTCAATCTTCATTACGGGACCTGCTCTATAGAGCATGCAACCAAAAACTGTTTCCACAGTGCATGTTCAAAACCTGAATACTTCCAAACTAAAGTATGAAGTTGACCTTCTGGTCGGCTTGTTTTCTGGTTTGGCTAAAACACAACAGAGAAGTGGGTTGGTTGTTAAAACAGGAGAGCAGAACAAGGAATGAGTCTGTATTTTAGATGTAAAACTCTGAACCTTCAACCTGCTTTTAACTGGAGAGTCCAGACTGCTTTATACATCCGTTCTTCTTCTCTAACCTCATGCATTTACAAAAATGAAAGTAATTACTTAATCCAAAGAGTCTTCAAATGAATTTTAGAAACTAACCAATGATGTATGTATTGTATATGTGTGTGTGTGTGTATCCTGCATCTTTTGGCACAAATCATTGTATGGAGCTTCATTAGACATCATTAGTTTTTTTTTGGACAGGGACTCACTAGCCTGTGGTTGTGCAGTGAACCAGGCCAAGGACTTAGATTATTGTTGAGTGTGCAGCTATGAATGCATGGGATTCCACCTCATCAAAGTTTGCACAGATAATTGCTACTATTTGATCTCCACGATGTGAAAAGAAACCGTGTTAATTAGAGGCTTTGATTGGGATGTGGAGGGAAGAGAAACAAACGCATGCTTTGTTGCCTTGCACACATTCCTCCTCTCAGGGATTTACATATCTGCAGAGCTGGAAGGTTTTTGTGTGTGACCCAAACTTTGATGAGGTCCTTGATTCAGGACCTGTCCCATCTCTGTCTTTGGGAAAATATCCATGTGTGCCCCCATCCTCCATGCTCATCCGCAATCTCAGCTAAAACAATGCTTAGCATTGAAGTTGTGAGATGGATGGTTAAACACCTTAACTTAGAGGGGTGTTTTTTTGTCATTTGAATTGTAAGCTGTTTAAAATTCATCATTAAAAGAAATCTAAAATTTTACAGAATCAGGTAAAAAGGTTTTTGTACAAGCAAGAATATCAAAACATGATTACAAAGTACTCTAAACCCATTTTGTGCCTTTAATTAGAATTTTTTACGATTCATTCACAAAACTTGTTCTTGTAAAAGATAAATCAGTGTAGATCTTTAAAAAACAGTCAAATGAACAAAACAAAAAAAATGCTTTTTAAGATCATGCTTTACTCATAATTTTCATGGCTTTAGGAATTATGACAATAATTATAAAATAAAAATAAATATATAAAAATGAACTTATATCAGAGGATAAAATGTTTTCAGTCATTGTCATCTTAAACATAATTTATTGTTTGTTTTGTTCCTCTTTTCTCAAGTGATTTACATTTAAAAAATAAGTATTGGAAAGTTAAAAAAGAATATGTAGCCATAACTGCATTAAAGTGTAGAAAAAAGAGAAACCGCACTTATTGAATTTTTCTGTTTTGTGTGGCAGGTGGGAACCAGCATTAAGATGCATCACTGCTCCTATGACAAAATCAGGATGTAAAGACACAAAATTATGATTCAACAGTTATTGTATCTATGAAATATTGCCAAATGTAATTTACTGTGTCAACCCAATAACCATTTTGACTTTTAAAAATCATATGTATTGTCAAATCTGATTATTTGCAGAGCTTTGATTTAAAAACATTTTAAAGATCCTGAAACAATCTGCAGGAAAAAATGTCCTGTCCTCTGAGTGACATACAAGTTTATATAAATATCCTCTTACTTTTTATGGAAGCCAAAATGTATCGTCTGTTTATTCATTCATTCATAAAACATCCATGTTTTCTTGTCTTAACAAGGATTATTTGCTGATGTTTGGATTTGAGACCCTTCACAGAAGTCCCTCTGTTCTGTGTCTCTGATCTCAGGGACTCAGGGAACTATCACTGTAATATGTAGAGCTGTTGTTGGTCGTGAGTATGAATTTATTTGTTTATTTTGTGTTTTTGTTTGCTTGTGTGTGTGAGACGACATGGAGGGAGTATGAAGGCAATAAGAGGAGTGTGTCTGTGTGCTCATTTTCAAGTGCGGAAACAGTTTGTGCTTTATTTCCAGCAGGTGGTGCCACCGGGACAATGACTCGGGCAGGTCTTTATTTTGTGACACAACTTTCTTTACTGTATCAATTTCATATTTTACAGGCCACAATTTGGACAATAACAATAGAAATCAACTACTGAAACCCAAATTATTATTAATGACAATATAATCTATTTCAGGAATATTATCATTGATAATATATTATTATTAATGATTATATTACAGAAACAATGAAGAATTTGGTGAGTTTAACTCTTTAGATAGATAACATGCATGTTTCTCTCTTACACTATAGAAGAAGAGGAATATATCATCCCAGACAACACCTGGATCCTCATACTGTGTCAATGAAACTGCTCTTTTTTATGACAATATTTAAAAGAAACATGAGATGACACATAAGGAAACAGGTCAAGCTGGTTTTTGAAGTTTTAACAACAAAAACAACTATACCACTCTTGATTTTTTTCACACTCTGCAACTTAAACTTCATCCCATTCATGCAGCTGGATGGAAGCCACAGTCAGATAAGACTGGGTCTACTACAGACTGGGTTCACTCTTATGTTAGGGGTTTTTCAGTGTGTCCATACCAGAATATAACCGCATAACAGCATCAACTAGCTTATAATCATGAATTTCCTTCCACTTTCCAAGTGCTTGTTCTTGAAGTATGCCTTCAACAGTGTTGGAAATATATTGCCTATTCTTGGTTTAATGTCATTTTATCTCATTAAAAAAAACACACACATTGAGGAAATTATGTTCCATGATCTAAATTAACACTAATTTTAAATCAGACTGGATGGATACAGATACAAATTAGATACAAATTATTCAAGAGCATATGTTATAAATTAAAAATGCATGAAGATGATATTAACCTTATGGGATTACTTCGTGTTTCTTGAGCTGAAAAAAAAATCTAAATCATTATCAAAAAGCAAAATGTAAAGACTTTTAATTTTAAATCAGTCCAAAAAAAAGCTTTGAATCCATTCAAGGAGCCATCACTGGATCTTTAAACTTAAAGAGTAAAGTCATGCAATCATACCATTTCCATAAAAATTAAGCAATTTTACAGTGACAAACAAATTGTATATTGTAAAATATTGCTTATCAAACAAGTGAGTAAAACAAGGCAACACCATGTTACTGTTTGTTGAGTGGCTTTTATGTTGAATTACTTCAATTTTTAAACTTTTTAACCTTTGTTTTTTAAGCCCAAGAGCCTTTTTCAATTCTTTTGAACAATCATTTTTCTTGTCTATTTTAATAAATGATAAGTTTGGTGTTTAATTTTGCAAACTAGTTAGCGTGCATGTGACTCATAAATGGTCATGTTGCAGGTGCAGACTCTGACGTAACTAATGGAGGTGCAACCAATGAGTTGTACAAGGTCCCAGAAGCTTTCAGAGCTTCTTTGTTTCTGTTGTACCTGTAGAACATCTTGAGCCCACGCTCAGAAACTGCTGCCATCAGTTTTGCTAGAAAAGAGAGGTTGTCTGAAATGATTTCTTCTCTTAAAATGCACAAATGGAGTGGAGGAGGAAAAAAACAAGACATCCTCTCTGACTCTAACATTGCTGTCTTCAGTGGAGGCATTTAACCATTTAAAATCCATTTTGCATTTTTTTTTTGCATTATCTCTGTTCATTGTTAAGCAACTTTTAAGCTATCCTTACTTAACATAAATGGTATTCTCTTTAAAAGCATAAGCTCAATCGTAAGCTTGACTTATTGTTTTGTTGTTTTTACAAAGTATTAAACTGCCAGAAAATCTGTTTTATAAAGTTGTTTTGAGCCATTTATCCTGATTTCTATCTTTTTTCTGAATCAAAAGACTAAATAATGATAGGAAGAAAAGTTTTTTCTAATAATGTAGAATTGAAGTTTATATAGCTTCAGAAATGAGTGGTATAGCCACACAGCAGACCCTTAAATTTGCCAGAGAATGAGTAATTCTGATGAGGTGAGAAGCAGAGAATGCCAAAAACAAACTGTAGAGGGGCTCCAGCAAAACAGCCAGGGGTTTAAGATATATTAAATTACCATGATTGGGACTTAAGGCATGGTTAAAGCCTGTTTGAGAGGCTGGGGAGCCTCAAAGAAGAGCTATTCATGACTGGGGAGCTGGGTCAATAGGTTGGGGAAGTTCACAGGACCTGATTCTATTCTTATGCAAACGTGAAGTACAAGACCTAAAGCTCACTGAGTTGGAAGATATAAATGACTGGATAATCATCTGCAGCCCTTCACAGACACAAACCTGGTCTACAGCTGCCTGCTCCTCATTCATGAGGCAGGACGAGACGTCTGAGTTCACTCTGAATGTCTCACTTCCTACTTCAAATGAGAAATATGCATGAGGATGTTACTGGGTGCCACATTTTGGTACTTTTGCACGCATGCTTTGATTAAAAAAAATGTATTAAATTCAGTTTTGTTTAATACTAAATGTTACTCCAGATTTGAGTTGAGTGTCATGAATAGGATGGCTGGGATGTCAGTATAACTTCCAAGCACAATAACAGCTCATAAAAGTTTGCTCTGTTTTCTGCAGTCTAAAACATTAATTTTTCAGCTTTTGGTGAGTAAAGTGACCTGCAGTGACCTTATGCACAACAGACACCATTGATCTGTATGTGCTGACAAAATTTGAGCAGAATGATGAATGAATACACAGTTAGTGCCATGAGAGAGAACACCTGCAGCCAGCAGCTCATGAGGCACAAGTTCACATCACTCTTCTCTTTACAGATCATTTTTCATATGAATTAAGGAGGACTGGGTCATTGATTGTGTGCAAAACTGTCTTTAAAGTGAAACACTAACAGCTGTAAGGTACACAGTCAGATTAAGTGCTTACATAAAAAAGAAAAGTCAGGCTTTGATGCCCAAATTTGATAAAGCATGAGAAAAGCTGATGGTAAAAGTGTGTTTACACTCTTTTGTGAATTTTAAACAAGTAATTTCTAAACCACAGACTTTAATATGCTACTGAAAAAGCCTCCAATCTACGCTTACAGCATTTTGGATTCTGTCTGCAAAGAGCATTAAAAGCAGTGAAAGAAAACAGCACTGATGTTTAGCTCTGGTTCATTCAAGTTCATGGTCAGTGAGGATGAGGCCAGTGACATTCCTCCACTTTTAACATTTCTCTGCGGATATTTTTGTGTGCATTGCGATATTGAAACAGCATGAAGAGGCTGACAGGAATGTCCACATACTTTTGGCCTAATGCTCTTTTTTTAATTCAATAAAAATAAAAAGATGATTAAAAAAATAGGTGTGTACTACCCTTGAAAAAGAATGATTAAAAATGTCAAACCCATCCTTTCTCTCTTTTTTTAGACTAAATATTAATATATATTCTTTTCAGAGAAATACAGGCCCTCATGACTTGATTTTATACTACAAACCTCACAGTATGTTAGTCTGGTTAAAATGGGCGTGTCAGAGGAATACACGTGTCTGTAGGTTTGTGCTGGGTCAACTTGTGTCCCAGCAGAGTCAGAGGTCATGACCCCTGCTGTCCTTCAGCAGGTTGAAGCTGCATGAGGACATGAGTTCTTCACAATGTGGGAGGCAGTTTACTAATCTACAGCATAGGTCAACCCACTTTACGTCAGAGTGTGTAGGTGTTTGTGTTTGCAGCCAGCAGCATTGTGGCCCATCTCACCTCCTCAGGCTCTTATAGTGTCATGCTAAAAGCCTAAGGTAAGACCTGGGATAAAATTTGTCATGTTTAAAGACTTCTAATTCAATCAGTGATCAAGAGGCCACTAGATGAGCACTCATACACCATAGTCCACTGAGTGGATTGAGGTCGTATCTTCACATCTCTCTCATTCTGTGTGTCTCTTTTATTTTGTTCTCCTCTCATCAGTCTCTCTACATACTTGGTGATTATCCATTTCTTCTCAGTTTGTTTACTTTCTTCCATTTCCTCTGTCAGAAGCATAATCTCTCTCGATATCCAAGTGAACTCTGTGGTCACTCAAAGCAGGGAGACAACATTCACCACACTCTTTCTTCTTCATACTCACTCTCTCCCTTCAGTTTTCTAATTGGTTAAATAAAAAATAATTGTGCAGTCAGACCCCAGAATGCAATCAAAGAGCATGACAAGCTAATATTATTAGGTTGGGAGAGTACTTGGTGTATAGTAAAATACCTCAGAGAGTAATTTTACACCTTCAGACTTTATTAAAGCTAATAGGTTTATATATCTCTCCCCAAGGCTGATCAATTCATTAGCTGTAACCATAAGAAGCTATTACACACACAACAGAGTCTGAGTGTTGAGGCACAGAGGAGGAGAGAGTGTGTGTGTGTCTGTGCTCATGAATCCTGAGATGTGTCATAAAACACAAAAAACACTCAGCAGGTTTTGAAATGACAGTATCAGATCAGAAACAACAACGAAAAATCACAAAGTAAAAGCTAAATCATAAAAATACCACCAAAAGGAGTCTGGAGGAATTGACAAGGTAACCAAAATGATGTATTATGGAACTGTGAGAAAAAAAGTATACAAAAAAACCCCCCAAAATGTCATGCAGATAAAAAGTCTAATATCTTGATATTATTGGTATTACATAGATCGGAAGAGCGT
>JAQNCA010000001.1:15745417-15765679 GCA_029783725.1 Acanthurus tractus
TAATTATTGAGTGCCCCCGAGTTAATTTCTCAGGTGTAGAGACATCTACAAATGTGACACCTACAGGCTTTTCTTGCTAAACAGGGGTGCTGTTCTGGCTCAAACAGCTGAGATATGAGTCCTCTCCCACTGGCTTGTGGTCCTCCTGACAGCATGTCACTCTTGGTCCACGTCTGGTTCACCTGCCTTTGACACATAAAATGAGCACATGTGCAACAACATTACTACTGTCTGATATGTATGAATTAATTGTTTATTTAAACATGAAATCTGAACAGAGTTGGGTTGCAAATGTGAGTATTTATAGACACAACTCATACTTGCGTCTCTCTCGACTGAGACTGAAATGACAGCTCTCTTCTTCTGTCTCCTGCATTTCTGCTCCTCCGATGACCTCCTGCTGCTCATGGTGTCCACCATCCTGATTACCACAAGGGCCATTTCCAAGGTAGCCCACCGGACTGACCTGCAACCAAAACAAAAGATGATGGTTGACCTTTTTTGGACATCTTAAAGAGATTTTTCTAGTTTGTGGTGGGACTTTGTACAATGCAACTTAAGTATATTTACCACATTCAGCTTTTAAATCCCCACAATACCAAAGTCTAAAAAATGAGTTCTTATAGCTGGTTACCTGTCTGTATGTGCCGCCATTCTGACTGTGTTGAATTGAGCCCATAGGGGCCGTGTGTGGACGTGATCTCAAGTTAAGACCCAGGCTCATCAGCCCTGGAGTAGACAGATGACACTGCAGCTCTGCTATCAAGTCCTGTTGCTCCTGAAGCTTATCACTCTGAGAGAAAAAGAAAGCAGTCAACTGAGTAAAAGGAAACAAATGTATTAAAAACTTTGTAATATGATACTGGCAGAGTACAGATAGTGGATCACCATGCTTCCTAGTTTGATCGTAATACTGCAACTCTGTTTTACTCTGCTGTGACCATACAAATCAAATATATAATATATAACCAAACTGTGACAAACTGCAATCACAGAAAAGCAACAGCAGAATTTCACTGTATCTCACCTGCTGCTTGTACTGCTCCATAGCATCCTCCAGAGCAGCTAAAAAGTCTGTGTTCTCCCTCTCCAACCGCTGGATTTGTGCTTGAAGCTGGAGGATACTATCCTCTTTCTCTCCATCTTTTTCACTTTCATTCTCATGGCTCCAACTCTCCTCTGCAGCCTCTGAATCCTGGGTAATATTTTTTTTTTATGAACAGCGCTAGATACATTAAATTCCTGCAATTTTACAGAAAGATTCTGTTTGTTTGCAATCTTGAAAGAGGTTGCTTACAGACCTGGTTCCTTACAGAAGGCCTTCCTCTCCTTAAAGCGACACTATCCTCAGTGGAGCTGTTCTCGATACCGCTGTCTGGTCCTGAGGCAGTGGTCAGTCCGCTCCGTTCCTCCTCCACTGAGCACAGCCACTCCTTCACTCTTAGACTCTGTTCTGCTGTTAAAGTCCCTTCACTCTGCAACTCCCTCAGCAGCCTGAGATATTAAATGAAAAATCAATTATGCTTCTTGAATTTAAATACAGAAAGATAAACAAAAGACACATCTAATGATCAGGATGAGAGACACCTGACTGAAACTTGATATATATGGCACAGCCAACTGCCTTTTGCTACAGCAAAGGACATTGTTGACCATGAAGTGTGCGATGTATTTCTCTTTGCTCTTCAAGCTAACAAACCAGTGTAAATACAGAAACCTGTCCCTAAGCACAGTTTCTGTTCAGCACTGAGTCACACTCAAAATAAAAAATAAGGTCACATTCTGTCTCTAAAAAATTGATTGCAACAAAAAAATATAGAATATAAAAAAAAATAAAGAATATAAAATATAAAAAAAATATATAAAATAAAGTGTTTTGCTTTCATGAATTCTTAATTTTAAATGGTCGAGGAGACAGAATACACTGTGACTAAGATAGCTGGACAAAATTGGCCATTAGAGTGCATTTAAAAATGATGCAAACTATGTTAAACTTGATCAGCCAATGTATCTCAACCTGTATGCAGTGTCTGTACACGTCCTGTAGTGGGCACTCTGGACTTGCAGTCTGCTAATCTCTCCCTCTCCGAGTCGAGGTCTCCTGTTTGGATCGCCATGAGAAATGATGCGGGTTTCTGAGCGCTGGCGGTTTTCAAGTGCTCTGCGAAGGGCCTTGATTTGTTGCTCCAGCCCTTCAACCCGATCCGGCTCACGCTTGCAGTTGACTGTCGCTCTGTTCTGAATGTTTCTGGCCCTTGTGGCGTAGTTTAATGTATTAAGACTCTCATCAAAGTCTGAGGAGGATGGGCTGATGCAGGCAATCATCAGTGTTTTTGAGTTTCCTCCCAAAGAGTCTTTTAGGATCCTAAGTGAAAAAAAAGATTATGTGAATGAAACCAAACTGATATTTTAAACAATTCCTGTTAGAAAATTGAACTAGTGTGTCGAATGAACTCATTTGAAATGTACCTTGTAATTTTGGAATCTCTGTACGGTATATGAGAGCCTTTCCTTTTGGGGTCACCCAATGCCCCGATAACATTTCCCAGAGCCAGAAGACCACTGTTAATTTGGATACTCTCTTTCAGTCTCTCTCCAGTATTCCCTGTCCTCAAGATGCGCTCTGACCCTGCCAGGTCAACAAAGTGGAACTTGGAAGACAACATTTGTGGTCCAGAACTTGCAGAATTGCCATAAAGGCGAGAGCTTCCCCGACGCTGGTCCATATATACAGTGAAAATGGTGTGAGACCGGCTTGAGTTTGGATTCATCTGAGTTGCACCAGTGTGCCTGGCTGTGTTCCCTGACTCTAGTAAACTCAACACCTCATCAAGACCCTCCACTTCGCACTCCTTTACACCACACAGAACTATGAGGACACACAAACAAAAATATAAAATGTAGTTGAAAACACAAATACAGCAAAATGCTGTTAAAATTTCATTACACAACTTCAGAAACATGCTTAAGAAATGAGGCTGCCCATTTCATACCAATATTTCCTTTATCCTCCCGAATGTGGATGTCTTTGCTGGCTGTCTCCACTTCCAGTAAGTCCTTGAACTCCTCTTTGTAGACCTCAAGATATGAGACTCGGACAGAGAAGTCTGTGAGATCATTTTCATCTAGCAGCTTAAAGATATCAGCAACAGCCCTGGGGATGATACCCTGCTCCTCATCTCTAAAGGAGCCTGCAAACACATTAAAACACTCATTATTACATGCAACTGGCAATTATTTTATGCAAAAGGACCTGACGCAGTTGTGCCTGGCTCATATTAATCCATAGTAAACTGTGGTGATGACAACTGAGGTGGACAATGCAAGAAAAGATTAATAAAATTACTTACAAATATTAGCTTCTCCAATGGTGTAAGTCTTGCCTGAGCCTGTCTGCCCGTAGGCAAAAACAGTTGCATTGAAACCTTGAAAGAAGGCATCTATGAGTGGCTGGACAGACACAGAGTATACCTCCTCCTGACAGCAAGTCTCTTCAAATAGGTAGTCACAAAGAAAGTGTCGGTCGTGGCCCAGTGTAACTCTACAAAGCTCTGGGTCCACGGTGATGCAGCTCTCATGGCAGTGTAGAAGCTCTTTCGGCAGCAGGGGACGCACTCGAACAGCTACTTGCACTGCAGAATAATCCCCTCTGCCTTGCCCACCAGGCACTTTGGGAGACATTTCTACTGTAGTGCTTGGACTCTTCTGTGTTCCTCTGTTATGTATGGATCATCTTTGAGCCACTGAGGGTAAAAAAAAGCATCATCTGTCACCAGTATTTTTTTTAACATCTCATGCTCTCTGGCTGAAGGATGCATCTAGCTACAAGTGACACGGTGATTGACTACATGATAATGTAATTGACTAATCAGCAGTTTAAACACACTTTTTTTTGTACAGGTAGGTAACACTTTCTGACCACAATGTAGCAGTATTTTACTTTAAACAACAGAAGGAAAAGCTAGGTGAATAAATATAAACGATGATTATGCAACTTAGTAAAGAAATGTATTTGTGATATAGAAACTGTTTAACTACTTAATTTAATTGATGTCAAATTCATCACCTGATGTAAAAATAACAACGTTAACATGCCATAATGCCAAAAAAGGTCTATTACAAAAAGACAGCTACCTTTATATGAATGGTATGGCAAAAATTATACCATATGACAAATATACTGCTTTAAGCTAGCTTCAATACATGATGATTCCCCTTGGGATTGTCTCTGAGCTAGTTTACAGCTTAGAGGTCTTTTTCATGCATATTTAGACCCACAGGAAGCTGCTGTGTTCTTCTTTATTCTGTCATCTTGTGGTTGTCAGAAAACAAAAACAAGACAAAGCCTGAGCCCAAATCATGTGGACAGTGTTACTGAGGAACAACAGTATCAGTTTAACGCTGGGTGTTTATTATCTCGACGCAGTTAGTTAACATTCATCACATCTTGGAGCTGGTTTATATTTAAAAAATGCACTAAAGAGGACAGACAACTTACAGATGTTGCAATGCATGTATCTTGCGAAATTACTTGAATACTTAACTGCTAAAATGTAAAACCTTGAAATCTAAACTTTACAAGAAAAAGCTTCAGTGATGATGCTGAGTTTGCCAAAGACAATTCAAGTTAACCTCACCTCTTCATTATCACACTGTTCAAGATACGGACATTTAACTTGCACATATTCAGACAGATGTCGGTGTCAAGCGTTGTGGATTTCGCTGAGGACAGTATTTAACCCCAACGAGTTATTAATGAGTAACTTTACGATACGTTACTGTTCAAAAGTTAGCTAGTTTACACTAAGCTGAGTCTTGATAGGCAAGTAACCTCAAGTGTACTCTAACTTAAGATACTTTCAACAATGGCGGATAGCGTGGATCGTATGTAATGTTTAAGCCATCCCTAATGTCAAGGAAAGTTTTTTCTGTTTATTTTGACGATATAAGCTCATGTATTTAGGCTACTTTGATCACTTTAAAACACCACTCTGTTAGCAAAGTCACGGTAGCTCATCACAGTTCAGTTGCCATTGTTTAAATAAATACACATTATTGTTATCAATAATTAAAAAAAGGTTTTTTTCTAAACTTCTGAAACAAGAAGTCTCCAAACTTTAACACGTTAGTTTAGCCGCTTGTTTCCAACAAAACTTCAGCTAAGCTAAAGTTAGCTTGTTAGCCAGCAGCGAATAACAAAATCAAAACATGAGGATGAAGCTGGATGCCGTTATCAAAAAGTAATACAACGCATTCCCGTGAGAAAAGGCTTACGGATAAAAATATGCATTGACTGGGGTGTTTTCGTTAACCACTAGTAATAGACACGACTTACTTAGATGTGTTTCACCATGGACTCAGGGTAAAGCTGGACTGTTTTTGGAGAATGGAAGTTGAGGGGCAGCTTGGGGGAGGAGCCCGGGGGAAGCCTGGGCTGAATCCCGGGTGTGGTCTGTGGAGAGCCTCACGATATCTGTGTCCTCCACCTTAACAAAAAGTGCTCACTTCTTACTGTCAAAACACTTACTTATATATGGCTTTATATTTTTTTGCCTGATCCTTGAGCACCTAGAGGAGGATGTGGAGCGCAAAAAATAATATTACAAGCACATAAATTATATTTTGAAGATAAATAAAATGCAAGCAATAATTTATTTTGTGCAAACATAAAACTAGTGTGTGAGCACTAACTATACTTGCATGTTTGATATCAGATATTAACGTGCAATGATAAGCTCTCTAACTCAGTTTTACTCTTATGTCCGCTAATCTGAAGGAATCTGAGGAGGAACAGCCTGCAACTAAGGTGATTAGTGATTGTTGGGAGCTTTAGCAACAGCATGTAGGTGAGGGATTTAGTTGAAATATTAATGCAGATGCAGAAGAATATGGATTAAATAGGTTGGACTATGGACTAAATGTTCTCTGAGGTATGGTTCCTTCATATTTCCAGTACCAAATGTGGATTTACAACCAGTTGAGCAGAAGAGAGAGTGCAGTGAGACCAATGCAGATGACTTTGGGTGTCTTGTGCAAGGCAACTTACAGAAGAATTATATAGTTTTATTTTAATATTTACAAATGGTTTCAAAGACCTACAGAGTGCACATGTAGTAATGGAAATGGGCATCCCAGAGTTCAATGTTACAATATGCAAACAAATTAATGATAAGTTTTTGTAGAAGAGTCGAGGCTGGAGCAGGTAATTGTGCTCAGACTCAGTAGCAGCTCCGCATAGTCAAAATTCAAAAGTAACATCGAGGGAGGACCTGGTAAAAGAGATTTACATGATAATGTTGAGGCTTCAGAGATTGGGAATTAATGTGCAATTTTGTTGGGTACCTGCTCATGTTGGTGTGGAGGGCAATGAGAAAGCAGATGAGATAGGCCAAGCTAAAAGAGCACTGAAATTGAGTTATGAGGACATAATCAAAGTTCCCTTCAGGAAAGGTGAGGTGTCGTGTTAATAAGGAAAGCAGTGAAGGATTTGTGGCAGAATCAGTGGGACACAGATGTTAAAGAGAGGCATGACTATGGTTTTCAAAACTCGATCAATGTGAGGGCAGAAATAGGTGCAGAGGAGAGGAGGTGATGATTTCAAGGTTAAGATTGAGGCATCGGGTTAAAATTTACTATCAAATTGACAAAGGGAAAGTGCAGTGCAGGTAAATGTGTAGCTGTGATAGAAAATGTCAAGCATGTTATGGATTGCAGGATATATGATGTAGAGAGGAGGAGGAATGAGATGAGTGACAAGGTAGGCTACATGAACTAGGGGAAGGAGTTTGGATGGAATTTTAGTGTGAGTGACAAAATGAAGGAATGTTAAAAGCAAGGCTTTCCTAAAAGATACCAGTTTAGATCGTAAGATATGATCATTTGTTTTGTTTTATTTTGGTTTGGTCTGTTTGTTTGTTTGTTTGTTATTTTGTTTGTTTTGTTGTGTTTTATGTTTTGGTAGTTTGTTTGTCTCACATTTCTTCGGTTACCATTGCCAATTGTTATTACAATGTAAGTTCAAGAACCTAGAGCCTTGAGGTTATAAATCAGATACAGTAGGTGGCGGCATCCACCTTTACAAGTTGGTTGCGGTCTGCCATGAAGAAGGAGGAGGTGGAGGAGCAGAAGAAGAAGAAGAAGAAGAAACAAAAAAGAAAAAGAATATGGGTGAGGAGGAGGAGAAGAAGACAAGCAGGAGACTGTGGTCCTCCTTGATATATGTACTGTATACTGTGTGCAATATGATATAAATTATAATGACAACAAGAGTGCTGTTTTAAGATGCAGAACTAAACAGGACAAACGTTGATAAATTCCTGTGATCAGACAACAGACAACAACTTCTTGTTTTATAAAGTAACTGGAGCTGCCAGATAAGAGTAGTGGAGTAAAAAGTACAGAATTTCCCCCTGATGTTTATTGAAGTAGAAGTAGAAAGGAGCATGAAAATAAGGATCAGTGTAAAAGGAAAAGTACCTTTAATTTGTACTTAGGTACAATATCTGACTAAATGTTCTTGATGATCTTCCTCTGCAGCTCCTTGAATATATTATGTAAAAAATGGACTGTGGAAATATTCAAAAACTAATTGAACAGAGAAAAAAATACAGATGAAAAAAAATTAGAACAATATTCTAAAAGCAAGAACTACTACTTACACCACACCATGAAATGGGATCAGATTGTCCTGCACCTTCAGTTCTCTCCTGAAACAAAACCGTTAACATTCAGTGTGTGTGTCCTTAAGTGGTAGTGAATTGCAAACCTTCACTGCATCAGTTGTAAGGGCTGCAGGTTCATTCATCAGAGATTTATCCAATATATGTATCAGGTCAGAGTTTAATGCATGACATGTTAAACACAAGACTAAATATCTGTACAGGTAAGGCAACAACAGGATACTACTCCTCACAACCTGACGTGTACTCTCAAAAGGTGCCTGTGACTGGAGTTAGAGGGTGATATGAAAGTCCCTTAACAGTTTCCTGTGTCGTCTTAACTGAGTATTGCATTTTGAATATTGAGGCAGACAGTGACTTGTTGTCTCAGTTCTGATTTAACAACAAAAGCACTGACCTTCCAAAGCATTCGAAAAACATTACCTGTGACAACTCTGTTTTATCCTATGAAGAAGAGAAGAAATTTCAAAAATGTTAGCAGAAATAAAAAAATTACCTACCTGTTTGAATGAGGACAGTCAATTGAGTAATGCCAGTAATGCATTTTAAGACTACAGTATTTGTATAAATTCAGTATACAGAAAAAAAATATAAAAACAGTAAGACATCATACAACAAGGTGTTTCATAAACTCAAGTAGGTCCTCTAGGTTTTTAAGTACTTAGTTTGGTTGATTTATTTGGCTCTATTGTGAAAAATGATATAAGAATCTATTTTTCTACTTGAGTGCCCTCAAACATACTGTTAGTCAAAGCAGATATATGCAGATGCCACTAGTATTTGTAACTTAGCTGTATACACAGTTAGTGGCAGGTGTGTTCTCTGACGTAATGCGGTAGGAGTCTCCTTGTACTCTGTCTTCATGCATCTGTATGAGCTCTGTCTGCAAACATTACGATGACTCCAACTCCAATCTTCACAGTATGATGGATTCAGTGAGCACAAAAATAATGATGACTCAGATAAAGACTGAACTTAAATTAAATTTAATTTAAACTTACCTCTTTGGTGTTGCTCACTTACCATTCTTTAGTTTCTGTGCATGGGGATTTCTAGATTTCATGCCTCACCTGCTCTCGGCTGTACCTCTGAGCAGTCTGGTGATGTGTTCTGTATAGAGCAGCTCGGTGACAAGTGACCCGATGACATTTTGACGTCACAAACCCAGAGTCGTGACTATGTTCTAACGATATATGTGTGTATGTTGCTTGTGCACTTTCAGTGGCAAGGTCTTTTTGCAGCTGTGATTTAACACTGCGAAGAACAAATGTGTAGATTTTAATGGGTGTCATCTCCACTGCTGCTATTTTTTAAAGTTAGGTGCCCTTATATATCAATACCTTATGTAATCACACTACATATATAGTGTGTGACTAACAGGAAACCAGCCTTACCTTTCCATGCATGAAAATAAAACAAAACTTCGCTCATCGTTCCTGAACTTCCTAAATGTCTCCATTGGGATCTGTGAATCAATTGGCCTGATGGTGGGACCACAGCAAAAGTAAGAGTTTAAAATTTTGAAAATTAGATTTGTGTTTTCAACAAAATGCAGGCCCAAATTGTCATGTGCTTTGACCTGACAGAAATTAAATAATCAATGTAAATCTATCTTCTTTCACATATTTTACCTAGTCGACACCAAACTCACAACACTGCATCTTCAGACTGTCTTCAAGCAGTACAGATTTTTAAAATAGCCAAAGCGAGCTGACAGTGCATCAAAATGTTTTACGTTTCGATGCAGACATCTCTATGTTGTCTACATGAAAAAGGTTGCAAAAAATTTGTGTTAATAACTGGATTTTTGACACTAGTATGAAATCTACCTTTACATGTAACCCTGGTAATTGCCACATAGCGGAGCACTATAGTTTCTCACTTGGCAGGTTGCAAGATCATGACCTGCTCTTGGTGTCATAGGTTGTGAGCTGTGTGTGATGTAAAATGAAATCTTATCCCCACTCAGGCAATGTGCTGGCTCCTCCTGTCCTGCATGTCTGAGATTATTATTAGATTATTGTTTTGTTTGACCCCAAGTCTATTTACACTGCTGGGTTGCAGTTGACTAAAACTGCTATAAGAATACACATTGGCAACTCATTAATTTAATGAGTCTTCAAGAAGCTTATAATGATGCCATGGCAGTATTGCTCAAGGGATCTAGATGATGTAGATCAAGTGAAATTTCTGTGGCTGAAGGAGTTTATTCACACAATAAAGCCTGTTTTATTTTAGCGGCCTAAAAATAAACTGTGGGTTGTTATTTTATAGCTAAAACCATTTGATAGAAGTTTAAGCTAAACCGGTATCCCAACTAATGTAGTTGGCCATTTTAAGCAAAAGAAAGGGACATCTGACCCATGTTTGTGATTAAAAAAAACCTGCATGTGTTGTTGACTGCAACTCAAAAAGCAACAATTTTAATGTGGAGTCTTATTCTTTATGTAAATTTGGTCTTTTTTTTACTGTGAATTTTTACAAACTGAGACAAAACTGCCCAAAGTGATGAAAGAATCAATTCAGTTTGACAATAAAGGCAGTTCTTCATGTACAAATACATTTGGGTTAATGCTTTTCTGTGAGTGTGTAGCACGTTTTGACTAGTACCAGCAGGGGGCAGCGTAACATCATAATTTGAAAATGGATGGACCCAGACACTGATTTTCTTTTGCAATGATTTCAAGACATGAAAACAACAAAAAGTAGACTTAATTTTTTTTACTTGACAGTAAGTGAGTTTTTACTGAGCTGACTGAGAGCAGAGGAAAAAAAAGAAGGATCACTGTCTTAATTAGCAAAAACATATCAGGTGTCTGGTTTAGGATTAGAAAATTCATATCCAGTCAGTTCTGTATTGTTCTGACCTGCAGCACAGGCCGGATCATAAGTACCTTGGGCACTATTGGCATGCCTGTTATCCCCTCTCCCTCCCTCCCTCCCTCCCTCTCTCCTTTCCTCCCTCACCTGCATGCCCACATAAAGTGGCCCTGAGCCACACTGACTATGAAGTCCTGTCTGCACTTTCTGGAGCCTCTGCAGACTCAGCCACATTCTCCTTTGTTCCATTAAACTTCAGACGAGTCCAGGGTATTCCCTTTCAGAAAGTACCCGTGATAACCCAGCCTCCTGTCAAAGAGAGAGTGCTGGTTTCTTATGACCAGACTGAGATCAGGATATTGATTTCAGTCCCAAACACACTGCCAGCACTCATTACGAGAGGTATTTTTTTTTCTTTTTTCTGTTTTTTATCTGTACGGTGTGACTCAGGCATATTGGGGAGAGAGCTGTAGAGAAAAGGCTGGTGGAGATGGAGAAGTGGGGTTAAAAAGACAGGAAGATGGATGTAACATGATACAGTAGAGTTTTTGGAAGGGAGTAGACAGTGAGGGGTCAAAGACTGGCTGCTCCCTCTGGTAGACTTTCTCAGACCACTGTTAAAGCAGTGATAAAACACTGTGGATAAGCTAATGAGTGAAGGAGGGTTTTTATTGGGGTTCTAGGATGGGAGCTATGTGAGGAAAGGAGTAAAAAAAGCAGTTTAGCTGAACACTGAATACTGAATCATCACCTCTCCCTGAGGGACAAACATAAGGACAGTCTCTCATTCACCTCTCCCTTTGCTTATTTCTTCCATTAAGACAGAAGAGGCAGCGACGGAGTGAAGAGCAGTAAGAGGTCTATTCTGTGGTGGTAATAAAGACAGCAGTTTTTAATTCAGTCCGCACCCCTCGGCAAGTGACTGGCTGGCTGGTGTGAATTGTCCTCTATTCAGCCTTCTCAATTCAGCCATCATTCTCTGTCTGCCCCCCTATCTCTCTGCATCTTTTTTCTTCACTCAGCGTGCAATTTTGCTTGAGGATCCCGTGGCTGAAGTCCCCCCTCTTGCCTCCTCAGTGGCGTCATTGGTGAGTCTCAGTAACTGTGTGGAGCCCCTTCAGCAACTAAAGACATACTGTTCGTCTCCAGTGATTGTGACTAGATTAAGTTGGCTTCAGTTAACTGAACAAAAGTTTTGAACCTACACTCTGTCTCCCTCTCCACAGATGTACTCTTGTGTGGTTTGTTTTTTAGTCAGTTGTGTAACACCAAGCTGTAGATAGATGGCTGGTGCAGCACAGAGATGACACTTTTCATCACAATTTTTCCAAATTCACTCCTCGTGAAAGGAAAATGATCACACACACATTGTTTACTGAGTGCTTGTGACATGTGTATGCGTGCTTGTTTTGCACATTTAAAATTTGCAAGTTATTCATGACCTGCACGAACACAGTAGCCCTTTTGAGTAGCCTGTTTTCTGCGGTCTGTCTATTTAACAGCACCGCTCTGTACTGCGATAAGTGAAGTATTTCCCAAACTACCACAGCTCACACACATCATTTATTCTATGCATATTTATACAGAAAATCAGGCTGCTCTTGCAGCATATTTCACAAGGTAAAGAGTGCAATAAACGTAGACATTCAAATGGTGCCAAACATTTTATGTGTTTGCAAATAAAAGGCCAATTATTTAAGGATTTACATGTTTTAATGATTGCTTTGAAAACCAAGATATTATGCCTGTAGTGGAACCAGAATATAAATAAAACATAATAATATGAGTAAAGAGAAAATCTTCACACCTCAAATACAGCATAAGAGATTCACATCAACTGTCATTTACAAAAATAGCACCTTCTTTTACGGTGTACTTTTACATTTTGCTACATCATGTCATTCGCCTTTTATATTTCCCACAATCATTTATGTCTTAAAGCAATAAATATTATCTAGTTAATCCATAAAAAAGCAGGTGTAATTATGGATAAGTCAACCTAAATATACATAACTCAGTTTACATTTAGCTCTTTACTAATGCCCCTAAAAAAATCTATATTCTAAACAATATACTGCATGCTGCTGTTTAAAGAGGATGTTAATCAATCCATCACTGTAGAGTCAACAAGCTCACTCTAATACACTTTGAAGCACCTGCAGCAACTCCAATTCAGGTAACTTTAAAGATGGTCAACAAGACATACATCAAATTATCACACATCCATGATCAAATAAGAGTCCTTTACTTAATCCAAACCATGCTTTCGTTAGGCCTTTGTGCTCTCTCTAAGTATGTTTCCACTTTCATCCCTATCTTTCTAAAACTCATACGGGGAGACAAACATGGTGACCTTGGTGATGTACCTCCCCAACTGCACTCGTCTCTCCAGCTCGCTCATCTCCACTTCTGCCTCCAGAATGGCAGGGCCCTGTACAGGGGCCACCAGCATCAGCTGACCTGTCAGGCGGTCTGAACGCTGGACTGTGAAGTGGCGTCGAGCTTGCCTTCCTCCCAGCAGGGAGAAGCGAAGTGTGTCACCCAACGGACGCAATGCTGAGACCCTGAACATGACACGAGGAGCTGACAAGTTGGACACAACAGCCAAGTAATGGTAGGAGAAAGAGTTTGGGGTCTGGGAACAGGCCTTGTTGTCCACGGGACAGGGGTTACGTTCACAACGCCTGAAAGAAGAAGGGAAGAACTGAAGAAGATGTAGCTGAAAGAGTGAATCTGACTGTGAGAAACAGTTCAAGTCTATAGGATCAAACTTTTAAAGCTTTTATTTAATCTAAGACTCCACCCTCATATACTCAAGGCTGTGCATCTCAAATGAAAAAATCATGGCTACATAATTATGTGAAACACTTACATTGGGGATGTCTTGACATACGTGGCATTGGGGATTTTGGGACAGTCCACACGTACACACTGGAAACCACCATATGTGTTAATGCACATCTGGTCCTTTGTGCAGTTGTTTTGTCTGTTGGCGCACTCATCAATGTCTATGAGGAGACATTAACAAAATAAAACATTTATTCAAACTGAAAAGTAAAGGAATATTATTCATATTACATTCATATGCATACAGTTTCTAAAAACTTTAGGGGCTCTCAGATGTAAAGTAATTTGTCTCATGCCTTAGCAACACAGTATATATAAAAAGATTTCTATATAAAAATAGGGACATCAGGTCAGAGGCATCACAAAATCTATCTTGTGGAATACTTTATGTAATATTGAGAAGACTTGAGGTGAAAAAACACCTTTGCAGCTGCGTCCATCACGGGTCACATTGTAACCGACAGGACAGGAACAGCGGTATCCACCCGGGGTGTTAACACAGGCATGTAAGCACAGTCTCCCAGCCTGGCCGTTATGGAACAATTCACATTCATCTATATCTGAAAGGAACATTACACACACATTTAAAATCCTACATGGAAACATAAATGTGTGTATCTGACATGACAGTTATTCAACGTACCAGTGCAAGTGCTGCTGTCTCTGCCAGAGATGGTGTATCCCGGCTCACAGGTGCAGTGGGTGGTCCCCTGCGTCATAGTGCAACGTGATGGACGAACAGAGGGCCCGGTGGTGGCAGCAGGTAAGGTGGAAGCAGCAGCAGTGGCTGGGGAGGTGGCGGCAGAGGTGTTTGTCATGGTGACAAAGACTGAATGAAGGAGACAGGAAGGAGGGAAAATAAGCTGTTGCTGAGTTTTTTTTTCATTCCCCACTGTGATATTTTCAGTGCAGTAGCTCAGAAATGTTCAGCCAGTCATTCATTCTTTGACAAAGTAAGACAGACGTTGATATGTAAACCATCATGCGGTATGACACAGGGTCAGTCACAAGTGCCAGTGTCAACTGGAACTGAAAAGGAGAGTGACTGTGCTTTATGAGAACGAAGTGCTTCTATATTACCATAATAGGGCTGACAAGTTAAGTCAAATAAAGTGTCTTATTTCAATGTGCAGATACTACATTTAAAATTATGTTGTGTTTTTCATGGCAAAATTTCATTCATCTAAAATTGATCAACAGTATTACTATGATTTATGCAACTTAGTGTAAAATTTTCACAGAGACATTTAAGATGGTGTACAAAGGTCAGAATCACTCATCTGTCATCTATTCACATGGGTCACGTGATGTTGTGATTTCTAGTAAAGACAGTTCCACTGTAACTCACCAATAAATAAGTTGCAGCAATAAAAACAACAATCTCTGTTACAGTGTGTGTACCAGAGAACACCAACAAATTTAGTTTTAATTATCTGTAAAATGTTCTTTTGTATACATATCATTGTCAACATTCTTTACCAAATTAGTATGAAGGATCCTTTTAAAAAATGTTTGTATTTGTTGTGTATTGATGTTCAAAACCCGCTTTAATCCATTATGCTACACCTATATAATTATTAGACATTATCAGAACTCTACATTAAAGTTATCTGATATGAGTTGGGTTATAATCTCTACAATGACACACAGGTGGGCTATGTGACCTACAGTAACAAACTGTATGTTAAAGTGAAATATAAAATAAACAAAGAGAGCCTCCAGAGAATCAGACTCCATGTTTGTGCATTAACTCCATCCACTTCAGGGAGCAGCTGTCACTCAACCAATAAGGTCTTGGACTTCAGGCAGGAATTTAATAACACCCACTTTTTGGTATGAAAAGAAAAAAAGCTGAACATTTGCATATGACCACAGATATGTGTATGATCCACAAAAACTGATGCACACTCTCTCCAGCAAGAGAACTCAAACTTTCTCTATTTAAATTTTTGGTTGGGAGTAACATGAGTTTTTGCTAATTCTTACTTCTTACTTGAATTCATGCTTGAAGCCACATCTCCTCTGCTGTTGTTATGGTAATTTCCTTTTCCCAGCGTTGCCTTACGTAATTGGTTGAAATTTTATTGACTGAGGTGAAGCCTTTGCCTAATTTGATTCATGATGCTGTTGGTGTTTTTTAATTATAAGCATCAACATGTTTATGAGTTATTCCTGAGGGCTCAGTGGTATCAGAGCTCTTTATTTCCCTTACAGATAAAAATCCTCTCTACCAAACTTGTAATATTGGCATAGACCTTCAAAATGGCTGAGATTTTCATTTGTTATCATTAAGAAGGTGATGCCTCACTCGGCCTATTGTCTGTGTTTTTGGTGTTGTGGAAGTGTGTGTTGTACTGACCAGCTCAAACCCTGCAAATCTACAGCCTTACATGTTATCTGAATGTGAACAACCATAAGATTGTGAGGTAAAACTGTATGTGTGGTCTGAGTTCATAGTGTTCTACCTACATGTTGGCACGGGGCTCTGACAGGTGGCTCCGGACCAGCCTTTAGCACAGACACAGGAGAACTGGTTCACCTCATCCACACATGTCCCACCGTTTAGGCACGGAGAGGACGCACACTCATTGATGTCTGAGGGAAAAAGAAAAAGAAGGGCTTTATGAGGAAACTCCATTGCTGCATTTGAACCTTCTTGACATACACGGACCAATGCAACCAAATATCTTTGAAACTTAATGATAAAAGAAAATGACATCATTCCATGAATGTTACAGAGGTTTAACAGGAAAAAATGGAGCACATGAGTTGATATTATGTGCAGCCAAAGTGGCAGGAATGTCCTGTGTGTTATGCTCAAACAGCCTTTGAGCTGGTAAAGTCAGCGAGCTGTCAGAGGTAAAAAAAAAAAAAAAAGTTTGGAATATCGGGTATCAGTGCATTCAATAAGCTCTCTGGACATCGACCAAAGTACATAAAGAGGGAATATGATAATGGCCCACATGAAATGTATCTCCATGTGGAAAAATGTTGGTGACATTCATGAAGCACATAAAGAGAAACGGCAGAGAGCAGGAGAGGGGAAGGTCACAAAGATGATGATGACAGGGTTGTAAAAGTGATCAGTGAGATAGATAACAGCATCATTGGATAGCTTTGGTGAAAAAAGATGAAACACTGGTGAGATGAGGATGAGGAGGAGGCAGTGGAGAAAGTGACCACCACAGTGAGGAGTGGGAGTGGGATCCGTGCAGCTCTCTCACCTCGGCAACTAGTCTGCTGGCCGCCCCAGGTCAGACTTTCCTGACATAACCTGCTCTCTGATCCCAAAAGTTCATAACCAGGGTCACACAGGAAGTGAACTTCATGGCCCACACTGTGAGACCTGCCAAGTTTTCTCCCATTGATGGGGGCGTCCAGTTTTGGACAGGTACCTGTTGGAAAGTAGAGCTTGATTCCAAAAACAAACAAACAACAACAAAAAAAAACAGCATGCCAAATATTTCAACATCTTTCTGAGGAGTTTTGCTTACTGTTGATGGCTCTCGTGGTCTGCTTTCCTGTGTTACTCTGCAACAGGTTTATTTTCTTCTTCAGGTTTCGAAGACTCTGCAAGTATGAGGCTTCGTGTGCTGAGAGAAGCTTCTGGACCTGCTTCAAAGAGCCCTGTATTTCCTGTCTACCTGGACAGTCCTGGAACAAAAAAGAATCTTTTACAACAGATAGTTCAAGAATGATTTCCAGAAGATATTAGAGGATTTGCATTTGTTTTTATATATCATGTCTATTCTTTGCTACTTTTGTGCATAAATGTATGGGGACATAATTGTTATTACTCTAATTAATATTAATATGATATGTAAATGAGGAAAGATTGTGATTTTCTTTAAACTGCCTTGGAGCCTTTAAGAAAGTATTGCACAAAGTGTTACTATTTGGATTTTAAATTCAGCAGATTTGGTATTAAAACTTCTATGAGTTTCCTTAAAAAAGTGATGCTGATTTGCTGAATATATGAATACAGAGGAGCTTTTCCTGAGGCTCTGCTGGGTTAAAAATAAATACCTGTCAACATGAAAAAGAGACCGCAGGGCCACAAGCAAGTGATGTCATTGATGTATTAACCAGAGAACAAACTTTCCATTTTTTCCAACATTTCCATTCATCCACAGGACTCAAAACGATTCTCTTTACAACCAAAAAGATGTGCATTTTTCAGCCGTGTCTGTGACAGAAAATGTACTTACAGGCTAAAAGTTCTCTTTGTTAATCACACCTTCGTCTCTTTACCCTCATGTTAAACATATACAGCTCTGTATATGATTGAAATTTCAGTTGCTAGTCTCCAGATCATCTCTCATAAATTACACCTTTTCAACTTTCATTTGAATTTTGCCAAAAGGGAAAGTAGAGTCAGATCAACTAAGAAGCAAACGTATTGCTGAGCCTTCTCTGACTCAGTAAATCTGTCGCTTGATCAAGAAGTTGTTCAAGAAGATGGTTCAGTTGGAGGTGAAAAAAGCAGTTCGCACAAAAACAAATGAAAGCCTGCTGCAAAAGTGCACTTGAAGCCCTGTGTGGCACAGTGACTGGGCTGTTAGAAGAGCGAGTGAATGCAGTTCTATTAGAGTGTGTTTGGCTACTTTAAGTATCTGCAAGCACTAACCTCTTCCGCTCAAAAATACATGCTCTAAGTCACACAAAAACAGAGGAGCACGCTATAAAAGTGGCCAGTCACTATTTTTGCTCTGTGTTTTGTAGGTGTGATCCTGTGTAGAGGATTAAATTCTTCATTACATGAAATTATGTCATCGCTTCGGGAGAAGGAATGAAATCAGCTCAAGCTATTCATCTTGTGTTACTGGAAATCACTTGCTCTTTATGATGTGGTGGGTTTAGGGTTTGGGGCCAGTCAGTCAGGCATAAACCCCCTCAGCATAAACATCACCTGTGTTACAACCTCCTTTTCTATTGGTCAGAAGGGCGAGGGAGTGGCTCTGTTTTCAATCCATGTCTTCTCCTTAATTCAACAGTGTCATTCTACACTTTCTGCTCTGTCCTCTCATGCGTGTTTTCAGACAACCAATTAGTGTTTTCATCCAGCCAGAGTTATGTAAGAAGAGTCAATATTTGTTGAAAACACCTTTCTGATTCAAACAGAACTGGGGTTTGGAGAGACTTCAGTCAGTCAGGGGAGTTGGCTGGTGTTTATAGTGCAGTTGTCAAAGGCCTCTTTCTGCCCTTGCTAAGGCACATTTCACATGGCTTCATGTTAACTAGGTGACAGTGTGAAAGAGGCATGCAGCACAGGAGCTCAAGATAGTACAGTACTTTCAAGTCCAAGCAGATTTGTCAAGTGAGGCCAATTTTATGTATAACATCTTTAATTTAATGAAATGCACATTCATCCTTTAACCTTTCTACCCCTTTAGGATAATTCTGCTCATCTGGAGAATATTAAACCATAAAGCCAAAATGCATGCATAAGGATTAACGGACAAGCTAACAATAATAACAATAATGATGCCGAACACGCCTTAAGAAGACAGAAGTTTATACATTTAAATCTTTTTAAGCACTTCTTAGCCAGTCAAAAGTAACTTTACCTGACCAGTGGTGATCTGGTAGACGTGAACAAGTTAATACAGACACAAGTACGAGACCTGAACCATCACACTCACTTTTTTATGGATACTTGTAAACACATGAACATACTTTGCTCTTCGTAACAAGCCAACAAACATGCACAGACTCAGATACACATGCAAAGGCCTAAAGAGAGTCATTCACAGATGGATGCAGCTTTTTCGGAAACATCATGCAGGGTTTCAGTGGAGCAGCGTAGGTACATGGAGTGTGTTCATTCACTGGAGTCTCTGGGGTCTTGTTCTTGAAACTTGTGTGCCAAGTTTGGGTGACTCAAAGTTTGCTCAGTAAAGATCCCTCTATGTAATGAAAAGCAAGAGCATTTACAGTGGGACCTTTTCTGTATTTACAGTAAGTTCATCACTTCAATACATAAAGTAGCACTGTCTTTGTGATCATGAGTCAAGGCTTTCCATTTCTTTTACTGAGATAAGTGAACTCGACCAACTGCAGCAGTAATTCACTGATTAGCTCATTACCCCGATGTATTGCACTCACTCACCTGCCCAAAAGTTGAATGGAGCGAGCAGAAACACAACAAGGTGCTGACAATCGCAGTTGATGCAAGCATGTTTCCACTGATCTCAATCCGGTCAATAATCAATCCACAAATATGTGAAAAGTTGCAAGCAGGGTGAAGTTTGAGTGTGTGCAGGGACTCCAGGTGAGAGAATGACCACAGTTGGCAGTGGAAAAGCTGCTGCAGCAAACCGCTGAGGAATGTTGGGTTTACTCCTCAGGAACCAATCAGAGAAAGAGACTTTGAGAAAAATGTGACCGCATCATTATCCCTTTACTTAACTTGGTGTTCACTTCCTCCCTATATCTTGTTTATGGAGAGGTGGGAGAAAAGTGAACTTTGCCTGGAAAGATGTTGTGGATCATGTAAGATGGGAATCATTCTGAAAAACAAAGACAAGCAGCACTTTGTTTGTGTGCTTTGCAAAATAAAATTACATAAATTTATGTTACACTTTCAAATCCGAAACTTTGTGCATAAAATGGTCAGAAACAAGAACAGCCACGCTTGACAACAAACCCAAACCCACAAACAAATAGAGCGAAAATAAAACAGAGAACATTATAAGCATGAAAAGAAGTTTTATCCAGTACTTCATTTACTTTAAATCCCTAAACCTGCTTTGAGCTGGCAGGTTGGGCCTAACAGAGGGCTTTACCTTCACATGTAGTTAAAGCAAAGAAAGTCTTCCTGTGTTTAATTCTGCAATTTCCTTTTGATGTAATCTGAGTGTTAGTGACAGTATGGGGAAGGGGGGCAAATAGCATCTTTTACATTTATTTACAGCTG
>JAQNCA010000001.1:15777524-15795797 GCA_029783725.1 Acanthurus tractus
TCTATCTATCTATCTATCTATCTATCTATCTATCTATCTATCTATCTATCTATCTATCTTTTATACAACATCTCTGTCAGAAATAACTCATCTTAATCATTTACTCACACATTAATACAATACTTTTGTCTGATTTTTATATCTTAGAATAAGATATAAGCCAAAGATCACGTTTTACATTTTTTGTCCTTTTGCAACTTACTTTTGACCTTGAGCTTTCTCTGTCTAGCTTTGGAAACTGTGTCGAGCTGCAGGCATCAAGTGCCTTTAACTGGAATGACCAGCGCTGTAAAACACAGAACCGATACATTTGTCTGCATGGTAAGGCTCCATATGGGAGACGGGGGATGAAAGTGTTGAGGGGGCGAAGGATTTGTACAAATAACTACCCAATGTGATCTGGTGAACCTTCATGCCAGGAGGCATCAGTGATAACCACTGAGTCACTGTGTTTCCATTCAAATGTGATGTAAAGAGTAAAGCCAATAAGAGGAACCCAGAATAGTTAAGATTTGCCATTGTTGTCATACTGAGGGCACAAAACCAAATTGACAATCACACAAAGCACTGATTTTTCACTTGCCTTTTAAAAAACTGCACATATTTGGCTCCATGGTTTGCTGCATTTCTTTATCCCAAACAACTTGCCAGGAATACTGGCTAGTTCTCTCGTATTTCTTTTTGACTTGTTATGCTGCTGTCTGTTAATGCAAAAAGACAGCAAGGACCTCAGTTTATTCACCTGAGTGTGATCTGTGGTGTTGGAGATGGAGGTGACTGGCCATTCAGGAACATCTTGGTCTTTTAGATGGTAAGGGGAAATGTGCTCTACCGTTAGTGCTGAGGGATCCTGGACCTTTATGTGACCAGATTTGCTTTAATTCTTGTTCTAATTCTTAATTCTCCAGCTGCTTTTTTACTGTAATATTTGTCAAATTGGCCCAACAGACTTGATTAATCAGCTTCTCAGGTTATATTGTACCTGTTAGCAAACATTTGTCTTATTTTACGTTCCAGATGACTATCCAGCTGAGAAATGCAAGTGTAATATTCCAATCAGACCAGAAAGTACTTTCTCCATTAAATACAATCCATTTTCACCTAAATCAGCAATAGTTTTTAGAATGTGAGTCAAATACTGCAAAGCTTTATGCATTTTGATCCTACTCAAGTTACTTTATGCAAAAAAGGCAATTTGGCCACAGAATGACTGAGACAGAGACACCACTGACCTGATTACAAGCAACTTTACCATCAAAGCTGTTTTGAAGCAGTTATTTTCATTTTAATTGTTACAAAGTGTTGCTTTAATTGTGCTTTACAGCATTGTGTATTTGTTTGGGCAGTAAAATGACTATTTTATCCATTTTTTAAATTCATCATTCACTGCTCTTTGGCATTATTATTGCCCCTCAGACCACCTGCAGTGTTTCGCTGTGTCCAGACGCTTAATATTACCTCCTTCACAGCCTTTGTCACTGATAATCACTGCAGGGTGACGAGTAAAATGTTAATCCAGTGCGTCCATGAATGAACACAACATTTGAATCTCTGTGTGATCCTGCCTACACATTTCAACATGGCACTCAGTCTAAATCAATGGCACTCAGTGCTCGCCATCAAGAGCCTTTGACGATCAATATATGTCAGCTCCACAAAGGCCTGCAGTGTTTAGACACACACACACACGCACATACACACGTACCCCCCCTCACACACACACATACGTACCACTTACATTGATCGCAAAGAATGAGATGGTGGCAGATGCTTAGTTTTGCCAACTTGATTGTGTCTTTGTAAGTGGTGCTGGTATTGATCACTCATAGCTGAAGGAGTGATCTGCTCTTAATGTGTTCAACGTTGCTAGGACAACATTTTCACATGCTTCCTTCTAAAGACCTCTTAATGTCTCCTTCTGTCTGTAGTTTAGGTTAGTGTAAAGCAGAAGAAGGTTATTATGATCAAAAGAGGTTTTGAATGTGGATTTATATCAGTGGTAGTTCAGTTACGTGAGAGTAGAAGTTATTAACAAAGCTAAACCTGTGTGAATATTGTTCAGTTAATGATTTCATCAAGCTCCTTTCCTCTTGAAATATAAGGAAGAAATCACTGAAGGAACAAAGAGTGAAATGCATAAATTCAGCTGATTATAAAAGCATAAAGATCCTCCATCCCATCAGAGTAATTTCCAGCCTTCACTGCTGTGTTTTGTTAATTGGTAATAAAATGATAAGTGGATATCTCACAGCCTGAGGAAGAACACTAAGCTATGCTGAGTGTGTGTGTGTGTTTCCACATGCACACTATGGAGTTAACAGTTTTATGTCTCTTATGTTTCCCTAATTAACAATTTTTTTTCAACATACTACATTTCACACATATTTACATTGTTTCAATAATGTGAATGTATGTGTGTGCATGTGTGCGTGCGTGTGTGTGTGTGTGTGTGTGTTTTCGTGTATTTGACAGCTGCAGAGCACATTGCCCGGTGGGAGGATGGCAGGTGAAACTTGGTGTGCAGCACATGGCACGTGTTGGTTGTGACAGTGGCCACTGTTGCTACAACACATTTCGTCAACAACGGAACCGATTGATGAATGTAGTTTAGATGTAATGTACATACTGTACATGTTTAAATGTTTAATGCAAATGTTTTATCATTAAATGACTGTTTGTTGCTTGGAAAATACAAGCACTGTCTCGTTCTTTTTATATTATCTGAGGACCAGCATGAAACGATACAGTTCTGCTCTTTTTTAGTCTTTTTCTGCTCTTTTTTTCCTTTCGTCTCCATCCTCTGCCCTCATGTGACCTTAAAATCGATTGAGTCTGCCATCATTAAAGAAAGTTTCAGTTCTCCTAATGCTGCTTGGAGGCAGAGGAGAAAGAAAAGAGGAGACTTCTTACAGTTATGATGGTGGGTTGCCTTGAAACTACATCATTTGTCAAAGATCAATAGGGACAGCACAAATAGCACTAAAATATCACTACAGCAAAGAACCAGATAATTAAAACTGAGATGTCCTCTATATTCTGGGCAGGTTAAGACAATACAGCAGCATATATTATCTAAATCTGAAATTTGTTTTTGGTTTATTTGTCTTTTTTTAAAGCAGACAATTCAAATGCACGGATATGTTGATGCAAAGGAGGCATTATGTAAAATATTTGTATAATATATGTATATGTATGTATAACAACCTTTAGATCAATTGCCATTACATTTTGCATAAGCATTCTTGGTTTCAATTTAATGAATCTTAAAAGTCTTTCGTGATCCCTTGTGAGACTTGTTTCAAACATGAATCTGCTCAGGATAAAATGTAAGTTTTGTGATCCTTTAACTACTTAAATATTTATTTTAAAAAATCTTTACAGTTGATGATCAAATATTTGCAAAAGTTATGCTGTTCCCATCATCCTTAGCTACACTTTGTGTTTAGTTAACCTTCCCAGCTTTGCACTAGCATGCTAGTGTTGTTATTGTGAGCATGCTGATGTTAGCATTTAGCTTGAAGCACTGCTGTGTCTAAGTATATCCCCACAGAGCCCATGGCAGGGCTGTAGACAATTAATCTTGTTATCCGACACTCTTAACCTGAATAACATTAAAAGAATTGCAAAACAAAGGGAAGGAGAGAGAAAAAGACAAAACTATAATGACCTTCAGGCCCTCTGATAGTAGTCTGACCCCCAGAAAACATCCCTTTGACCCTAAAAATATCATGCTGAGAAGAAATATATTAAGTTAGGGATGCATTTTTGAGATAGAGAATGGATAGCAGTATTTATGACAGGAAGAATATTCGAATTACGTCTTAAAGAAATTAGCTGTCTTGTCTCCGGCTTCTGACAAGTACAATAGACATATTTGATGAAAGATTAATTCAGCACCTTGCACAGTGAGTGTTATTGTCACAGTAATGCCTCTATAGAGAAGATAATGACTATGTTGTGGAAGAGGAAAAAACCAGAACCACCGTTGCTCATGCCAAACACACACTCACCTATTAGCATAAAGGATGTGTTGAGGGTGCCTTCAGTCTGAGGGTAAATGTGAATCTGAAGAGAGGCAGTAGATTCACCTGACATCTGTCAGACTAACACGAATCAAATAAAACAGATTCCTCAAGGTGCTTGATGTGTTTCTGATTTGCCCACAAGGCTCGCTGACAGTGACTCAGCAGCCAGCATGAAAAACTCGATCTGTCAGCATGTAGAGGCCACAGATTACCGACTACAGGCCAGAAGACTGACTCACAACACTGGAACTCAATGTGTGTGTGTCTGTGCATCTGTGGTTTGCTCTTGCTTTGTGTATGAATGTGTGGTTTGAATTTGGACCAGGTCAGTAAGTGTTTAATGGCGGCTCTGAGGTCCAACATGCTGCCCTCTCAGTTAACAGATAGAGATCCTGCTGGATGGTAAATGATGATACACTTACAGGGAAGAGAGAGATAAAAGTGGCAGCTAAGGGGGTCAAACTTACAGGCAAAGCTGCAGTGAAATGATGCAAATGAAAAAAAAAACAAGGAAGAGGTCACAAGGTCAAATATCTGGGGGCAAGAGGACCAAACCAACATCCTAATTTTCCTTTAGCTATTCTAGTTTTACACTTAAATAGATGCATTTTAACATTTTCCATCTGCAAAAAGTACAACAACTCTTTGAAAACAATTGCCACGTGCCCACACACACACTGCATTCAAATCATCAATTTAATGCTCTTCCTGAGAATCTGACGACAAGATGGACATTACTCATAGATTTATGGTACAGTTGAGGCTACAACTAGCAGCTAATTAGCTTAGCTTAGTTTAGCCTAACTGGTTGCAAGACAAAACAGCTTGCCTGGTTGAATCAAATATGACAGTGCTATCAACTCTTGGCAAGTAAGCAGATAAGTTTGTTTTCCAAAACGTTGAACTATTCTTTCAGAGTTGTCTGCCACATAGTGTGTCACTAAGTGAGAGATGCTGTCTAATAAACTTTTTTGCTGATGTGTTATGGCAGCCTCTCTGAACAAAGTAGGATGGGATGAGGATGTCCTGAATGTGTTTGTGTGTGTGTGTCTGTGAGCTTGCACTATATGTGTGTGAATCTTCGTCTAATACGCGGTGCTCGCGCAGCTTCTTGCTGGTCTCATGGTGCCCCCTGATAAGCTGGTGCTGCAGAGGGTTTCAGAATGGCGCTAGTGGCAGTGGAATTAGCTTCCATTGTCATGATAATGACAGTGATACTCTTGCCCCATCCCCGACTCAGACCAGCCATTGTATGGAAACAGGAATGCAATTTCTCCTGCAGCGGCAACCGACAATCCTCTATGAGAGTGAAAGGTCCCTAAATGACTCTCTATTCAGGCGAGGCTGAGGGGCCAGCAGCCAATTAAAGTGGGAGCAGCCGAACAGCGCCATCCCAAAGACCTGAGGCTTTTGCTAAACACACACATTAAGCAATGCCAAGACACACACACAACACAAAAAACGTACGCACACCCATTAGTCACTGTATTTCACTTTACAAAGAACATCTAATCCCCTAAACTATTTTTCTCCTTTCAGACCTGATTCTTTTGGGGGCATGGGCAGTTTGTATTAAATAACTCAAGAGGTTTATTCAGCACATATGTACACAGACTCAGGAACATTATTGATTTGAAAATGCCTAAATATTGGAGGTGGGGGACAATGTTTTTAAACACAGTGACAATGTTCTCCTACACCATTCATCATGGTAAAATTCTTTGCTGGTGTTTTTGGCATCAGACAGTGTCATCTGAACTGTTTATTTGGCAGATTAAGCAAAGTCATCAGGGTCTCTGACAGGTGATGTGTAACTTATGTTCACCAAAGTTCATTTCAGGTGTAACTGCCATGTTGAAGTTATTCTGTGTTCAGTTCAACAACCTTTTGTAGTCATATTGGTTTAAACAGCCAAATCATATTGCTGCTTAAATGTGGGTAACTTTTGGCTGCATATTATGAACATGGCGCATTATCCTACCAAAAAATGATGTGTAGCAACATTTACTGTACTTAAAATCACTTTAATGTAATACTCTATCTGCTGATAAATGGCACTTCTGTGATGTGACAGACAACAAACACACATTGCAGATCGAGATTAATGGAGGATGAAGAGTTTCACAAATATTCAGACAACTGAGCTGTGAGTAAAGAGGATGTGTGCAGAGGGGCTCTGAGAAACTTAAACTAAGAAAAAGCCAATTGAGTCAGATACATTCGTTTTAACAAACAGTCCAGTTAATCATTCAGTGCACTGACAATTATTTAGAGAACTTCAGACAAATGCACTTTCCTTTGAATGTCTTGTTTATTTGGCAAACACATCCCCTCCAATCTCTTTCTGTCTTTATTTCCAAAGAAAATTCAGACGTTTTCCATCCAAATAGGCTCCTCAGTTCTCACAATCTGAAAACTTTCGGCGATCTGAAGCTCCAACAAATACACATATGTTTGAGTGACAAATGCTTAAAACACTTTGCCCAGCAGTTCAAAAGAAATTATAAAATCTATATTAATAGAAATAAATAAATACACAAACAAACTATCTATTTTTTTATCCATTTGCTAAGTTTAATAGCATCAATGGGAACAACTGAGCTTGAATCTATTGAGAGGCAGATTAACAGTTGGATTGTTTTTTTGTTTGCATTGATTGTGTTGACAAAGAAATGAATATAACACCAACCTTTTCTTTTTATACTACTGCAGAAATGGAATATAATATTTAAAAGTATGCTCTTATTCATATATAACCACCTGAAAATAAGAGTCACTGTGTTTTCATTACCTGAATGAGTTTTTCACATTTGCAGAGGAAGCTGGTCCTCAACCATGGTGCCCACCATGTTGAACTGCCTGTTTCTACTGTAGCCTCAAACCGACAAACCAAAAACTTTCTCTACCGAAGACCTCTCATGTTTTTTGTTGGTTGTTCTACATGCTAAGAGGGGGAGAGTGAGCACAGTGATTTCAAGTCAGGTGCACCTGTAACTTCACTGCTAAATTCCACTAGATCCTATGCACTGGAACTTCAAACTGCCATTCAGAGAAGACCTAACACTGACCATCTGAAGTTAATGAGACAGTTTTAACTGTGAGGTCCGAGCATGAAGGGCTCCTTAGAATTACCTGCCAATCATGGTGAAGCCAGCTTAACATCACATCTTTGGTCCAAGGAAAACATTTTTTCCATGCTGAGATTTTCAGTATACTGATGTTAGAGGGAAAACGTCTGCTGAGCTGAAACAACAAAGTCATTAACAGAGACTTGATGAAAATACAGCAATTGGTTACAAGTTGTTGGCTCCTAGTAGTAAGCTGGCTACCATATATGCATTGGAAGGCAGCAACAGACACGCAGAAAAGGTCCATCCATCAGATGATATTACAGGATGGGGATTTAGATGAAAGCTCTCATCAGACAGCAGGAATTTTTTTTCATACTGTAAATAGGGCTCTTATGTGCTTAAGCATCTTGTGATAGTCATTGAAGGCTGCAATCAGTCTCCAATTATTGCTCTTTACATCTCAATGAGGAAATCCAGCTGCACTGTAGGATCTGATGATGCAGGAGGAGGAGTAGCCGTGGATGTTTACGAGGAGAGGTAGAGGATACTTACAGACAGAATTACAGGGTGATTTCTAATCATCTGAACAATTCAAACAAGGATTGCACTAAGCGCTCACTTTATGTCTCCACCTGCTCGTGTGCTCAGTTTGCTAGAACTAGGACAGTGTTTTCATCTCTGCCGTGTTCCCTGTAGTGGTTTGTGAGTATTGGCAGTGGCATTTCTCTTTTGATGCTTGTTTGAAAGCAAATAACATGAGGGCATTCAAAAAGCATCTATTGTGCAAGTTCGATTAAATTACCATTATGAATTCTATTAAATTATTGGTCTGAGCCAATTATGTTTCTCTGACTTCTTTTGCAGCTCTGAAAAAAAAAAAAAATCAAATAGACAGAGACAAGTATTGGTTTATGGAAAGAATCATAAAAAACACTTATCAGGGTTTCAGATATGAACACAGTTTAATTTTACATCAAACCAATATTCAGTCTCGTCAGAGGACTGCACTGATTATTCTGCTCGTCCTCAATCACCATTAAACCATTATTTTTCCATCCTTTATCTACAGTGTGCCTCACCCCAACCCCCACCCCCCTTGGTCTCTCTCTCTCTCTTTCTCGTCTGCTTGCTTTGTCTTTTTCATTTTCTCTCTTCAGCGCAGTCAGTATTGAGCGGCCCACAGCATTTGGATGCAAGATGAACTTTGATAAGAGTTAATGAGAACACAGCATTGTACGGGGAAAGAATGGCCCAGGCTGCACTCAAGAGCCTCCTCACCAGGAAATGGACCGTAAAGAGCCGCAGTCACCCACTCCTCCGGGTTTGGAGGAGGTGAAAGACAGGAGGGGAGGAGAATGAGAGGGAGACAATAGAGGAGACCAGGGGAAGACAAGGAAGAAAGGGCATGAAGGACAAATAATGGAAGAAGAAAAATGCCATATGAAAAAAAACCATATGACCAAGGAACAGAAATGTGAATTGATAGAAGGAGCCCACGGTACAAAAATAGTCAAATCAAAATAACCAGGCTTGTTTTGTTTAATAAAAAAACAACAACTATGAAATGCAAAAGTGCCCTCTATGGTGGTACAGTATGCAAAAAACATGATAACAGGCACTTAAGTTGGGTCGCCGTTTAGCTCACTCAGTAGCGCGCGGCCCATATATATGCGAGGCTCCGTCCTCTGCTCAGCGGTCGTGAGATCAAACCCGGCTCCTACCATTTGCTGCATGTCACTACCCCCACTCTCTATCTCCCCATTTCAACTCTGTCCTATCAAATAAAGGCCAAAAAAGCCCAAAAATAATCTTAAGAAAAAAAAAACATGCCCTCAAGTTCCTGTGTGGTTAAAAGTAATGAATCGCTGTATTGGCCAGTACAAAGTTTGTTGACCTCCACATGCCTACAAATGATTAAACAGTTAATGGTTCGCTGTGAGTATTTATTACTTTAAATTCAAGTTGCATAATAATTTAAAAAAAAAAGAAATTATTAAGCTTATTAGGCTGGTTCCTTTTAATTGTTTTGCTCCGGCTCAGAAAGTCTGCTACTAAGCATAATGACAGATAATTACTGTATTTCACACAACTTAACTTTGAAGCAGCTGCATTGTGCTGTATTCAGCAACTATGCATCTTACTGCATCAATAGGTTGTAGATTAGATGTATAACCAAACTATCAATTCATAAAAAGTACTTTCAGGGTTTTTTCAATCTCTGAGTCAGATCCCATTATGCCCAATGAAAAACAACTTTTTTTTTCATTGCCAACAAAATAAGAGAACTTTGCTGAACAAATGCAACTTCTGTCTTAACACGGTGAGGGTCCTGCTCTGTGCATCCTGACTTGCTGCAGCAATGCCTCTGCATACACTCTTTACAGTGTGTGAAGTTGATTTCCTGTTAAGCACACTGTCTTGTACATTTGCATATTCTAATAATGCTAATCTGTTAAGGTCACGTTTCATAGCTGGCTGAAGGGCAGAAAAGATTCACAATCCATAGTTCAGTGCTTTAAAAGCTATGAAAGACTTTTCTGAAGAGAAAAAGGGGAAAGAAAATGTAATGAACAGGAGATTTACTATAGGAATCCACACAGACACGTCACATCTCAAGACTAATAAAACAAAATGACAGTTTGCCTCGAAAGCCAGCCATCCTGAATTTACGTTTGTCAAGAATGAGCTACACCACTAATTCCCCTCCTTGATCACCCACAGTCTCTTTCTGGAGGACCTTGTGAGTTCAGTCTGCTGCTAATATTAAACAGTTAAGCAGTGATCACAAAAATCACAAAGATAGCTCAGTGATGTTTATATTTTTACAGCAGCTCAACTAAATTTGGGGTATCATGATGCAATTCTTTTTCTTTTTTTTTTTTTTTTTACATCAGTTGTACCAACGATGCTAACATTGCCTATAAAAATTTGGCTTTTTTTTCTCCACAGAAAAGGATCTGTGAGAAAATCGTTAAGACTGCATCTGAAATCACTGGTTATTCCCAATCGTCTCCTTCCCGGATCTTTGAAACTCGCCTCTGCTGAAAGAGTTTGAACTCTGTAATAGAAAACTCTCAGATAGCTTTTAGGGGAAGATGTGGACAACTTGACTCAAAATGTATGAATGTTTAGTGAAGTGTGTCCACCGGTGTGATTCAAAATTGAACGATAAACCATGGCTAGAAGGTTGCATTTTAATTCTTAATCAAATAGTTATTTTTAATTCATTTTCTGTGTTGTATGAGTTTTCTATTTCCCCTGGTTTCTTAGTTTTCATTAGCTGTGGTGTATTTTGGCATTTTGTGATGTTCTGCAGAGTGTGGAATGTTTACCCAACTATATACTTTATTTTAATGTTGATAAAATCATCTCAATATATCATGCCATGAGAGTCAAAGGAGAATTCTGGTATTATTTCAACCTAAGATTGCAGGGCTTTTGCCCAAAACTGGACAAAATTGCAGCCTGGTTTCATGGCTGCTGGCTGCTGTGCTCTCGCTCGATACTCGAAATTGTTGTTACCATTAGTCACTTAGACACAAACCATGGGAAGTAACAGTCAAGTTTGAGAAAAAAATTAAATTAACATTTTTTTTCCACCTCTTATTAGAACCATGTGTTGAAGAGGGGACAGGAGAATGAGAGAAGAGTGGAAGAGTGGAAAGTTAGGCCAGTGAGCAGGTCAGGCAAAAAAGGTGCAGAAAGACACCAAAATATTAGAGGAGCTCATTGTGCTCATTTCCAGCTCATTATTTTTATTCTGGGACTCCAACGGAGTAGCTTTGCATAATTCACAATCCAAAAAATTCCTAATTTATTTTATGCTCGCCCTTTATGAACCACTTAGTTTCATCTTCTGTCTAAAACAAACCGTTTAAGCTTCTGTCTCTTGAAAGCCTCCCCCTCCCATAAAAGTTAAATTTCTTTTGATTGGTCAACTTTCACAGGCCCAGGGCTGCAGGTTACAGGGTTGGTTGAGCTGGCTAGCTAAGGGCAGCTAACAAGTCACATTTAACAACAGACAGGTGCCACTTCAGCAACAAGGAAAGCTATCTGTCCTGGTTGGAGCCTCTGTAAATCACCCTGGTATATAAAACTAACTGAGCAGACAGACTGAGTGTGTGAAGGGGCACATGTGCTTCATGCTGTACCTGGAAAAATGGACCAGTTGGTGACATTGATGACAAAATTGTGTTAAATCAATAATCGCAGAAAAATGTTGAATAAGTTACACTGAGCTCTTTGCTCACAGGTATTACCTCTGCATGCATTTACCTTATTATTTGACACCATGTTTAATATGAACATTTAACCTTGTCACATCATATATTACTGGCACACACAGAGTTATGAGATGTGGGCAAAAATAAGACATTAAAGACTACATAATGTAAAGCTATAGCAGAGCCTGACATCAGAGGGGCCTCTGTCATCCTCCAGCAACGAGAAGGGTCCCTAACAGAAGGAGGAGAGGAAGAGAAAAGAGATCAGGAGGTAAATGAGTGGAACATCTTGAGAAGGCTGCTGATAAATGAATAAATAAATAATTGAGAGAGGAGAGGGCTTCTCAAGGATGTCATATCTTAATTGAAAATGACAGCCTCAATTATAAATGTAATCATTCTGTCCGTTTTCTAATTAAAAGCGAAACGACTGATAGTTTTGACTCATTAACTTCAAAGAGTGATGCAGCCTGACAGAGTGGGGGAAGTGTGCCATGAGCTGAATGGAGAAGGAGCGAGCAGGCGAGAAGTGGTGCAAAAGATGAAGAGGACTAAAGTGTCAGAGGAGGATAATCTGCTACAATGACTTTTTATCGCAGAGAGACCCAGCACTTGGTCAGTGGATGAGTAGTTAAATGTTAATAACTGGGAAGAAATGAGCGAATGCTTAGTATTGTCATAAAGGTTGCAAGGCCAGACAAAAAGCAGTACACTCACGGCAGGAAGTGACAATTATTTTTAAAAAGAGCCTCCCTTTCATCATTACTGCCTTTTCGAACCATCACAGCCAAAGGTGATGCAAAACTTCTTCTAACAAGGTAAAAAGACACAAACACTGATGCGCTGCTCATTACTGGAGTCACACATCAGGAGGAGGCCACCTCAGGTGACACCCACCCGTTGAGAGGTCGTTTGCAGTGTGTGAGCAGGAGTGAATTGTCAGGCGAGTGAGTTTGCGTCTTCTTTGCTTGTTAAGAAGAGACAGTAAAATACATCTTGAAGATAACAATAACACAACGTATTATCCAATAGGAAAGATGAAATGAACCTTATTTCCTTGCAGATCTGGTGGCAAAAGGAAGTAATCATCAGTGGCTTTTTTTTTTAGTCCTGATGAACAGCCAGAGGATAAAGGGAGTTATGGTTGGTTATAGCAGCTCCTTTTTTCTCTTGGTCATCTGAAGTTTTAAGTCTAATGTATAATATAATTTAGCTTAGCCTATTTTCAAACATTTTGTCCCCATCAAGTCTTGAGGGAAATATCTGGCTCTTTAGCTGCTAAATGCTCTGTGTTCACCAGTTAGTTGTTAACTTTGACTGTCTGTCATTTGGTGCTGGGCAGTTGGTTGATCAGAGCTTTTTAACTGAAAACAGCTGTCTGCTGCAGATGGAAACAACACTGATGAGTGTGGCAACCGTGAACCAAAACGGCAGCATAAAATTCAAATCAACAAGCCAAAAAACACTTCAGCACCTTTCATACACATGGGATTTGATCCATTGTAGTACTGTGTAACTATCAACTAAAATTAATCAACTATCAAATAAAATCCTATTATAGTTTTGTAACAAATGCTTCAGATGCTTCAGATGCAGCATATTACTGACCTAAATGGTCTGTAAGGGCTTCCAGTGTCAGTAAAGTTTATGCAAGATGAGAGATTTACCAGTTAAGACTATTAATTTGATTATAGAAAAAAACATTATGGTTCACAGAACACAGACACAAAGATAATTTGTGACTAAGGGATTTAATCCAGTCTTTTTTTTGTATTGCTTCAGTTTCTCACGGTGACATCAGTCTTTGTCTGTCTCACACAGTCTGACAGGAACCAGTAGACGTGTGTTGAGACACTTTGATCGCTTTGAAAAGGTGCGTTATCAGACAGAGAGAAGCTGCTAATGCTGCATCCCTCTCTCTCTTTGTTTCTCTCCCTTTGATTTTGCGGTCTGCATACCTTTAACAGTCATCTCTTTATCACACATAAAGACGATGTATTGATTTTTACTTTGCTCTGTAAAATCCATAGTTGCAACAGAGAGGAAAAAAATTCTGTAAGCAACATGTTTTCATCTTCAAACAAATGAACAAAAAAGGCTTCAGATTGGTGCTAAATTAATAAATTACTCACTTTAAAGTGTTATTCCGCACAATTTGTAAAAAAAAAAAACTCATCCGATGATACTCTTCTGAACCATTATTTTCTCTTTTGTTTAACTGCATGCTTCACCTACATTCATTTCAGACTAACACTCAGGCTGATATGGGACAATTCTGAACAGTTAAGCCTTTGAATGACTTGATAGTATTTTAAAATCAGTTCCAATATTCACATTCATGCTGCAGCTACATTGCAGTGTTTTGCTCCTTACTGCATCAATAAAATGGTCTAAACCATTAATGGATGGAGCTCATGAGTCCTTTCGTGCATTTCAACAGAAAAAATGAACAACAGCAAAACATTATTGATAACAAAGATGATACATGTCCAATCACTCACAAAACTATGATTTTGGTTAAGTTGTCTAGAATTGAAACATTTTAATGTTTAGGTTTTATGTTATGCTGAAAAAGCAAGCGTTAAGTTGGGAAATTACCTTCATGGTCAGCAACTGTTTTCATTTTTCTTTAACAAAAATCCTTAGCAGAATTTTATTGTGTTTATTTCACAAGCTCACAGGCACACGCTCAACTTGTTTCCTAATAACCAGAGTCCTGCTGCCCTCAGGTTTACCCATTTACATTTTTTTTACACCACCTCTCTGTTAAGACATTCATCTTAACAGATTGCAGCATTTCTAAAATACAAATTGGCTTATAGGGCACAGAAAAGTCCATACAATCCCAAATTATTACATCTGGCCTGACATAAATAACTAATGGTTAATTATTCACATCCAAGAGAGGAAACTTATCATTAGACCATTAGCTTACATAAAGCTGCTGCATAAGATAGGTGGAAAGTGGGGCTCAACTGACTTTCATTTGTCCCAAAACACAGACATTTTTAAAGAATGAAAAGAAAGACAGGGAATACCCGCAATATTCATTAATTATCTGTCAAGCAGCTCAAACTCTCAGGCATTACCTTTAAAACAAAAGAACTATTCACTCCTTTTAGATTCAGTAGTTGATGTCCTGCTATATGAAAAAAAAACTGTCACAACCATTTATATTGTTCTGTTGTACAAAAATACCATGGAGTTGAGAAAGGGGATAATTTGCCATGAAGAAAAATGATAGCAAATTCAACTTACATGAGGGAAAATATCTGGCAAACATGCCACTTAATGCTTTCAATCAGATTCATTTTCACGTTTTATCTACAGTGTTTTGTTAATGTGTTGGTTTTTTTTCCTGTGTGTTTCTCTCTGCTCTGATTTCTGTCAGTCTCTCTGGCTGATGCAGAAACGTCTGGTTAGTCACAGCTGGGCAGTCTGAGTGAACAAGGCTATCCCTGACGCAGAGAGATAGGGCTGTAGAGGATGATGAATGAGGCTGTTTGAGAATGCTACTCCGGTTAGCCACGCTCTCCATTGTGTCTGTGTCAATGAAAGAAAAAGAAGGGAAAAGAGGTGCTAATGCAAAGTTTTACACTCTGGCTATCTCTAAGCATTATTGAATCCTCATTCTAATTGCTCATCAGAGACTGGCCAATATAAGTTGGATTACCCTCTGAGGAACCTGCTCTGTTCCTCATTGAGTCAGTTTTCTTTGTTCAATACATCACAATTTTGGAAACTGCTTACAGTCTGTGTGTGTGTGTTCTGAGTCCGAAAGATCCTCCAGGGAGAGACGGCCTCATCCAAAACTGAGATCAAACTGGACAGAGGAGTCACTGTCATACCACATTCAAGTTAGCAGCATTAAAGCCAAATACTAACAACAAAGACTATCTAATTCTACTTTATGCAAAACTACACAGGTGCACATTTTTTAGTCAAAGAAGAAAAAAAGAATTGACTCCAAGGCTGCACTGTCTCCTCCATTATGTTCAGATTTTAAAATTTTTACATCTCTCAAAGTGAATATAAATCAGAGGTTCCTACTGTAGAGTATATCTTTGCACACAGATGAATAAAGCCACAGAGGTGCTAAAAAATGTTTTTTATAGAACACAGGGGTCTGTTAGGTGTAATAGCTAAATGCCGGCAGCAAAGCAGAGTGAATGAGGTGCCAGTTAAAGCTTTGAGAAATGTGTAGCTGGCCACAGGCCTCTTCTCATCAGCCCGGCCAAATCGCACTGCTGCCACAGTTGCCTCATGCTCAAAAAAAAAAAAGGTAAAATCTCGCCACCTGGGCACTGTCACACTGATGGAGCCCTTCCTGATTTATTCACCACCGATCACACATACAGGTATCTGCACACACACACATGCACATGCACACACAAACAAGTGTCCACTCTCACACAAAAGCCCCGCACAGGCACACTGGCACGACCCAGACTAAAGCTCTCTGTCCAATTGAGTTTGCAGGACCGGTAGCAGAACATAATGAGGTTCTCACACTGACACACTCCAGCTAGAGAGAGCGATGGGGGAGGACGGTGCAAGGGGGGAGTCAGTGGGTGTGACACAATGAAGGGGAAGGAAGGAGAAAAGGCACTCAATGATAATATATGAGCTGTCTGCAGTGCTCTGTGGTGGAGGAAAAGAGTGCAGTGGTGCATTTAAAAAGAAGATTATCATGTCAAGATACAGTAATTCCTCAGTGAACAGTGATTTTCATTGGGTATTGGTGCTCAGTCTGACTTTGTATAAACACTCTGATCAGGAGAGGAAGGTTTGTTTGGGACGTGTTGACCAAGAAATCTCATAAATTGATCAAGTTAAAGCAAGAAACAAATGCTTCCTCTGTGTTTCATAAGGGCTCTAACTGTCTCTTAGAATTAACACTTACATACTATGGTTTTAAATTCACTCTAAAATGTATAAAAAGTTTGGTGAGCATCAAGTCAAAGTCCAGCATTCGTGTTAAATAATGTTTTGGCCCATTATTGGGCCCCTGCAAGGGTAACAGGCTGTGCTGTCATAAAACCACTGGACCCTCAGACAGGTGACACGATCTGTTGCCCCGACCTAACTTACCTTTGAGCTGCATTTAAATCCTACACTCACTCAAGCACAAAGCAGCAACTCAGCTTCCTGACCTCGCCTTATATCTACGTTCTACTTTTTAGGGTAATCTGCAATAGCTGGCCCTTTTGGCTTGTAGAGAGGCATTACCTGGATCATGTCTTTAAACTGCTCTACCAAAGAAAGGTGGTAGCTGCAGCCAAGTGTGCAGGATCAACAGCTGGGCACCTTCATGTGCAGTGCTTTTTTAACAATACCAGCAGCATTACATGGCAATAAAATAGGGTAGGAGGGTAAGGGTAAGGGGCACCCGAACCTCATTGTCTTCCCAATATTCAGACTTTAAGCTGCAGCTCTTCTGCAGTGAGTTACTTGCTAACTGCTGCTTTCCTCCATTTGAAACTTCAGCATTAAAACATCACAACAGTCTGTATTAAAGGGCAAAAATAGCTGTGGCCTGTTACCAGGTTAGAAAGTCTGTTTTGAAACAGTAACTAGAATATGGCTTGACCATATTTAAAAAAAAAATTGCAATGTATGTCTATCACATGTCATTGTTTAAGCACTGAGCAGTTCATTAGCTTGGTCTGTCTGGTCTGCAAACTGACATCAGCAGTGCAGTTTTTCTTGGTGGGTGTTTGTTTAATCATTTAACAAAATAATGCTCAGGAAAAGATGTGTGTTCATGTTTTTCTGTGGCTCTTGCATTGTATAGCAGGCTGCTATCAGGCTCTATATGACCATCTGCTCTGCTTGTGACTGAACAGTGACGGAAATTCTTTATGCAGGATTTGATTTTCTGCATAAAAGTAAAATCTTCCCCTGTCTAACTGCTGTATATTCAAATTCATGCAAAACTAGATTGCACTAAAATTGAAGAAAATTCCAAAAAAATACTTCTTGAGTCTCTTTTTGCTACCAGTGAATTTGTTTCCAATAACTTGCTTTAAATGGCTGCCATTTGATGCACCAGCACTCAGTTATGTCTCCAGATGTTCCCCTTAGACACACTTGTTTAACTTTTTGACCAAATGTGCCAAAGTGAAGCTATACCCAAACATGAGGAACATGTTTTGTCCTCGCCTCTCTGTTTACTGTGGTGTAAAGGAGATGGAGGCACATTATAAGTTGCTCATAGCATGAATCTAATCCTGCCTGCCTCTCCATGCTCAGCACTTCCCTCGAGCTAAGTTTCCTCTCTTTTACATTTTCCCAACTTATCCACTGACCTTGCTTTGCCAGAGAGACACATATAGCAGCTTCTCTCTGACTCTGAATCTCATCTGAAAACAGTTTCCCTCAACCAACTGCTGTTGCTTTGCTCCATGAAGGCAATGCAATGATCAGCCCAAATCCTTCATGCCCCAGCTGTACCAGCCCAATTTCTAAGTGTTGCTGGAGTCTGTACAACTGAGTCCCCTGGGTTCTTTTCCCTAAGCAGTATCGCTGTTAGTGCCAAAACATCACCATGAAAAACATTAATCAATGCTCATGAATGTTTTGTGACATTAAAGGTGTGTTCATTAAAAATGAAAAGAAAAATGAGGGGGGGTTTTATTGCCAGTTTTCCCCTAAAATAATTATGTTTGTTATTAAGTGTTTTGTGGACAGTGTTGCATGACTGAAAACACGCATCTATTACACATTTTGTGAATTTTATTTTGTAGTTGACCAGTGAACAACACATGTTTTAAACATTTTATGCATGTGCATAAAATGAACCAAACAGCAGACTTGGTCCAGAGTTTTAAAAAAATGGGTAAAAAAACAGAAACACAAAGAATATTATTGTTTGTACGAAGCACAACCAGGAGTGTTCATGAGGTCAGGTCCACTCCAGCTCACACCAACGGTTAAAAAATAACCAGAAAATAA
>JAQNCA010000001.1:15802484-15823727 GCA_029783725.1 Acanthurus tractus
CAGGTTCAGACAGAGCAGCGGAGCTGGTGGAGATTTCAAGTACACTTCAGCGAGGTGGATGCTGACTGACTGGAGTTTTTAAAGGTCGTCCCTTTCTGCTTCCCGTGAACATTCAAAATAAGTTAGAAAAAAAAAAGATTATTCATGTATAGACATAAATGATAGTTAATGGTGACAACAAATTATGTCCTGATTGAAATTTATATGATTGGTTATGAAATGTTTTCAGTTAATTATGGAGTTAATAATATGAAGCCAGATTGATTTAACAAGCCCACATATTCCAAGGTGGTGATGTATGTGTAGGTGGCAACAGACACCTTCAGGGTTCCTTTGCGATCTGCCAATAAACATAAAGAGAAAGAAGAAGTAGTAGAGGAGGAAGAACCTGCAGAAAGCTGTTGCATCACTCATGACTTCTGTGAAGGTGCTTTGCAGTTTAAAAAGAAGAGAATGTAATTTAATTTAGCAGTACATGTTTCCATCAGGTTCTGAGAGGAGGAGAAAAGTAGTGATGGCAGATAGATTTTGTTGAGTCAGAGCTTTGAAATATTAAATCAGGCAACTTTGCTCTGCATCTTGCCTTTTTGCTCTCATATATGTATAAACTACAGGTTTTGAAATTTTTTTGAAACAAAAAAATGTGAAATTATCAGTATCAGCTGAAAAAATCCTTATCGTGCATCTGTATGCGCTTTGTTGCTGTATTGTTTTGTTTCCAGGTAGTGTGATTAAATCAGCTCTCTCTTTGGCTCGCTATGAATTCGACAGTCTGGCACTCAGCCTGACATCCGTGATACAAAACACAGTGACAGACTGTAGCAGAGGATGAGACTTTCAATGGCTGATTGTCTTTGACCTTCATGTGCCCTTTGCTCCTATTTTAAAAACTTGCTGTCTAGTAGATTATGCTACTGTTTGATTTCTATATGATATGTATTGTTTTTATGCTGGAGTCTCGTGGGCTTCACTCTGATTTTAAAGGTCTTTATGGAGAATGACAGGCAATGTTATTTTAACAAATCGTCTATTATAATGATACATCACACAGCTGTCTCAATGCATTCTGACACGTGTACTAATAACAAAGTCACACCAGTGAAATGTCAAAAAGATCTTTTAAGAAAACAGATCCTGTCTCCATTTTCTGTATTTGTGCATTGATTTTACACAGTTTTATAGACAACAAAGATGGATTGAAAAGATTACAAACTCAGAACCATTTTAAAACATATTATATATGGATGAACTGTCGTTCATTTTTAGTCATTTATTAATGTTATTATAAATTTTTTTTAATCTTCAAATAAAATTCTAATAAAGAACAAAAATCTGGATACTTTTTCACAGAAGCACAAATGAGATGCTGAAACTACTTTGACACCCCCGAGCCTAGAGTATTTAACATTTTAAAAGCAGCATATAAACCTTTATTTTTTATTTTAGTTTATGTACACCATAGGAGTAAGTAATGCAAATATTAGCGTATTTGAGGGCAACTGTCTCCTCTTATGGGCACCCAATAGCAAGGCTGGTGTATAAAATTAATGAAAAATAACTGATAACAAATTAAGGAAAACACATTTGTTGAGATGTAAAATACTACTTCATTTGAGTACCTATATTTTTTGATGAATACTGCACAAAAAAATCCTAATTTTTATATAAAATCATCATTATTATTATTATTAACGTAATTTATTATGAACCATTTACTAGTTATTTTTTAAAGTATAGTGCTACACAGGGTGGGTTGAAGAAAAATGTTACCTGCATGAGTAGCAGGAAGGGGCAAATGTATTATGCATAACAACAACAAGCATCAATTACCATTATCATCACCACAGTCAACACAATGATACTGTGGCTTATTGCACTGAAGACCATTTATTCAGGCCTGTGTTTAAGTATTCAAGTGTTTTACTAAAAGGCAGACTTGTCCTGAATTTGCAATAAAGGAATGTAACAAAACTGAAAATTAAGTCCAATGCAAATAGGTAATCCTCATTTAAAATGTGAAAGCTGTAAATCCACACATTTTACAAAATACATATATGTGTTTCTGCAGGTGTATAAGTGTGAAGTGTGTAGTGCAGAAACTGATTGCAGCATATAGGATTTTGTTTAGCAAAAAGCACTCTGATTACCTCCTGAGGTTTTGTTCCTGTGGAGCGAGACAACTGTGCTCAGCAGCATCCTGCACTCGCTGCCTGTGTAATGGCTCCTTCATGCAGTCAATCATACAGTCGTCATGTTGCTCAGCAAACACACCATCATAAAACTGTTTTTTTCCCCCTCTGCCATTAAGTTGCATTACACAGGCGGGTCTGTGTAGATAAGGAACTGCCCAGTTTGACTCTGTTGTTGTTTGACACACACCATTCTTCTCATGTGATATCACTCTTTTGTCATCTTATTCGAGGAAGAATTGGAACATTGGCTTAATAGATGTATGAGTTACAGTCTTAATGATAAAATAGTGTTTCTTTAGAAAAAACTGATCCATTTGTTGGTCTTTGAGGCTTATTACAAATTTCTGAAAGAGCTTTGGACTGTTTGACCAAATGGAGACTGAAAATAAACACCTCTTTCTGCTTAAGCATTATACACTATTTGCCATATATGCATACGTGAAAAGAGCATATTATGCTTTTTTTAATCTATTTTCTTTTCTTGTCCTGTTTTTATCTTGTTTCACATTTATCTATCACTCAATCACATTTTCCCTTTGATTCTGACTGTTGTGCTGCTGTAACAAGCAGAGTTCCCCAGTGCAAGATCATTTGTCTTATCTTCAAAAAACACATCTATCACATTAAAAAGGCATTACCATATTATTTGAGATGCCAGTACTGCTCCCCTAAAGTTGCCTGCTAATTGCACAGTAAGGTATTTAAAATACTTTTTTTATTTTGTTAATATTCCTGTGTGCGTGCATGCATGGCTCAGGCAAGTGAGGTGTCAGCAGCAGGGACTTTTTCCTCTCTAGCAGAAACACTGTTTGCTGCAGAGGAGCCATCCAGCAGGTCACTCTGTGATTATAAACTGTCAGAAAATAATCTCTTCTGCGGGAGGTAAAGGCACATACACGGGTCTAAATTTCTTTCCACACATTCAAACCCATACTTAATTAATTGTAGCTTCCAGCCATTTGACAGTCACGCTGTGTGAGTGTATGTGCAGCTGGCCCAGTCACACTCCATTCGCCACCCATCTGTCCATGTCAGAGCGACCTCCTCTCCTCTCCTCTTTTCTCCTCCTCTTTTTACTCCCTCACTTTTTCCTCACTTTTTACACTCACCTTTGGTAAATTACTGCTTAGCCACAGCCAACATGAGCAGTGAGCTCCTGGCATACACAGTAATCAAGATGGCTCGTGGTTAACTTTGATTCACAGGAGACTCGTACAAAAACTTCTTATGTGCATGCTTGTGACGGGAGACAAAAATAGAGGTGAACAGCTGGTGTGGAGTGGCAGAAACAATCAGCACAGAGTGATGGATGTGCGTGGAAAGCAGCAACTTGAGTCTCAGTTGGCCCTGTAGTCATTATCATGTCAAATGATGACATCAACGACATCGGGTTAATTTTTCCTCACATTTAGAGTAAACATGGGTTGAGGATGAACATGAGCAGACATTGCACAGGGTTTTACAGGTTAGTTAAACATCTGAACGCTGTTCTCTGTGCTTTGTGCCCCTGCTGTGTTGTGTCATTATGCCCGTTGCTGTATCGGTACAAAATTAATTGGTTGCTCTTCTGTGCAGACATGAGCATGAGTGGAGAGTTGAAGTCCAGCCGCTCCAGGGCAGCGACTAAGAGGGCCAGCAACACTACTTACGGGTGAGTCTGAAACCCCCTGCCCCCTCCCACACACAGATGCACTCCTGCCCTCACACACACACTCAAAGATGATCATGTGCTCAGTTATTTGCTGCAGCCCTTTATCTGCAACTCAATAGCTGCACTGCAGTGATGCAATCAATGCAACATTATTTGTTATTAGCTTTATACCAGCCATGTATGTAAGCTGCTATTGATTTTACCAGAGGTGCTGCCTCTATCAGGGAGTGTTTTAATCTATCTGCTCATGTAGTGCACACATATGATTGGAGACAATCGCTGTTTATTCCTGGCGGTTTAAAAAAGAACTGTGGAGCTACATTTACATGAACTGTGTGTTTAGATAGCTGGTAAAGGGAATGGAGGGCAGTGGGAGAAACAACAGACTGTGGGCTTGTTTTAATTCATTCATGCCTTCATTACTCTTTCCTTCAACTCTGTCCTTGAACTGCATCTCTTACTCTGGCTGCAGCTCAGTAAGATGGGCTTCTCTAATGAGTATAAACCAAAGAAAAGCCTCTAAGTAAATGTGCGTGTGTGTGTGTGTTTGTGTGTAGTTAAAATAGAGTCTCACCTCTTTGGTCTAACCCCAATGACAGAAATAGAGTATCTTCTCCTACTTGAAAGTGATGTAAGTTATATATTGTCCCATTTGACATAGAAATGACAAATAAGTAGTTAGAAAACATCACTTTATCCAAAAAGAGAGAGACATTAAAATTGCAAAAAAAGTAAATATTTACTGTTTTTTATAGAACACACATTCTGTTGCACTTTCACAGATGAAAAAAATTAAGCTGCTGTTAAAAGTTGCGCCAATACGCATGCAAGGTTTGTTTACAATATGAATAGCAAGAGGAGCGACACTCACATTAAAAGAAACTGGAGTAAGCACAATAAATAATACTGAACGCTTTGTTTTGCATTCACATGCTGACAAAATGGAAAACTTGCAGGGAATATAAACAAGAGCAGGAATGAATATGAAGAGATGTGAATTAAAATGAATTGGTGTTATTTAATAAAAATGAACAACAACTTGTTTGTCCTGAGAACGATCAGCAAACTTAATTATTTCTCTCAACAGTATTTTGCATAAATGGGACTCCACATGTTTGCAGTTCCACATCAAATCAGTTTCCTGTCCCTCTCTTTGCTCCGCATCATATAGCGGTATATAGAAGAATAAATACTGAAGTATGGAAGAGTATATATTTTGTCCTCAGTGTGTCCTTTGCAGCAGGTAATCCAGCTCTCTGGCTGTGCTCCACCCCTCCCCCCCCGTCTAAACCTTAAACCCCTACAAGTTATTTGCCCATTTCACCATGTAGTTATTCAACAGAGCTAGGACATGCATTAATGAGGTTAGTCATACAACACACAAACACGCACACAGAGACACACACAGAAGACTCTTCTCTCGCATAAACACAATGGCTAATCACAGATGAAACACATGTGAGGTCAGGCCCAACTGATTTTTCACAGAGATGAATGGAGCTTAAAGCGGAACAAGTTGGCTTTCTGTGTCTGTTAATGGATAAACCCTGTCCAAAAAACTGTACAGGAAAGGAACACAAGGGAAACAAAATGGCTTTGTTAAACCCATGTTTTCCATGTCCATCCATCCAAGAGCTGTTGCTATATTTCAGTCTGGACTGAAGTAGGCCAATACAACAACATAGCCATCCTTAGAGCCATTAAAAACATTCTTGTGCTCATTAAACTGCAAACATAAAAAGTTATTAAAATGGATTTTCTATTAATGGCAGCATCTGAGAGTGTTTTATCTTTTCCATGCATATGGAAATTACAAGTTTTAGGGAAACTACAAAACAGCAACAGTCACTCAGTCCAGACTCCAGTAATCTTGGTCTGTGCTGCTGGCAGCAGTGAGCCCTGTCTCCTCGCTCCTCCTACTGTTCTCACAGAGCTGGCCAACAAACATTACTGCCCGTGGCCTAGATTACTTTGTGAGCAACTTTCCAAAACATGTCTAACATGCTAAAACAACCTAATCGGCTCATGCAACACTGTGCAGGTTTCTATAATTTCTGAAACGTTAGTGTGTAGCCAGTTGGATCATCAGCCGCATTTTGTTTTAAGCATTTATCAGCAGTTAAACCTGTTAAAAGCTTTTTATTCCAGATGTCTTAATGCCATTTCTTGTCTCATGATAGCTGGCATTTTTTTTTATCCCCCCTTCTCCTCTCCTCCCACTGCCACTGTCTCATATGTCTCCCCTCAGGCCATTTGCACCAGAGCGACCCTGGCGACATAAGGGTTTTGTCATCATTTATCGTCCCCGCTTTCTGACTGTCACAGGTCCCCTCTAGCGCGGCGTGCCTCAGCTGCAGATGGAGGGATGGAAGGATGAGGTAGAGAGAGTGAGAAACATTTCAGAGCCCAGATGCTGCTACTGCTGCTGCTGCAGCCGTGGCCTCTGTGTGCTCCAGTGCACTATTACAAAGGCTTGCTGTACTGTGTGGCCTTTTTATAGAGAGGCTCAGGTGCCAAAAGACGAGCGCCAGAGGTGTATGAGACTGTGTGCTCGGTTTGCATATGCAATTACCTAATGACTTAAATAACTTTATGTGCTAACCAAAATTAAGGGCTTCTGCAGTTAAGCAGTCTTTAAATTTTGTTACTATTCTGAGTTGAAAGAACAATATTAAAGTAAAGACTTCATTGTGTTAAAAATCCAACATCCACTGAAGTTGCAGACACAAAGTTTTCAAAAAAAAAAAAAGACATCTGCTCAATTTTCTTTTCCCTTCCTGACATTTGACCAAACTTCTAAAGGATTCACAAGCACTGATTGTTGGTTGGAGGCTGTGTGCCTGTAACAACTTCTGCATAAATATCCAGCCTGTGTTCAGGTCATTTCAGTGCTCATTTTATTATGTGCTCCATTTTGCATCTCAGTGAAGAGGGGACTGGTCTGAGCACAGAGTGACCGAGCATCTGGTCTCTGGTATTTTCATCTGCTTTCTCCATGTGCATTCTTTTAATATTCTCTCATCTGTTTTAATTATCAGACGGGGCCGGTCATAGAGGAGTTTGGGTTGGGATGGAAACGATGCGGTGGGCCCATCTGTCATATAGGCTCAGAGAGGCCAACGGAGGCAGGACAGGTGGAGGCATCAGGGTATGAACTCTGCAGTTGCCCATTGAGCAGTGGATTGTGTCCTTTCTGCAACTACGAAAGAGCTAACTTGACAGCAGATATTATAAGGAAGGAAAAGGGTGACAGGAAATGCGTCACACAAGTTGACAAGAACAACTGAGAATACTTTTTTCCCGTTTGTTACAATTTGGGGTCTTTTGAATGGTGACACTCTTTTTATGGTAACACTGCACTCACCATGTCAATGGTTGAGTGTCTGCAAACATCACAAAAAAGAAATGTGAAGGGGCAAGACAAACAATCAGAGATAGTGAGAAATAAAACTGAAAATTAAAAAAAAAACTGTCAGAAGCATAAACATTCACCACACTTCACAGTCTGATCTGTTGGTTTAAATTAAGACCTTCTATATTTGTTTTAACGCTTAGTTTTCACCCTTGTGACATAATGCAAGTATAGCCAACATATCTGCAAAAAAAGTATTTTTATCAAGAGTCTTTTTCAGAGTATTTTTAGTCTCATCTCCCCTCATCTCATTTGCTCCCATGCAGCACTCGTCACGTATTTTGCCAGATTTTTCATGTGTGTGTAGCCTGAGGCTCAGCTGGCTGACATCTGTAAAAGCACCACAAGCAGTGAAAAAGCTGTTGAAGTTCATCACCCCCCCCCCCCCTTTTTTTTTGTTCAATTTATTTTTAACGACCTCCTTCTGCTGGACATATTTCTGTGACATCACTCTGATTGTCACAACGCAGCTGAGTGCTCGTGTTATGACACCCACCCACAGCTAAATCTGTGCATCCTGATCATCTCTTTAAAAAGACGAGTTTTTAACACTGTTCAAAAAAAGAGGGGGTTGCTTAATGCAGCGGGGCCACAGCCTGCCAAGTAATAACTCAAATTTATTGAATGTTAATGGGGAAAATCTAACATGTTGCTGCTTGTCAAAACACGTTAATAGACATTTGTGAAATGGGTGAAACATGGCGCCTGATCTTTGCGTGGATGGTGAGCTGTGATGCCCTGTGCACAGGTTGATCCATGCATGCAGGAGTACTATGTTAGCTCCTGAATGGGACTCTGGGACTCGTTGAGGGTATTATACCTATCCTGTTACCATCACACTCATTTTTCTTTTCAGTACATAAAAGTAGTTACCCTGTGTTTGCTGACTTGGCCAGAAGTCATTGTAGAAAGGATTTGTTTTTGATTTATATTCAGAAAATCAACTAACAAACTTTGGTTTAGGTTGTTCATTTGTTGTTTATTGAGAAACACTTCAGAGAATACTCTGGTTCACAATGATAAATTTCTCAGCCTGTAGTTTCTCCTCACAAATTCTCCATTCTGCTTACATCTGCACCTTGCTAAAATGAAGTTCGATGGAGTGTGGAGGGAGCTCAAAGGCTGCATGTCAGTGTTTTTATTTCAGGTAGCAATGCTGTTCTGGTCGCGTCAGACACCATGTGGATAATCACGTCTGTTGACTAAAACACATGAAAGCTGTTCGTGCTCAGTGCACATTTAAGACCCATTTAAGGCTCACTACCAGCCCAATACAGTAAGATCTGGTGTGTGACATCACATAAACCCATGTATGTGTTGATGGAAATAAAAGCAGCCCAAACTCAGGTTCAGCAGCAGCCAAGAACTGTTGTCAACCAAAGTCAATCCTTGTCAAAAGTAAAGAAAATCTCCAAACATGATGATCTCTTCCCCAAGAGACCTTTATAGACATGCAAGCTCTATTTCACATTAATGCAATCTGATTGACTGTTGGCCATAAAAGTACAGATTAACATCACAGACACAACAAGATTGCCTATGTGTTTTGTCATATATCTGTAATGCCAGAGAAGATGGATGTACGGCACGTTGTCTGCTCTGCAGGCGGTGTTTGCCCTTATCTCCATTTGTTTGACTCAGTGCATCCCACCCCCCTCCATCATGGTAGGCTTTTCACCTCGCCTTTGATTGTGGCCATTCAGAAAAGCTATAAACACTTGCACGACTCTAAACCTGTTCAGACGACACTGCATATGCACTCTTAACCCAACATCCTTTTACACCTTCCCTCAGTGAGCTGGAGACACACCACCATTGGCAATAAATGTAGCCAAGCTCTCAGTTTTCCAGCCTACCAACTATTCATCAACAGGGACTGTAACTTCCCCTACCACTTCAGCATCAATTTTACAGTGTAACTGCCATTTTCATTTTTCCATTCAGCTTTCCCCGTGTCCTTTGTCGGCTTTTTCTCTGGATGGATGCACAGACGATGTGCTGTCTGCAGTCCATTCCCGGGAAAGATGACAGGGGCGGTGCTGTAGGTAAAGGTCAGTGCAGTCAGAGGTGGATGTACTGCTGAGGAAAAGGTCACTGTGCAGAGGAGGGAGAAGAGTGCATCTGCTGGTTTCAGGGCCACAGCCAAAGCCCTATGAGACAGCAGAGAAGACTGAAGATAGGAGGCCAAGGGACAGAGGAGAGGAGGGAGAGAGGGATATGGTTTCTGCAGACATGATACGCCACGAACAAAGGTCATGAGTCAGTGCTGGTGACACCAATATCTCAGGCCATGATAGCAAGATGACCATGATCACATAACTGAAAAAAAAAAAGATATATTTTTCTTGACATTTTTGTTTGTGTGGTGTGTATGTGTGTTGGTTTATACCCACATATTCTGTGGCTGTGTGCATTACCAAGCCAGATGAGTTATCTTTCCGGTCCTGCAGGCTTATCACTCTACAGAGCTCGGTCCCTCAGCTAATGAAGTCATCTCTATCCCTACTGCCTACTCAACGCTGTGAGGAGAAAAGTAAGGGAAGCAGGTGTGAGAGGAAGAAAAGGAGTAATGAATAGGGATTGATGCAGATGGGTGAAAGGCACGCAGGGTGTAATACGGAGTTACAAAAGTGCAGAGGACAAGTGTGAAACAATTGAAAGAGAGAGGAGTAGATAGGAGAGACAAATGCAGAGAGAGAAAGAAATAACAACAGTCAGGGAGAGTGAGGGGTGAAGAAAGCAAAGGAGGGAAAGCAAGTGAGCACTGCACTGCGTGTCATTGGCCTCCTGGCGTGAACAATCCATCTCAAATTGATCTTCCAGCTCGGCCCAGCAGGGCATTCTGAATCAATCTCAAATTGATCTCTGTGCCAGAGGTCGGGAAAACTAGCAGTGGAGCTTATCAGAAATATAGTGGTGCTGGGAGGATCTGACAGGGAAACTTATCACACTGCACAACAGGAAATGGGCTCGGAGCCCCCGGGGCAGCAAGAGGACGAGCCTGCTCCCTGAACACACACACACACACACGCACACACAAGCACACACAAGCACACACAGATTCAATGTCTCTGCGTGTACCCAGCACAACCATACGCTGACACATGCTTCCCAGTGTTCAGCACCGTATGGAGACGGTATCTTGTGTAGAGAAACAGACACATTAAGAAACACACTCATCCAAGCTTGCACACACACATCCACACACACAAACACATACACACACACACACTGTGTGCAAGCATCAGTACAAACCTAGAGGCTATGAGAAAAAATAAAAAGTTTGCCAGAGCACAATATGTCAATATATTTTAAGTTAGACGTGTGAGATTTGAGGCCCCGAGCACCAAATGACTTATAACACATTTAATGTGTCCTCAGCAAGGCTGTGTGAAAGGCCCGCGGAAGGACGATCAATAGTGGCTTGCATTTAGTCAGCTTAAGGGAGCAACCTGCCTCTCTAGGCTCAGTAAAAAATAAAACCATATAAACAATTGTTCAAAAGTGACTTTCACTGCACAGTATCTTGGAAACACTTAGAAAATCCAGTCCAGAAGTGAAGAAACTCTTCGCACACACACCACAGCTTCCTAAGCACAATGAACGTGTATTTATAAAGCTAGGAGCCAATAAAATCAACTGGTTGCCAATATTTTGTAACTTCTGTCAACACCCGTGTGCTGTTATAACCAGTGTTCCCAAAAGGAATTGCGGGCTTTGCGGTGCTTTTTCTCACTTTTCCTTGCTGCTCGAGTGACCATGATTGAAGCTGACAGCAACTTTACAGAGCACCACCAGAGACCGGAACACACAGAAAACTAACTCAAAGTTCATTTTGATGACAGAGAGAGCTGTGGAATGACACAGGGATAGGGCGAGGGAGCAAAAGAGGGAGTGAAAAAAGAGTGAGGAGGGGAGGGGTGTCTTTGAGCATGTCAGCATTTGGGAGGCAGCAGGAGAGCCTTTTCTGTGGCCTGGACTGGAAAAGCTCTCTGTCAGCACAGAGGGGTAATGGGGGTTAGCAGGGTGAATAAAGAGAGTGAAGATGAGTGTGTGAGTATATAAAAAAACTTGTGAGTGTGTACAAGTGGCTGCAGGTTCCACATGTCCCGAGGAGCATCGCAATATATCAGTGACCCCAGTGACCCTTACAGTGAATTAACCAAGCACACATACTGGACATGTTCTGTATGCATAAGCCTTCACTATTGATACCAAACAAGGAAAGTCTATCCCAAGAAGCTTACACCTAAATGGTTTGTGGATTTAAGTGATAGATCCCTTCTGTGGTGTTTGGCAAAATAAGCTGTTAAATGTACACAAACCCCACAGAAGAGGGCAACTCTCAACAATTATCTTACACAGTGTGAAGACAGGCGGTGATTTAAAGACAGGCCACAGAGAAGATGCTCTGTAGTGACTAAAGCCATATTCCAAATCACCTCTACGACCAGAATGTACTGACTTGTTGTGTTGCATGTAGCAGTATGCAGACAAAAAGCAAACATTGCAGTGTGTCTAAATACCTGGGAGTTGTAGTACTTTGAAAAAAAAAACTCTTCAGTGGGCATCAGACCAGTCTCACATACTTTATTCCACAATGCAAAGCATTGCACATTCAAAACAAGTGTTCAGGCCAACAATTTTCATATGCTCCTTCCGCATGAAAATTCACTCCTTAGAATATTTTAGGCAAGATGTCACCTGTATAGATTATGAATACTGATGGTTTTATGAAACTCATGGTGAATTGAAAAAAAATGTGCTACAACATTTTCAGAGTTGAGAAGCACCATAAAGACATGCTGTGGTGGTTAGCAAGCCAGCTGGTCAGTCACACTCACAAACTTCCCGCAGTCACACACACTTCTGCAGCCAATGCAGCAGATGACTTCAGCAGCAGTGACAGAGGAGCTGCAGGCCCACATCTGATATTTTTAAAATTTGTAACAATTCTTTTCCATCATAATGTTACATTTAAAAAAAAGTTAATTAAAACAATTATTATATTTATGAAAAATTAAGAAAGTTTTCCGTGTGTGACTTTTTTACTCGTTTGCATGCCATACTCACCTCTGTTTTCTTCTCAAGCATTAATTTGCTAACACTAATTAGCTGTTCAGCCAATCAGAGTGATTTTTCTCATCACCAGGCTTCACTGCTGATTCAATCTGCTCAGCTGGCTGAGCGAAGGGCCACTGAAGTCAACGCTACAGGACACTCTGCTAAAACTAACATTAAAGTTGCTCAACAACAACTGTCCGTCAGCCATCAGCCTTTAAACTTCCAGTGATGGCAGAGGCAGCCCTTCTTAGTTTTTGCTGAGCTGTACAAACACAATTTACTGAAATCAGACCCTGGTCAACTCTCCTTTCACACATCTCTGTCTCTTCGCTTTTGATTTCTCTGCCTCCTTCGATCTCTATGCTAACAACTGTGGAGCAGATACAGGAAGGCTGTTGACTTAGCATAGCTAATGTTAGCTGAGGTTAAAGTTTTGTGCGGTGAGGATCCCAGACTGCAGTCTGAGGTTGACTCAGTAAATGTCAGTCCTGTCGATCACAGTTAAAACCACAGACGGCTCTCATGAGGGCCTTTCTGAATGGCAGCTTATTAATTGTCTTCGATATCCCCTAAATGTTCAGGTTCTCGCTTGCTGTCTGAGAAGAGAACTGGATTTGTTTCCTCCACGACTAGAAGACACAGTCTGACTTGATGCAGCTTCTCACACACTCATGTATTTAATATTTGGGTATCTTTGTGACTGACCCTTGTTTTCTTTTACTTTCTTTTTGGTAACAAGCAAAGAAGTTAATTTTAACTCAGTGAACCCATGCTGCTTTGCCCTTCATGCAGTTGAGCTGAAATGACTTTTAGCTTTTAATTCTTCAATAATTTCTGGACAACAGCATAGTTCAGGATATTAAAACGATGTAGGGGCTTGACAGAGTTGAAAAGGCTGTAAGGATTAATTACTCCAGGCAGCCCTGGGTAACCTTTTAACTATGTGCTCTAAGTTGGTTCTGACGGGGGATCGTCGTCCCTGTTAGAGGAAGTCTCTTGATATCTGTGCTCCCCTCACTCCTTGTGGGTAATGGGTAGAGGGGAGGGGTCTCTGTGTGTGCCCTGGATGTCACTTGTCACCTTACTGCTGTGTAATGCTGCTAATTAGCGCTAAATAGCCTGAACTCTGAAATTTCCAATTACTGCTCCCAGCGAGACCCTGAGCTTTTGATGAATGGCACCCAGCTAAAGCGGTTGAACCTCCTGCAGAGAAGCCACACATATACGAAGAAGTACATGCGCCTCATCACTGTCAGGCAAGTGACATGTAAAGCAGCCCTCATTTCCTGCTACCTCTCAGAGTCTACCCTCTGAGTTCTAACAACAGGCTTTAATTTAAAAGACCTTTCCAGAGTTGGTTAAAAAAAAAGTAAAGTAGCAACGTTTGCTCATTTTGTTATGTGTTGAGTTGTGTGCAGATGGTCTCAAGTCATGCAGAAGAATTGGACTTATCCCTCTGCAAACACTCCTGCCTCCAGGAGGATTTGGCCACAGTGCTGCTGCTGCTGAGGGGAGAATGTTTCTACTCATACACATCAAGCTAAACCCACTCCTATCTTCATATGCACATATTTATGGTGTGCAGACATACCTACGCCTACATGGTGTGCATGCAAACTATATGTGTTGAGGCAAATGTCCAATCATTTCACCCCAACCTTGCACTTAACATTTGCAGTACTAAGTTCACTGTTGAGCCCATGTATGACTTGAGCAGGTCAGTGTCCGGGATGAGCAGCTTTGCACGTTAATGTTGCTGCTGGACAAACACCCAAAAGTGCTGCAGCTTCCTTTCTCCAATGGGATGTGCGCAGAATGCAGCTGCTTCATGCTCTTTTCTGCCTGTGAATTGCTTTCCACTCTTTTGTCAGTACTGTGGATTTGCCATGTACATCTAGTATCAATTTCAACCCAAAAACAGTCATCATCACAGATAAGTCAGCAGCCTCATCCCCAGCCCCCTCCAACTATGTCATTCTTTGGCTGGTTGACTACTCAAACAGTAACCGTTCCATGCCACAGTACGCCTCATTCCCGCCATGGCTGATCCTACTGTATCAGTCAGGAATGCCCGCACCCTGACAGCTGTAGGGGAATCTGACTCATTCTTCTGTCAGTCTCCATTCTCCCTGTCCTCTCCACTTTATCCACTCCTGTTTAAGAGCTTTAGTGAGGTGGCACTGCCTCCCCCTGCCATTCAAGTGTTGGTTTACCGCTGATGAGTACACGTAAGAGAGGACAAGAAGAATGTTTTCTGGTTTAGGAGGAACAAACAAAAACTTTTTCTCTTCGGGGTAAACTCTTCACTGAGTCTCCTGTTCTCTGCAAAATGCCTGTGGTCTGATATGTTCTACCTGTTACACTCCTGCTCCAGTCACTGCCTTTGTTCAATGCTTTATTGATGCAGCAGCACTTCCCAGCTTCATCCCTATCAATGCACTGCTCTTCTGTTCCTCTTTCTGATGGAGTGGCTGCAATCAAACCTAAAGGGCTATCAGCCAGTCAGTGCTACTTAAAATAAAATGAGTGCAATCTGACACATAAGCCTTATCCATGTACTTTTATTTCTCAGAGTGAATAAATTGCTTGCAGCCCTTAATTTAACCTTGTAGGATATAAATTCATAAGCTCTTTAAGTTACCATTACACTAGCGCCTCTCATGCTCTCTGCCTGTAGCAGTACACCAGCATCCTGCAGTACATACAGTACTTCCAAGTGATGCAGAACAACAGGCCAAGCAGTAATGGATGTTAAGGAGCAGATTACATGGTGGTGTGTTATTGATTGGCTTCTTTCCTGCACACGTTGTTGATCAAGCAGCGATGTGTGAATACTGCATGTTTAAATTAGTTCTTGGGAAATAATGAAGATGCTCTATGGCAAATATTAATTCTCACTGAGTTCTAAAAACTGTTTTTTTTGCACTTGTCTGAAGTTATGAGTCAGAAATTCTTAAAAAATTCTGACACTGAAATAATTCATTTAAGAAATATTTTATGTATGAAATAGCCAGATGGGAAGTTGCGCATCGATTTTGAATATGAGCTTAAATTGATAGATCCTAAGTATATAAACTACATTTAGACTACAGCACTTTCTTAGACTTTCAACCATTCAGAGTGCTTTACAATGCAAGTCAGGATTCACTAATTCACACACTGATGGAAGGTGACTTCTTTACAAAGTGCAGACCTGCCCATCAGGAACTCATACACATTCACAGTCTGATGGATCAGCCATTGGGAGCAATTTGGGGTTCAGTATCCAACCCAGGACACTTTGACATGCAGACCAGAGGAGCTGAGGATCCAACCACCTTCTCTCTGATAAGTGGACAAACCCCTTTATACCTCTGATGCTACACCATGCAGCTTTTTTTTATAAAAGCCCTTTCATCAAATTATGATTTAGAGTATTAGACAGAAGGGATGCCAGTTTGCAAGGCCTAACATGACTTTAAGATGTTTTTAAGATTTTCAATGTTTATTAGAGCACAAAAACACAAAGGAACTCATTACCCTTCTAGTCCTTGTGACCAAATTATAACAAAAAAGTTACATATTGCACTTCTTCAAATGTAGTGTGCTTACTACAGTATAGGGAAGTCTCTGGCAGCTGGCTTATATGTTTAACAGTAAACTGTGTGGATTACTGTTTGTGTGAGTTTAAAACTCCAGTCAAAAAAAGATTTGTTTTATGAAGGTAACATGAAATAAGCAGAGATGATTTTTATCTTTTCCAGGACATACAAGTATTATCTGAGTGTTTCTGTGCATAAACTCACGGTGTATATACGTGAATATTGAATGTAAGTAGGTGTGAGAGCATCACTCACTGAACCATAACTCATGTGCATTATACAATAGAAGAAATACCCAGGAAAGATGAAGAAATATTGACTGTGAGTACAACGCAAAGACACACAGCAACAGTGATTAAATAAAAGGGAAATAGGGAGGAGATTAGCTCAGAGTCGGTCCTTGGAGAGCATCTGAAAGAGAGGAGCATCGTCTCTCATCATAACGTCTCTGGTCTTAATCATTCTCTAACTCAACATCCCATGCTGTCTCTTTCCTCTTCTTCTTTCTCTGTCTCCCCCATATTTGTCAAACCATGAACACAAATGCAGTTTTGTCATATTTTTCTGGCAAAAAGAAAAATACCAGAGTGCAGTTTCTACACACCATAATCTCATTCCTTCCTGACTGCATGCTGTTGTCAGTCTCTCTGTGTAGGTGTGGGTTGTTTTCCAATGTGTTGGCCCTTGATTATTCTGCTTTGTTATGTTCTTTTTGTCACATTTTACAATGACTCTGGACAGGGGGGGGCATGCTCACTAGTAAACACATCACTATTTTGTAGCTGAGTTTTTGGGCTGTTGTGAAGATGCTTTTCTTTGCAAGGCCATGGAAAATAGTTGTTTCTAATGGAATGAGTCTTTCAAACTAAAAAATAGAATCTGTTTGTTTTTGACGATTTTTTTTTGTCATGTCCTCCAAAATGAAAAATGAAGCTTGCCCAACACCAAAGAACAATTGTTCAGATACTGGGTCCAGTTCAACCCTCCCAATCCATGTGATTGGCTAGTAGATGTGTGTAAAGTTATATCTTGTGAAAAAAACACACTGTTGTTTGATCACATATAAGAGTAACTGTTAGTTCCCCTTTATTCCTCATACATGTCTTTTTAGTGGAATGCAAAAAAGATTTTAGACCTGTTTTGTTATGCAAACTGGTCTCATCTGAGGTGTTTCATACTCTTCAGTCTGGTAGTTTCATCAGCTGGATTTTTATCATGTCTCATTGCTCTCCACTGTGACGTACACACTTTAACAACTTCTTTTGACCTTTGCAGTTCCATTACGAAAGATATTGAGCTCTGCACTGCTTGGACTTTAAGGGACAATGAAAGTTAAAGGAAGCATGAAGGGGCTCATAACTTGGTTCATTATTATGTTAAATTGTGACTTGACACCAAACTTGCTAATATTTTCTACCTTCCGACCCATCAGCATCTCTCCCACTTGTCTTCCTGCTGCTCATTTGTTTGTGCTTGAGGTATGAAAAATCCTACCAAAGCTACTGCGCATGACCACGAGAAAGACGTGTGTTTTGAAAAAAACAAACCATCTTCTTATCTTCATTGCAGAAAAAGACAGTTTATCATCTAATCTTTCTGTTTGTCAAATAAAGACTTGGAGACTGTCTGCACACGCTTGACTGAACTTTGCTATTAGATCATATTCACAAGGGGTAAAGAATACTGTATTATTTGTTTGTGTTTGTCTCGGGATCCATGATTCTGTGCCTCCTATGTTAGTGTAAGAAAATGAATTATGAAGTATTTCCTCTCGGTTTATGTATACAAGTAATAAAGATTTATGAATATCAGCAAACAATGGACACTGCTCCACTGTTAAAATGAGTAACAACTCATGAGAGGGAATTTGAAAGATACATAGAATATAATAAATTAGATTTAATGGAGGATAAAAACATAAACAAGACAGGAAATACATCAGTCTGAAAAAGTAAAACAATAAAAATGTTTTTCATACATCCAATAAATGGGATGATCTAATATGAGAGGCAAAACTTCTCCAAAGCACAGGTTATCAGGGTCCCCCTTAAGTGTATTTGAACATGCCAAACAATCCAGAAATGTAATATTGGTAATGGAGGGAGGCCATACTGGAGTAATGTTCTCCCTCTGCTTTCTTTTTGTTATGAGATGAACTCCAGCGTTTTGAACCAAAGCCGCAGTCTCTTGGCTGAGGCAAGCATATGGAGAATTACAGTAATCTAAGCATGAAGACACAAAAGCATGGATTAATTTCTCAGCACTTTAAAGGAGGGAATATGTCTCATCCTAGAATTATTTCTTTACAGGAAAAAGCATGACTGAACATGCTCATTAATAGGCGTAAAAAAATTGTGACAGGAATTAAGGGATGTAGAAGCAATAGAAAAGGGAAATCGACAGGATCTAACATTGGTAGTCACTCTTTTATTGTACGGATTATTTCTGCAGCTGCTCTGTTTTGCTGTTCTGTTTATAACAGCATAAAAAAAGAAAAGGCAGGAGTGGATTTTTTTACTTTAGACAATAATCTGAAAAACTCATTGGAGGGCAGATTTTAATCTGCTACATCGGTAAGCAATGAGCAGTCTTTTTTTTTTTTGCTTTGCATTTTGCAAATCCATCCTACTATTCACGTTTGGGAGAACGTGACCAGGTGATGACACAACTTATGTCGCGGTCCAGATTCTGCTTGTATGAGTTTTGGGAAACTACAGTGACATAGTATTATGGAACACAATACAAACACAGGCAGGAACATGAGACTTGCTTTCATAACTTAAGTGAACTGCATGCAAGAAGGTTTTCATATACATTGACATCACTTGGAACATGACAATAAGAAACACATTCCTCTTACTTACTCTGTGAGCTTTTATCAGACAGAAGTCAGTGTTTGAGGTGGATAATCTGGTTTTCCTGATGTTTACTCAAACTGTGCTGCAAGAATTCATTCTCATGCTTGTGCTGCTCATTATTTATATCAATTATGTTGTCTCTTTTGTGCACACAGCAAAAATGTATTTCCAAATACATCTGTATGCTGAAGATAGCATTTAATCCTGTGATGCCGATTGTGTTGATGTGCTGCCTTTGATTTTTTTTTTGTTGCCAAATGAATTGAAGTAATTTAGGTTTCCTGGTGGTTGGATTAGAGTCTGTGACTTGGTCCTGTGTCACTGTGTTCAGATTTGTTTAGTGAGGTAGGGGAACAGCAAGTGTTGTGCATTGACAGAATTTTAAATGGTTGACGGAGCCATTTTACTGTCACCAAATTTTACCTTTTTGAAGCCTTAAGTTTGGTATCGTTGCCTTCACAATCTTGATTTTCTGAAAGCTGAAGTGACCATGTTTGGACGTGAATGAGAAGCTGGTGAGGATCAGCATCACTTTCAGTGACTGTGACATCAAACAGAAAGTTAGAAGCTTCTGTGACTTAAAACATCCATCACTAATGCATATGTAAAATTTCAAAGACAAAAAATGTTTTTTGTTTTTTTTTTTTTACCAGGCTGCAAACATGTTTATTTCTGCTGTTAAGCTCACTGTTTTAATATGGGACTCTGTGGGAGATGATAACGTTTTGAAAAAAGCCTCAAGTGGCCTTTTGAAAAACTGCAGTTTTCAACACTTCAACGCTGGCTTCATTTTTCAGCTGAGGAGGGTGCTGCTTGGTTTCTTGACCACATTCTTTTTGATTTTACAAAACTTATCACTGCCAGAAATGTTAAAATCAGACTTTAATTAAAATAAAAAATAGACTTTTTTGTACAGAAAAAAATGACTTATTTTTGAGGTATGTGATTAAGAGACAAACAGCTTGGATTAATTGAACTATTCCACGTTAAATGGATTATTACAAGTGATGAATGTTATGCTCACACCTGCTTTTCATATTACCTGGAAATCACTTTGCAAAATGACAAACTTCAGAAATGCTGCATTGCTGATCTGGGAAAGACTTTCATTTGCACAGTGGAATAATATGTACGGCTGCATAAAAATTGCCCCTCTGTTATTTCAATAAACCTGGTACCTGCTTCTGTCATTTATAACTAAATCTGTCCGTTCATCAATCTGAATTCCAAAGCAGAACTAGAAAGTCATGAAACAGTGTGTCCTTAACCTAATTATAAAACACAAATGCAAATCAATGACCATTACATTTTTGAAGGAGAGAGCGCATAATAGGTGTTGAAATTAAGTAACTGGAACTAATTAGTTTTTGTCCTGCAAAGAGCATGCTTTACAAATTTTTGTACTGTGCATAACGAATGTTATCAAATTGCTATTCCATTTGATTAATTCGGGGAAATTTGAGTTATTGCACACACTGCTTCATGGATTACATGACTAAGGTATATCTGAGTGTGTGCACATCTAATTAAAAGCATTTCAGCATTTATAGTGACATAACTTGGATATACATGCATGAAAAAAGATTTATTTGCCATTAGCTACTGCAAAGGAAATTCTTTTACCTTCAGAAACATCAATGTTGAGGAATGAAAAGGTCCCAAAAATTAATGCAGGTGTAGTTAGAACAGACTTTTTCTATTTTTAGCTGCAGCCTATTCAACTCACTGCTACTGTCCAACTAGTATATACATATACACAGCAATCACTGTCTTGTGATGAAACAACATTATAAGCAATGTACCTGAACATGAATAAAAACATGCTCAAGGCTCAAGTTTGGACAATTTCTATAACTTTATACTCTAGATGATGTTACTGTCGGACAACAGTTGAAACTCTGCCATTATAATTTGCATATATTGTAGTTACTCACAAAAGCAAAAAGATTATTTAACATTTTTGTCTGATAACTAAAATAGAGCTGTTGACACTGTTGTGAATTGATTGTAAAAGAGTGCAGACAAAAGACTGAAATACGACAGCAGTGATTATTTATCACCAACGATGTTTCCACAATCAACAAAACAAGAATCTCACACAAAATGTCACTTTGATTCATTGTCAGGGAGATTTAAATTGCATCTGTCAAGGCTCTAAGCCAATTGAACTCCATCCTTAATAACTCATCTCACACAGTCATTCACACTCACAGAAGCACACACATACATTCGATTTTTTTCTATAGATTCAGCCGCATTGAAGCTGATGATTTTTTGCCATTAGTGGGTGTTGAGTGTGCATGTTTTGGGAAAGCTTTGTTCACAAAAAGCAACTCACTTTTGCCTCATGTTGACATATGCAAACACACACTCTCTCTCTCTTTCTCTCTCTCTCTCTCTCTCTCTCTCACACACACACATAAACACACACAGACTAAGGCAGAGATGATTTATAGGCGGCCGTGTCTAATGGATTGCTTTGGCA
>JAQNCA010000001.1:15823813-15839613 GCA_029783725.1 Acanthurus tractus
CTCTCTCTCTCTCTCTCTCTCTCTCTCTCTCTCCCTCCACATACACATGCACAAACACACACACACACACACACACCGCCGCCTCGCACTCTGACTCAGGCACTTGACTATTCACTTTGGATGTAATTAAAATCTAAATAGGTTGTGCTTAACTGTCACAGATTTATTGTCACCAAATCAAATTTGCGTCATATCACGACTGAACCATGGTGACATTTTTAATGACCTGACCTGACCAGCACTGCAAAATAAATAACCAAGTATTTATTATTCAACATTCAGAAACTGATATAAATTGCATGTGCCATTCACAACTGACCCTAACTTTTGAAGAGGAAATTCATCAATCATTTTAATCTTTTAAACAATGTACAATGTGTTATGTAGGCCTATTATAAAGACTAATAGAGGTCATATGGATGTATTTATTAATCATTATTGTGATACAGTTTAAAGGATTGTAGTTTTATCTTAATTCTAAAATTTCCTCCAATATAATGTGTACAAGAAAATTATCATTTGTATTATCATATGAAAGTTTTTTCCCATTAAAGACAGAAAAAAATAATGAAAAATGAAAAGAAACCAACAGAAATCACGCTATTAAAAACACTAAAGATTACAAAATGCGACTCAGTCTGCCAATGAGCCCAGCAAACACTACAAAGATGACAGTAAACTGGTGAAGGCCAAAGGGAGAGAAACAAACAGAAAGAGAGGAGCAGCTTAGTTCCCCTTCAGTGAGGATTTTGGTGAATAGCTGTTATTTTCTGTCTCTCTTCTAGCTGAATTCGCTGAGAAAGCTCAGCTCAGCTGAGGAGTTATTGTCTCTTTTGTCCTCTGTCCTTTTGCTTCTCGTTGCATCCTTAACCAGAACAGGATGTAAAAAGAGCATTCACAAGATATGAATGCCCTCCTTGATTTTGATGGTTCAACTGGTTTGCCATTACGAGCTAAAACAACATGCAGACCTCCTCCATTTCAAACAAGATAACAGACTGCAGTGTTTAAATTGTATTGAAACTACACTTTATTTTTGGCAAATGTCCAGCTCATGAGCACTTGTTATGAATTATTTTGTGCCTTTGTGTCTCCTGAGCTCTGAGAACCAGCTGGTATGAGACAGAGAAGAGAAACGCTGGAGGAGACGTGATTACAGTCCACTCCAAAATAAGTCACTTCAGATCCAGAGACCCACACAAGCACCAACAGAGGTTGAGAGGGTTTTGCTTCTCACAGCCCAGCGATGGCTGTCTGCGTATATTTGTACGTGTGTGTAATTCTAATGGAGAAGTGTTCAGTTCAATCCCCTCCTGATTATCCTGACGTACAAAAAAAGGTTCTCTATTAGCCAAGCTGCATGACTACAAACAGGAGAACCACCGACTCCCAGAGAGACAGATAAACAGATGGCAAGAACTGTGGGAGTGTTAGCTTCCAAAAATATGTTCAAGTGTTCAGAAAAATCACATTTCTTAATCAATATTTTTTCTAAACCTGTGCAGTTAAGTGAACATGTATTTAGGGTTATCTTGGAAGTAAAGCTCTTCAACTGAACTGAATCAAATCAATACTGACTGAGATAGAAATGGAGAAAACGAGGCCAGTTTAAAGAAAGAGAAAGCATGAAAGATAAATGAAAGAAAGACAAAGACGGATAGAGGGAGTGAGTCAGCATGAGAGACAAAGCGAGACAGGGGGAGGATGAGCAACATGGAGGGATTATTAGCGACTCTGTGTGGGGATTAGAGAGGAATGCTGAGGTCTAACACACCAGAATGTGATCTCGCTCTGGCTTAGTGTCACTCTTCTCTCCTCCACTTCCTCTGGTCTGTCCTGCATATATGGTCACTCCTGTTACATCACTCACCTGCCTCTGATTCCCCTCTAAAACACATGGCTCGTCAAACTTACACATGGCGGCATTCAGCGAGTGGCACAGTCACAGCATGAGACAATTTCTATGGATTTTCCACCTTGGATGCTGCTGCAGAACAAATCTTTTTCTGGCTGGCTGGAGATCATGAACATTGCATTCTTTCCAGATGAAGTTATTGTACCATGCAACTCTGTTGAGACTCACATTTACACACTGACTCACCGACCGAGCTGACTGTTTAAGTGAGATATGTGATAGCGCCAGCGAAAGTGCTTGATGCAGGTTTGACAAATACTTTACTAACCACCTCTTCCATCTCTGTCTCCACCTCTCCTGCAGCCCTGAGTTCGACCTGGACTATGACAGCTACCACGAGGACTACTATGACAGGTAATGTCAGAAAGGCACGCATGGCAGCTCACACACCTTATTGCTTGTCTATGTGTCACAGGAGGCTAAAGGAAAAGAGGCTACAGCGGGTTCTTCATCCTTGCTGTCCCCAGCAACCTCTGCTCCCCATTGCTGTCTGCCACACAGCTGTCAGTCATCCTGTCTTTGCCCACAGTATTGCCCATTACTACCCAACAACCTGGAGTTCAATCATAACACTTACAGTCAGACACACAAATGCACACACACTCAAAGAAGTGTATTTTTCTATGTTGTATGATTTTTTTCATGGTTTTCCAGCACTGATTGAGGTTTTGTTGTTACATTTTCCTGACAGTGTGTTTAGACTCAGCTATATCATTAGCTTAAGCTGCATCCATGTAAAGTAAAAGATGTTGCTTTGCGTTTTAGAGGCAGTGCATCAACAGAAGGCTCTAAATGATCATAAGCACGAAAGCTTAGTTGAGCTGTTAATACGTTAAGATATTTTATTATTGTTTGGTATGTTTATGGAAATTTTAATAAAAGAAATAAAAGAAATGCTGTTGATCAGCATTTATTAGCTTCAATTCCAGAAAAACACCACAGAAATTTGAATGGTAACCATGTATTAGCTGTGTTAATGCAGAGACAGACACACCAGCACACAGGTTCAAATGCAATGGTGTAATCCACTTGCAGAGGCTGCAGTGTAAGCATAGATTTACTGCAGAACAGAGCCATTTCCTGGAAGTGGCCTGCAGGCACAATGGTCGGCCCTAAAATCTGACTGAACACCCATTGACCTAAAATATGATCAGCTGTCTGCCCAGTGAGCCACAGACCTTAGTTCAAACCAACTGTTTGATGACTATTTTTTAATGTGCATGTTTGTATGCAGTTGCTTTTGATGGTGCACAGAGAATAAAATATGTAAGCTTTAAGTGCTGGATATTTATATGGCATCACTTTGTTGAGTTTCGATTGGACTATTTATCTTTTGAATACAAACTTTAAAAATAGGAATTTAAGAAACTAAGTTTTAACATTAGTAATTAGAGTAGATATGAGAACTAGTAAATGAATGCTTTTGCTATACATGTGTATGTATGTGTGTTTTTGTGTATCGGTGTTTGCGTGTGTGTGTGTGTGTGTGTGTGTGTGTGTGTGTGTGATTGTGTGTGTGTGAATGTGGATGTGGATGTACTTTATGCCAACACAGCATTAGGCCTCTCTAGTCAAAAAAGCCTGCACACATAACAAACAGAGAGGCACAAATCAAGCTTTGGCTCAGCAGTTAGCTTGCAGTGTGTGTTTACCTCTTCCATGTTGCTGCTGAATACACTCCTGTGCAGAGTACAGTTAAGTGCAGTGGTTAGTTAGATAAGGTAATGTGTTAGCCTGAGCGCCACTCAGCGCGGCTCCTTTTATTAGACCTCAGCTGAAATTGCACAGGGACCTTCCAACATCTCCAGGGCCTAACTCATAAACACTCAACTCAGCACATCTAAACAAGAGAAGGTGGTCACATTGTGCACAAACTCACACACACACAAAGATCACACATTTAATTCCATTTCCTGTCTCTCACATGTTGATGCTCTGTTGCTTTGAGTATTAGCTGTCATCTTTTCTTTGTGTTCATTTGGTTTTCCTTGCTCTGCATTTTTCTGTCTTTGCTCGGGGGAGAACACTCACCACTGATTTTCAATTTGTTTTTAACACAGTGCATGATTATTCCCTATGCTGTTGGCTAGCACTACTGACAGCTGTGTGTTTGTGTTGGGTATGTGTGCATATTTATGTGCACACATGTATTGTTTGCCTCTCAGTGTGAGTGTGTGGTGGACTGAGTGTGTGTGTGTGCGTTTTGTTTCTGTGTTTGTTTGTTTGTCGTGTGCACGATATGTGGGAACGAGAGAAATGACTGTTTTTGTCTGCTGTCCTCTCTTGCTAACACGAGAGAAAAAGTGTCTTTCAACACACAGATAACAGCTCGAGCTGACAAAGCTGCTTTTGGTGTGGGGTCTAATCCATAGAGACAAACACTCCCTCTCACTCACACACACTTTTCTGTAATCCTCACTCGTCTACAGTCATTCATTGTCTGAGTTTCCATTCTCAGAGATGACACTTCAAAGCCGGTGTAACAACACATTGTCTATATGCCCCTGCAAACTGCTCTAAAGGACTTTAAACTCCCATAAGTCTTTGGTCTCTGTGTCTCCACACATGGACAATGCTCAAAGCCTCTAATCTCTCACCCTTATGGTGGCCTAATACACTTCATCCTTATGCGACATTGTGATGTGTGTTGGTGTGTGAGTCTGCGTGTGGGGACTGCGAATGGGCTAAGAACACAGTCTGTGCAGAAAATCTCTGCATCAAGCAGCACAGAATATAAAGGAAAGGAAAACAATTGAAAAAACTTTTCAGGAGGCTCGGCTGTATCTGACTGGCTGGTTAACAGCTCAATCAGTAAATCTACATCATTGTCTGAATCCAAGTCCTTGCAGCTGACAGCTTGCTTTGCGGTTGTTGGCTTGTGATATTCAGCAGAAGAGCTTTTTTGCAGCTTTTGGCTCTGTAGAAACCATTTAGGCTGTACTCAGACTGTCCTGGATCCAGGTACATCCAGATTGTGACTAAATCCAGTTGAGATGGATTGCAGCTACCATAGAGCATCATAATGCATCTGAAAGTGTTCTGAATTGACCACTTAGTCAGGATTATCAAGAATCTGAAATCTGTACTAAATTCAGATCCCTTGAAATGTGTTAGCAAGGTGTTAAAATGCACTGAATATGTTCTCTCCCCAGCTGTATGCAGTGGAATAGTTATGACTCTTTTTGCACACTAACAGGAGACATTATATAAACTTTAAGTGAGACTGGTGTGACAGGAGGCTGTTAGCTACAGTAGCTTTAGAAACTTGTCTTTTCATGAGCAAATGTCAAGTTTGGCGAAAACTTATATCATCTTATATTATTTTCAAAGTAGATAATCCATTCAACAGTTTTCAGCCACAAAGCTAGATCTAGGCCATGTTTATTGATTGATAACACCAGGAATCATTGTTACATCCAGCAAGTCTGAGTGTCCCTGCTGTTTTTCACCATTCTTTAAAAAAAAAAAAAAATTCTGTTCTATTTAAAAGGTCTTAAAGTGACTTTTTAGCCAAATCACCCAGAATCTGGTGCTGCATATACAACTACTGTGCTTGAATAGAAACATTAGTGTATCATTCAAACACTGGATTGCCCCAGTTCCCACGATACCTGCAGCTCTCCTCTTTGCTGATTGGTTGGTTTGGATGCTGAAGCTGTGTTTCACCTGGTCATCAAATCAGGGGCTGATGAGGTCAGATCTGAGGTTAAATCAATCGCTGCTTCAATCACAACAGCACCTCTATTTCTACTGAAACCTGCACACACAAACACTGTGTTTTTTCTTCAAGCGCTATGGAGTTGGACTGTGATACACCCCCTGTCACCAGCACTACGGGCCTGGCGGGGAGCTATTGATTGGCCCTGACAGAACCAATTACATTCAGTGACAGATAGAGACATGGAGCTGTCCACAGGGGAGGATGCTTCACAAGCACAAGAGAGAGACTGAGTCTAAAAGTAAAAGACAAAAGAATGTTGGATATAACTATTCATTTTTATCTTTGAAATGCTTGAACAGATGCTTTTTACCTGTTTGCATGTACCTCATGTTTGAGATAGGACAATGTTAGATTTTTTTAAAGATGTGCTAAAACAGTATCCAAGTTTTAACTCTGATACCAAAATTATTTCTTTGCGTAATATGTTAAGAAATAGAACAATGGTTTCCACAAAATCCTTTCTCTTTGCTACAGACACATTTTTGTTGACACAAAAAAATACCATGATTTAAGAGTACTGAGCCTTCTACGTATCATCAGAGAACAGAGACTGCAGACATCTCAGACTATATGCAAAATAGCCATCTTTTCTGTTGTCCATCCACATGTTCAGTAAAATCATTTTCACCATTTCATGTCAGATTATACTGATTCTAACTCCTCAAGCGAACCTTCTCGTGAACGGCATCTCTCTTATCTGGATTTCAGACAAAAATTGCACAATATTACTTAAAACCTTTCCACAATTGATGCATATTAAAGATAAATTGATTATAAACTGTATCTGCTGAATTTCTAGGGTGTATGACTACCAGCGTGTGCCAGCATCCCTGTCTCCCCTGCCTCCCCTGGGACCCAGTCTGGCCAAGCGATCTCGTTCCTCCTCCTACTCCACCGGGCACAGACGCAGCCGAGACAGAACCCACTCCAAAAGCTCCAGAGCCCACTCCACTAGCTCATCCACAACCAAGTGTGAGTAATATGAATGAATTCACAAAAAAGACTGTACTGAACGCTGCAGGCTTATATCGTTTACATCTCCGTAAAAAACAAAACAAAACAAAATTCAATGTTAAATATAAAGGCAGGATTATTAATTTTTTTTGCTCTCTCATCTTCTTATAGTTCAAATTAGTCACAGACAAAACATCATTTTTGTAGTTTATCAAGGCACAACACAGAATTTTTAGGTATTGAAGTTTCACAGCCTAAAACTTTTTTCTCTGATGCTTTTACTCTGATGAGCCAAACAATAGATGAGGGAAAATTAGCTGTATTCAAACCACAGCTGCATTATATCTGAGCCTTAGTGGCAAATCAGAACTTCAAATAAACTTTTTACGAACACTGCACAATTTGCCTGAGACGCACATAATATTAAATACAATTTCAGAATGCATTGTTTTAATATAAAATACTAAAGCATAGCTTGATTTTGCTACAGAGTAAAAAGAAATGTCCCTAAATTGCAGCAAGGAACACATGACATGTTTTTTTAATTTTTACAAAACCTGACATGAAAATGACAAGTTGTACTTTTATGTAGGTCACTTAGTCTTTCTTGGTTGGGCACAGTGACTTATTAACTCTCCACTGGCTACCTGGCAACTTGAGAGTAACAACAATAACCAAGAAAGACCTTTTGTACATTCTGTGACATGTGTTACTTTAGTAGTAATAATAATAATAATAATAATAAATATTATTATTATTATTACTTTTTCAAACAAAAATATTTATCATTATACTCAATTTTACTTTACTTTAAGCCCCTTTCAAGGGACCCAGGGATGCTGTACATGATAGCTAAGGGAAATAAAGAAAATTTGCCAAGGGATTAAAGAAAATTAAACTTTTGCCTCCAGAGTGGCTGGTAGGTAAATTTTGTTGAATTTGGAAAGCACCAGGCTAGCTGTTTCCCCTTGTGTCCAGACTTTATGCTTAGCTAAGCTTATCAACTGCTGGGAGTAACTTTGTATTTACCATTAAAACACGTGTGGTATTAACTTCCTCTTCTAAATCTCTGTGATAAAAAAAATCTCCAATACGTCTAAATTATCTTTTAAACTCTGGATAAAGATATGTTCAAGTTGCTTTATTTCCTAATGTCCCTTACTTTCTTTCTCTGTATATATATCTCTCTGCCTCTCTCTCCCCCTGCAGTGGGCATGGAGGAGTTGCAGGTGATTAAAAAGGAGCTGACTCTGATAAAGACACAGATCGACGGGCTGCTTGACAGTCTTGACAGGATGGACACACAGAGGAATGACCACAGAGGTGAGACACTCATTTGCAAAGACATAAATGATAGCTAATCGATGCACACATCAAGAACATTTTAAGGCAGACTGCGGAGATCTGCCACTTTCCAGATTTCTGCTTGATTAGCTCCACCAGTCACAACCCCAATCAAAATGATTCAGGATCTGTGCTGCGGGGAAACTAGGAGGGGTGAAAATGCAATGCACCACCAGCGTTACTCTTATATTACCTGACAAATCAATTATTTCCCTCAAGTCTGGATGTTTTAAAAAAGTTGAATCAACTGGAGTGCAAGTATCTTGATTTATGGTTGCGAGCAAATTGTGGAATATGCTGAATAAACAGTGTGGTTGAAGTTACTGACTGATGAACATGAGAGACCGAGAACAACAGCAGATCACTGTACATGGAAAGAAAAGCTGCTGCTGCCCTCATGTGGACACAATGCAGTTACCGTGCCTGCCAACAAGAGCAACAGCCCAGGCAATAAACAGAACAAAGCTTTATTATCCTTCCTTTGGTTATTGGCTCTACTGCAATCTTAATTAAACTGATCGTAAAATGAAACAGTTTGCACCACTCATTTGGTGCAGTCAGTCCTCTGAACAGTTTATCCTCAGTCTCTGCCACACTACAATGTGTTTGCGAAAAAGAAAACAAAGACAGTGCTTTAACCTTGAACTGAGAAGTCATTACCATAACATGAGGCTGAATGCACAAAAAGACAGTTTACTAAAAGAAGAAGGTATCCTGTGGCTACTTCTGTTTAGCTCAGTGGGTGCACACTTTCAGCAAAGTGTGTGTGCGCTTGTGTGTGTGTTCCATCTACTTTGAATGACCTTGGGCGATTGATGGCTCTCATCTTCACATTAATTTATCTCTGGCTCTACTTGATTCCCCTGTCTCTCACTATCCAGCTCTGCTGCCTCTCGCCTTCCTCTTGCTATCTCCTCATCTGTCCTTCATCCTGTCACTGCCACTCTTGTTTTCTGCCTGTCATCCAGTACAAAGTCAGTGGGATGTGCATGTCATGTTCTTGTCTTTGACCCACAATAAACATTTTTTTTTCACAGTCCAAAATAAAACAGGACCTCAGCTTCTCAACTGTTTTCACCAAACCCTGTGTGTGCATGTTTTCACTCCTGTGTTGTAGGGTCTCCCCTGAGAGAGGACAGTCCAGCTGGCTCGCCGTACGCTCTGTCTGCCAGCAGCCCAGAGCGCTCCCTCTCCTCCCTCTCTCCACCCAGCTCCCGCCATCGAATCCACAGGGAGAGCCCCGACCTGAGGGAGCCTGAGGATGATCATCACACGGTAAATGCACCTAAATTCATCGTGTTCTTGCTCAGGGGTGACTAAAAAGTGCCTGAAAGAGGGCCATTCTTATGGCTTATATAGTCCTCTACAGTCATGTTGCTGCGAGTTAAAACAAAAGCCAAAATAATGCTGCAGCTTTGTTTAAAAAAAAAAAGTTTGAGCTTTGGTTCTTTCCTCCTGTTATGTGAATAACAATATCCAAAGTTTAAACAATCATATACATAGATAGATACATAGAAGAAATATGGCCATTTTTAAAATCCTCTAGAAAAAAAATAATTTTTTTAAAGAAAAAATAAATGTATTTGCTTTAAAAATTGACACAGACAAGAGAAGAACCAAGGAATCAATTAATTCTTGCATTACAAAATTTTACTTAGTCATTCTGAGCTTGCACTGTCCTTTATTGTGTCTCTCACTGTCTCGTCTCTGTCTGTCTGTCACAGATGAGCAACCACAGCTCTGACCCTGAGGAAGAAATATGAGGAAGGCAAATGAGAAGACGCAGATGACGTGGATTAAGTGCCAAACATGGAGGAAGAGAACAACAACCACCAAGCCTACAATTACATCAGAGTCTCAACTTTTTCTCTGTCAGGGTGTACATAGCAGATAACACACATCATTTAACTGTATCACAGCAGCAGTTTTGGTGACTATATGAGTAAGTAAAACAAAGACACTGACACAAGGTCAGGTATACACACCAAGTACATCTGAGTGAGAAGAACTGGTTTTGATGGACTGAGAGAGTTAGTGGGATCTTATCCAAAGTAATTAAAAAAGGACACCTGAAAGCACGGTGGTAAATTAAACTTTTTATAATCCTGTCTAAGCTGTGGGTTTTTACAAACTCCAGTATTTCAGTTTTAATCCAAATATTGCTATTTTAATCCAAATGAGAGCTTGCTGATTGAAACATTATGTAAGCAGCTTCCCAGTTTATCATTTTCAAATTGAAAGCTTCCAGTTAAACAGGTAGTATATGTCAGTATCAGACTGCACATACAGTGGGCTGCTAATTTATTTGTAGCTGGAAATTCTGCAATGTTTTTTGCTGTTTCTCCTTTGCCTCCAAAGAGTAAAAAACGCACAGAGATACCACAAAAATGTGCCACATTTTATAGTAATGTCCAATCCCTGTTGACGGAAAATGTAGTCGATTGAAGCAGACTTTCTATACTGTGTGCTTTACTGACTAAGAGAGCTAAGTTCTCTTGCTGGAGGAGCTGTGTCTAGGATGCATTATGAGTGAGCTTCTGACGCCCACATTTACTGAACAAAGCAAAAGCAAAGAGAACAAGTTTTTTTATCAGCAGCAGCAACAACACGCCTCAAGCTGAAATCGCTTGAAGTTCCTCCTTAGTGCGAATAGCATCGCTGGTGTCAGCGGAGGAACAGATTTTTGCAGCAGCAGAACTCAATGTTCTTGGTCAGTTTTGCAGACACTAAAGAATTTATTGCTTCAGTTCAATCAAAAATTGATCGGACATAGACATGAAGTGTGATGAATTTTCCCTTTAAAGGAAAGTTTGGATCAGTATTGATGAAGGATCTTTAATTAGATAATGTAAAACAATATAAGGCCAGGATTATCTGTCTAGAATGGGCACTTATAAACCATGTAAACAGCTTCTTTGACTATTATTAATATTTTTAAGATAAGATTACCCCTGAAATATTGTGTGCATGCAATGTACAATCCCCTGTGCGGATCTCAGTGTATTTTAAAGAAATCTGTACACTATCAAATTTGATCCTTTGGTGATATTTAACACATTTTGTCTCTTTACTGTTATTGTTTATTTCTTGTCAAATATTAGAAATTCAAAGTGAATCACAAGAATTCTTGAGAGATGAGACAATTATGAAAAGAAACAGGTTGTTTTCTGCTTGTTTACTTCTCTTAGTCTGACTCTTTGGAAGACATGTTATACAAATGAAATTATTATGTCACACCTTGTTCTCTGTAAATTAACTGTATTAGTGGAATGTTACGACTCTCTTCCACCACTTGTTTGGCACTTTGAGATGTGCAAAGGCCCAGGTCTGTGTGTAATATTGTGTATTATTGTAAACTTTACTGTAATTGTTAAACTGTCTGATTTTAATCTTGCTTTAGGACTTCTCATGTGTTTTTTAAAGAAAACAATGATGTTATTATGATTCCTATGGTGTTACATGTTTTTGTTTGCATTCTTAAGAGAAGCCAAGTGGAAATACTCATTGTCTCAGTAGTAAAAGTATTTTCATATTGAGTATAAACACAGTACATGGGAGTGTGTTTTTTTCTTAAAGGTCAAAGATAGACATAGAGGTAAAGTGAGAAAATAAAAAATTGGTGGAAATTGAAATAAGTGGAAGTAGTTTCAAATGCTGACAGCAAGCCACTAATATGAAGTGTATGAACCATACAGTGATACCATACAGAGCATAGTTGTCAGAGTTGGATCATATTGTATTTAAACTCATTACATCTCTTTTCCTAAGTGCATGGAAGGTCAGACCAAAGGTCAGTCTGGCCCTTAGGCAAAATTTTGCACCATATTTTCTATAACACATCCCTGGTTAAAGAGGAAAACACCAACACAGACTAGAATCAGACTACAGCGGGTCCCACTCAACATGGCAGTTAAAGAATGAATGAAGAGATAAATTTTCTGCAAACAATGGTTTAAAGAAAACAGAACTGTAGTTGCATGGCGTCATTCTGCACACTCCCAAAACTGACACTCCCCACGACAAATCACATCAGGAACTGAAATTTGAGTAACTGGTGCAAAATTGTTTAGACCAGTTTATTTATTGACGCCAAACTTCTCTCCTCTGAAAAAGTTTTGTTCACTCATAAAGGTCATTAAATATGCTTGAAAGTTCTGGATTTAACTAAAAATAAAAATGAAATGAAACAAAGCATTGAGAACAGTATAAAATGAAATACTACCACAGTCAATCTGCGGGGCCCCTGGGCTACTCGGGATCAAAAATGCCTGTATGTGCTAAAATCACAGTTTGGTACATTTTGGTACAGTTTGTTAAGGAACACTTTGCAAAATTGTTCTAGTGAACCCGTTTAATTAGAAATTATTGCATTCTGTTTTTTATTGGTGAACTAAGTTTTTGGAATCAGGGTTGTATTACACTGAAGTCTAAGGTTTGAATTTCTTTAAAACGAAAGATTGTGTAAGTGAATTGAAGTATTACAGAACATTTGCCAGTAAACTCATGTTTGGATTTCAAGCAAGAAATTTCAGGTTGTGTATTTATGGTTCTTTGACCCAGCAAACATACCAGTGCCAGAAAATAAATAAGACTTCCTTTTAATGTTGTTCATCGTGCTCCTCTGTCTCCACTGCGATTATCCATTACAGCTAAGTTCAAAGTGTGACAAAAGGAGCTCTTGCGCAACCAGTCTTCTGTTGACAAAAAGATAAGCAAATGTGTACTGAATGGCATACTGAAAAGGACAGTGTGCAGAAATGCATGAAGGCAATGTGACAAAACCCGCTGCCGTTAAATAAAGCGTAAAATTACTTTCTTTTGGTCATAACTGCTGACCCATTTTGGATTTTATTCATCAGTGCACATGAGTGCGTCCAGACTGCATCAACTCAAGGGTCATATTTTGCCTGAAAATAAGGTAAGAAAGAGATTTTAACAAAATATTGAGGAGGAAGGTGGCTAACTGAACAGGGTAGTTGTGAGGTGATTACTATATTTATATAATATTGTGTTTTGTAAGAATCATTTCATGGCAACTACATGCACTCTTTGGCTGAGAAGATATTTTGTGAGAAGTGAGAGGAGGCAGAAAAGGAGCAGGCAATTGCAGAGTCTCTAAATTAAGATATATAATAACTGTTCAAATTTGGAATCAAGACCAATAAAATCTAATGTCCAGGATTTCTGTTTCCCAACATTTTATCTTAAATTCGTATTGTTAGTGTTTAAAGCTTTTTAAACTTGTATTAGCTATTACAAGTAATTACATGTCCTCTTATTATCTTAAGGATGTACTCAGTGCATAGTTATTTACAGATTGCATACTCAGATTGCTTTTACTTTCATTTTTTAAATATCAATTGATGAAAAAACTATAAATCTGCATTAAAAAGAAATCTGCATTATTGTCTCTAATGTTTAAAAGCATGATTTTCAGAAGTACTTAATCAATTTACAGTCTCATTGCCTTGTTTTTTAGAGCGGGGCAATGGCAGGCTCACCTAGTCCTCTGACTACCCATGTGCTGAACACTGCAATGGGTGTCCCTGGTTCAAACATGGCCCTCAGTCTCTTTCAACAAGATCCCTCAACTAAAGCATGGAGTTTGGTAACCACTGGGTAAAAACCTGACAACAACAGCCATATGCAAAATACCACACAAATAATCACACAGTATAACAACAGGAAAATCTTAAATAATACTACTGGACAATGTTATGGTAATCTCTTACCATATCTTTGCTCTTTAACAATATTTTATCTCATCAGGACCACTAATGAAGATGGACGTTGCCCGGGACTCATCACAAAACAAATGTTTACATCTGGTGTGTATAAAATGCGATTTGAGACTGCTCAGTACTGGGAGACTTTGGGGGAGACCTGCTTTTACCCATATGTTGAGGTGAGGAAATGTTAGGTGTTGATATGTTGACATCCTCAGCATCCATACTCAGGCATACTGCGGCTTTACTTACCAGTGGTATTACCTTATTTTTGCTTAACTAGTTCAGCAAATTTGTAAGCTCATTTCACCTCTCATTATGCTGTTAGTGATTTTAACTATCAGGCTTGGTGTTGATCTTTCTCATGTTTGTTGTTTTGTTGCAGATTTCTTTCACCATAAGTGACCCTGGGCAAAAGTTCCATATCCCTCTGCTCCTAAGTCGTTTCTCTTATAGTACGTACAGAGGAAGTTAAAATTCAAGGTTAAGTGAGGTGAACCTCTGGAGGCACAAACAGAGCATTGATCTCAGCGCCAGATGAACTGTCACGCCTATTGACAAAGACACGATGTTCCATTGAATGATTCTTTCATTTGAATTCTCATCTTTTGATCAACTTCACTTTTCTTTTGCAAATAAACATTAACCTATTCAATAAGGTGTTTACTGTCATTTTTTCCCCATTTGCATGTGAGATGCGGATGTTCTTTCAGAGCCCAAGCTCTTTTAGTGGTAAAACTAAAACTTACACTTACACTTACAAAAAAGCATTTAATTACATCCAATTAACGCTCTCTGTTTTTAAAAAATTGGATCCAACAAAAGCCTGGCAATTCATGTGACCCTTGTTTCCCATCAATAATGACATTTTTAACATCAAAACAGACACATACTATGGCTGAAAAAGGACTCAGCTATTGTATGTTTCCATTTACAGCAAATAAAAAAGATACTGGCTCAAAAGTTTTGGAAATGATTTGTTTGCTGAGTGCCCTAATAATCACTGTTTTGCATGCAGCACTTAGGGTCAACTCTGGGTTGTGAGAACAAGAAGCCACCATAAGCTTACGGCAGCACAGGCAGTGAAACAGCTTTTTCATCCCTGAATGCTCCTGCAGGAGTTCAAATGATTCTGACATAAACAGACAAACAAACTGATAAGAGACACGTTAAAACTCTAGAGACATGACATAGCACTTACGCACCCACAGCTCCTTTGAGTTTGGAGACATACATGGAGTCAGTTGTGATCCAAAACACTGGTCAGGAAGTTTTAAAATATATTAGTTTATAATATGATTAACAATGTGGGCTAGAGTATACGAGTATTGCACTTGCTCCTTGCTCTGCGCTCGATTGATCGAGTGCTGGATCGGTTTTTGCGACGTCGATTACTCTTCCCTGAGTTAGCGAGGGCCTTGCCTTTGATGAGAGTAAGGAGTACAGTATATTGCAACTCTTCATCCCTTTTTCAGCCTTTTGGGTCCTTTTCATTTTCGTAAACCATGGCAGACGATGAATTGGAGGCAATTAGGCAGCAAAGAATGGCGGAACTACAGGCAAAGCACGGGGTAAGGAGTGAATTTGAGCTGGGAAGCGTGTTTGCCGCCGCCTTATAAGGAGATGCTGGGCTCTGTGTGCTGCTAGCCTATGTAGCTAAACCAGTCACCACAACTCAACTAAACTGACACCCAGGAGATACACACAGCCCAGTTATTGGAGTCATGCCCAATGTTAATGAAATGTAAAGAACTCAGTAGTTAGTGTGATAAATCACAGTTATTACCGGCATCCTCTCTACGGCACTGCTAGCTTTAGCTTAGACAGCGCACGCCCCTCTGATTGTTGCATCGCATAGCTTAGCAATATTAAAGAAGTTGTTTTAAGTGATTATGGTCAAATTTACAAGTAGACAGTAGAAAAAGAAGCCAAGTTGGGGTTCTTAGCTTTTTAGTTTTATTTTTTTGTAATAAAGAAGACATGATAGTTCCATGAATAAATGTGGTTTTTACCATATAATGAACAAAACTAGTAATGAACACTAAATGTGACTGCCTTTTTTATGAGTCTGCCGTCACATCTTTTGGCAGCCTTGTAGTTAAGCTACTATGATACGACGTTGACATTCCCCTGTGAGTTT
>JAQNCA010000001.1:15849400-15874593 GCA_029783725.1 Acanthurus tractus
AAATTTTCTTTGAAAATCCTCTCAGAGTTATTATGTGACCTAGTGAACATTGTATGAGGAAACAGCCTTGACAGATAAGCAGTGCTGCTGGGGTGTTTGTGTGTCTGCTTGAGTATCCCAGAGGCAAGCGATCGAAGGGCACTAGTGTTGAGAGAACGTAAGTAATGTCATTCTCAGCATGTGTGCTGCACTTGAATGGACAAGTTGCGTGAGGACAGCCAGTGAGGCTTATCATTCTCTCTTGTTTCTTGCTTTACCTTAGGGGCCAGTACTGCTTCACTGTGTGTGTTAAAACCTTTGGGCCACTGACAAGGAACTACTATGTCAGAGCATTTTTACATGCTGCGTAAGTTCATTATATCAGCTACTTTCCTGTGCTGGACAGCATTCCTCTCTTTCACAGTGAGTCTTTGCAAATAAAGCATTGTCATTAAAGTCTTTTGTCCTCTAAAACTCTTTCCATCTCTCTTAGAATCTGTGTACCAGGAGGTTTTATGCTTGCTACTGTCCTCGGATGTGTCTGCCTCGGCATTGCCAGCATTATCTACCTTGTGGTAAGTGGGTAGCTTTTATCAAATATATCTCCAGTATATCAGCTTCAAAAAATAAAGTCAACTTTGATTAATATGTTTGAATGAAGCAGGAAGTGAACAGTTGACAGAAACAAGGAAATGGTAACAAGGAAGATATTGTTACATTACTGGTACCTCTGTTGAGACATGGCTTTGCAATTGTGAAATCTGACCTGTTAGAGGCGTTGCTTGATTTAATCTTACACTAGCTGCCTATAACTGATGTGTTTTCTTTGTGTTCTTTTTGCTTTCCAGGCAGCTATCCGTGGTGAACACTGGGAGCCCATTCTTCCAAGGAAGGAGATCCGAAAGCCAGTTACAGAAAGCATCAAGAATCCTCCTGTGAATCCACCACCAAGGCCGCCAGCAGAGACGCGCAGGAAACGGGTAGAAGACCTGGAGGACGCAGCCTATGACAACCCCATTTCTGTCATTGCCAATGAGTAACCAGTCCATTTCCCCATCCTCTGTGACCCCTCCGCTGTCGGCCTGAGATCTCTGTAGAAAAAAAACCTAAAATCCAGATTCTGTGATTCTGGATGAATGAATAGTTTTCTGAACTTGAGTGAAGCTAGTTACTGGACTATGTGTTTGGTCTGCACCTTCATACCTCAACCTTCAGAGAAATATCTTGAAGACAGAAAAAAGATATCCTAGTAAGAACTGAGGATTCAAGGAGGCAGAGTAAAGGGAATATTACATTTTGAACAAAAACATGTCACAGGAGATTAATATAAATTCTACAGCTGCTAAGTGGCAACAATATCCAGATATTGTAGAGTCAAAAGACAGTAGGCGATGTTGGTGGTTATACTGTAGTTACAAGGTAAAAATGCAAAGCCAGTACATGTGTTATGCCCCTGTCACTATATATTTTATGCTTTGTTGCGTCTACTGTATTGTGTTGCCATGTTTTGATCTTACAACATTTTGTATTATTTCCAATGTCTGTGCTTATTCCTCTTTAATTATTTCTTGAAGTCAACTGATCAAAAAAAAAAACTGTAGGACTACATGCTAGGATTACATTGACATATTGGCACATTTACATGTCTGTTAATAGCCATTTATTAGATTTTTCTGTATTTTGATGTCTTGTAAATAAATCCTACCCACCCCTGAAACATTATATGTCTAAGGTGTGTATGTTTATTAATCTGATGTTACAAGTTTGCTTTGGAAAACTATTTTTAAGTAACATTTGAGTGACATTTGCAACTTCCTTCTTTTGCAAACACACTGAATTTCATTAAATTAGAATTTCCCTTCCTTATTTCTGGGGTTTCATTTCACACATCACTGTCTTTTGTTTGCTTAAAATGAAAAGAATTCAACATTAATACATCTGGCTTAGCTGCTGCTTGTCAGACAAGTTCAGCGACTTGGTGACATTTCTTTTCTCATGTCTCAAAGTTTTCCTTTTGTTCGACACAGCTGACTTGTTATGCAGCTGGAGCTCATGTTGAAACTTTAGAGATACCATGGTACTTCCTCGTTTTAGTTTATGGGCCTGTAAGTTATGAGACACACTACCAATTTCTGGATCAACAATCTTAAAATGTATTTTTTAACATTTTGTTTGATGGCTTTTTACCTTTATTCCTTTCGGTTCCAATGATCAAAGAACAAGATGAAATGACAAATAATGACTGAGTATATTTTTCTTAGTCTGTAGTGGTTGGCTTAAGTCAATACACATAATAAAGCATTGCATTCTAGTTCAGGCATTTTAAGGTTTATGCTGCCACCTCGTGCTGCAAAAGCGAACTATAAAGAGGCAGATTTGAGCGGTATGCGCTGCAGTATGGTTTTTGCACATTGCATCTGGTTATCTTTATCGCCCTGTCCTGTATTAGCCACTTTATTTAGCAGTTTTATGTATTGCCTGTGAGCTTGCGATTCTCTGCGAGTGTTTTGCCTTTCTTTTAGACCGGTGTTTTAGTGTCAAAATGAACATTAAGTTGAGGTTAAAATAAGCGATACTAAGAATAAGAATAAGTACACGAATAAGACGTGACAAGAATAACGTACTAAAATTAGGTTCCATAAAAGTAAGGAGGAGGCCCACTAATTACTGCAATTCTTCATTTATCCTGTAGAGGGAAGTGAAACACTCGGAGGCGATGAGAAACGTAGAAGAAGAAGAAAAACAAACCAATGGAATTGGTTTGTGGTGTCTGACAGATAACGTTAACTAAACACTACTTTTATCGCAAATACTGAGGCTTATGTGCCCCACGAGCAGTCGACAATGTCCACCCGGGCTCTACGAAGGCTCAAGGGGAAACAGCGGGGTCAGGAGGCCTTGGACCTCGGGGATCTAACTTTAGGTGACAGCCCTGAGGAGCAGACTGCGGGTGAAGAGGAGCAGCTGGACACGGCTGATGTTTCTCCCCCGTCCAACAAGAAAGGCAGCAGCCGAAAGGCAAAGAAAAACAAGGCTCAGAAAAACTGCAGCAACATTTTTGAGCTGGTAAAGTGTAATCCTCCTACTGGCATGTCACGTATAAAAAATGCTCCAAGAAGATAAACTGCTACAGTGAACTATACTTTGACAAACCTGGCTAACGAAGGCTAGCTATGTGGCTTTAGCTTATTTCTGGGCTTATTTAATTGGGCTAGGTTGACTTTTATTGTAAGTTAAGGTTAATTAACATTGTGTCAATCACATAAGAAACCTTTGTAATAGTAATCTATATAACTAATTCAAAGACAACACTGACTTACAAAACAACATAAGGGTCCAGCGTAACATTAATGTAGAACAGGTATATTTACTAGCCTGTTAGTTGTATTCTGTATTCTTCTTATAAGGTAAAACGATGTTAAAGATGTAACATGACATTTCAGTGTATGTAAAATCAACATATTTACAAGAGCACATTGCTCATTTAGACTGTATGACCAGAATTATTACTAAAAAGAAGTTGCTATACATAATGTATAAATAATTACACATAATTTGGTTTACTCTTTCAGCTAAAGGTTGCTTCACAGTGAAATTAAGTTTAATCAGAGTTCAGATTATCAAAGGCCCTAAAATCTGAAATCTGTACTTACTTTTGACTTTAACAACAAGACTTTTCTTTTTTACAATCTAGATATGGAAGTTTTACTTATATTTAGAACTGCTTCATCAACAAAATTTCATATCAATTTAACATTGTTACTAGATCAGTGATGTTGGCAATGAGGCAGAGAAAATCTCACCTGATGAAGAGGCAGAGAAACCAGATGGAAACAAAATAAGTGGTGTGGAGAAGACTGATGGTGGAGATACTGTGAAACCAGATCAAAAGCAAGAGGAAGCTTCTGCAAAGGTAAATATAAAGCAATGTGAGAAGGATCCTTTTTGGATCATCTTTTTTTGACTGCCAATTTGAATGTACACCTTTTAGTAAATTAAACTTTTGTCACATTTCCTAGCAGTCTTTGCCTGGAGACAAAGTTAAAAAGAAGAAGAAAAAGAAGAAGACAAAAGTGGCATCTGAAGATGGACAGGTAAACATGTTAAGAAGGGATTTTATATCTACTCAGGCAAGACCTTGAACCATAATGAATGATAAACTATGCTTTAGTCCTACTGATTCACATTTTTCCACATTTATTACATTGTATTATTATTGTCAGAAAAATTGTACTAATAACAATAATTCAATGCAATCTTTCTTCAGAGCAAAAAAACACATAATAAATACAAAACTCTAACTCCTTTTGGCTGTAAGCAAATAAATAATTACTGTCACACTAATTTTACTTAAAAAATTCAGGAGTCTGTACAGGACGATAACATTGATTTATTGCTGGAGAACTTGGAGCAGGCAAATGGTCTGAGTTTGCAGAGTGAGGATTGTGGCGGCTCAGACAGAAGATCTGTGCTGCATGTGGAACACAGGTGAGGAGATCATCATCACACATGTAGACAAAATCAATGTATTCATATTCAACATAATTTTTTAAAAATTGTTTCACCACCCAAACATGACTTGGGTGGTGACAGAAGTAGTAATCTGTACATTCACTTAAATACAAATCTTGGGTTGTAGGTAAATCCAGGTTGTTGGTAAACATGTTGAAGTAGTAACATCACAGTGGCTTGACTTCGCCTGTGGTAATCATAAGTGAGGGGCCTCAGCTATTTATTTTATATTTCTGTGATTTCTGTATCCCACATGTGGTGGTTTTGGTTATGGTCGATATAAATTGCTGGCCTCAACTATTTATTTCGTAACTCTGTGTTTCCAGTTGTCCACCATGTGGTGGTGCTTTCCTCAAACAAAAAAAGCTAACTGTTTGGAGGCTCTTTGTCTCAGAGGATGCACAACAGTAAATAAACACTGGTTAAAATTATTCAAACAGGTTGCAAACAATTCAAATGTGTGTCAGAGACACCTGTGTTAATAGTAAAGCATGTGATGTCATGTGGGTGGCTACTGTTTTCAGCAATGCAGCAGCGCTGATATGCTGAAAGTGTTTGCTCACCTGTTGTTTAGATGTATGCAAACAGTACATCCATTGTGTCACTGATACAGTATCTACTATATGCACTCAACAGACAGTCACAATATCACAGATATGTGTTCTTTTGTATAACCCCCATGGTAACCCTATCTGTCGCTATTTTTGTTCACTGAATGAAGATCCAGTTAAACATGTAAAGTTTACTTATCTACACCTAAAAACATAGAAATGTCATTAAGATAACACAGTTTTACTTCTGTTACGTCACAAACTATGAGGTTTGGAGAGAATGTGCAACTGTTAGATCAACTCACTTACATACATACTATTTTTATATCACAATGTAGTGATTTATACTATGACTGTGTACCGTTTGTTCAGGACTGTTACCAACTTGTCGACCTTTCCTCTTGGAAATCATGAGAAAAAAAATATCAGAATTTTGTCTTTATTTCATCTCTTTGTCAACTCATTAGGAATCTTAACCCAGAAACGGAGCTGAAAAGATATTTTGGGGCTCGAGCTGTTCAAGGGGATCAAAGGTAAAAAGAAGTGTTTGTGATATTGCTTCAATATAATGGTCTACGTATTCTTTTGCTCACTTTTTTTTTTATCTTCTCTTGACAGACCTCGTCAAAGAAACAGACAGTTTCACCGCAGCACCTGGATGACAAGTCCTAAAAATAGCTGGCCTCGCTTCAGCCGCCCAGGTAGGCTTTTCCTTGCGATCATCTGAGTTATAGCTTACATTTTGAAGAGCACCAGTTACGACTGAAATTTGCTATCTGCTGGTTGTGTTATTCTGCTGTCATCTCCACCAAATAGTAGAAAAATACAATTGTTAAAATACGTCTCATTAGTTATTCTAAGTAATCTGAGGTCTAAGCTTTATGAACTCAAATACAAACTTTGTAAAGTTATGACATGTACTGTTTCATCACATCCATCTGTCTCTTTTACAGGCTCTTTACAGTTAATATTTAACTAACTTAACTTGAAATTTAACCACCAATTTGGTATGAATAAGAAATTATATTAGAGTTCAGCCTCTACAGAGGTCTTTATTTGATCTGCTGTTATTAAGCGTAATTAAACTTGACAGACTCTTAAAAAATCCCTAAGCAGTCTAAAATGTTTTTGTGCCTCGTAGCATGAAGCACAGGCAACAATTTATCCACCATAAAAGCTGTGAACTTCAGCAAAATATAGCATCAAAATATGTTCTTATATTTAGCCAGAATAAAACTGTCTGAATGTTGTATTCTTTATACTGATGTCATTAGACGGACTGATTCATTGTTTACACTTTTAAAGTTGCCATAAATGTATTGAGTATTTCTGCCTTAAATCTGTGTGTTGGATTTAACTTTGCCCACAACTCAAGAGCTTTAAAAAAAGTGACCAACCTTATCAGTGTGGTAAATTGTTTACCCATTTGCTCACTCATTCAGACTGTTCTTTCACCAGAAAGTTTAAGCCCGGGCCGTTACTTTGTTGATACTTATTGTAAGTTATTCTAAAATCACAGATGCCTTACATGGTGTTATAAAGCTCTCTGTATAATGCTCTTTAGTGCAAATGTCAAAAAGTGGTTCTAGACATAAAATGCAAAGAAAAAACAATAGTAGGAATTAAAAAATAACAAATCAGATCTTCTTAATTTTTAATAAGGAGGGAATATGTTGCTTCTTCGTATAATAATTAGTGAAAACAAAGTGGTTGTGAATTTTTAATGTGGACAGTCTGTTAAGGCTTTATTGGTATGAACCACACCCGGTTCTGCACCAGCTCTGCAGCAGAAAGTCAAGGCAGAGCCACAGACTGCATAAACATGCAGTGATCTCAGCAATGCCTGATTAGGTCTGAAATGGCCTTTAGTCTCTATTAGCCAACTGGTTGACTTGGCATTTGTTCATGAAAAAAATAGGGTTATTGATTTAAGGTGGCTTGGAATTTGACACGCAAGTTACAACTAGAATAATAACTTTTAAAATTGCACCTTTTTATTTGCCTGCTAGAGTTTTACACTCATATGAACTGCCTGGGCACATGTCATCTTTTAGGTAATTTTTTCCTAAGTAATTCAATTAAAGTGATTTTTCTTGTGTCTTTGCAGGAATCTCAATGACACTACTGCAGTCAAAGGATGGCATTCAGTACTTCACCTTTGAGCACAGTAGGGACTACCAGCAAGTACAGTTCAAGTTCCTGGATGCTGTGGAGTCCATGGATCCCAACAACATTGTGGTAAAAACGAACAAATAAACAAACAAACAGAAACACTTAATCACTGCTGTGCACATTGGCTTCAATGAGTTTGATGGCAGTATAGTGACAAAATTTAAATCATAATCCTCAGTGTTGATTTTGTAAGAGATGGCTAAATTATCAATAAATTATGTGATGGGGGTTAAAAGGGTTGTTGCCATACTAGAATTTCTAACTGTATACTAATACCCAGGGAAAAAAATTAACAGGTAAAAAAAATATTTTAAAATAGAGGCAAGAACAACACAAACATCAATAAAAACAATAAAAAAAACAAATAGGTTGTCTGAGGTAGTTCAAAAAAAGTGTAGACAGGCAGAATATGATAACTTTGGCTGATTAGCTGGCATATTAATATTGGCCGTTTTGTTAGCCAGAGCTTCTAGCTCAATGATAACTTAACAGACTTCTAATGTGACTGTTGGCTAATTGCCAATTTAAAAAAACAGCTAACGTTTTGTGTGCCATTGGCCAGGCTAATGTTTGTGATGAGTGTATACTACCCTAAGATGCGTGTTGCTAAGTTATGCTATAACATGTCGTATCCAATACTAATTTTTGGTATTGATTTGTATCTGAGTATGGCGGTAGCAAGATTAGTCATGTTACATTGCATAGATGGTGTTATTTATTCAAGCCTCTTCGGCTCTTAAATGGCCATTAAACGGTCTTATTGAAGCCTTATCACTCTAAACAATCAAAAGTTACTCTGTATTCCTGGCTGACATATTTTTAGTATGGTGGCATCGTATGTTACCTGGCATTCTTTTTTTCCCTCTGTTCCATTTCTGTTTCTTGCATCAAAATAAAAATGGCAAAAGAAAAACTTGTCTTGACATACATACGAATGTTGCATTAAAAAATTTCATTTTTTTTCAAGGGGAAGTTGATATGTGTGGGTCTTATAGTCATAACATAACCTTGTGACTGTTCTTGGTTGATTGCATTAACCAATTTCATTAAGTTATCCAGGGGACTCTGGTGTTTCTGCATGCCATAGTGCATGCATTCATTTACAATTAAATCCATTACATTAAATCCAGGCCAGTGGTCGTTTGTCTATGTGCTTATCAAGCACATAGACAAACTACCACTGATGAGAAATCTATAGTTAGAGAGTTTAACCATACGGTCTGTTAGAATGCATTTTGTTACATTTGAGCCATGCCCAGTATTGTAATCCTGCTTCTTTTGTTGTGAGCATTTTTTTTTCTGTTCTTACTAAACTTCTTTATCTATCTGCTCTTTCCATCTACAGGCCCTGCTACAGCTTAACCCATACCACATTGATTCCTTGCTGCAGCTCTCTGATGTCTGCCGCATACAGGAGGATCAGGAGATGGCCAGGGACCTCATAGGTGAGGGTTTCAAAAAGTGTAACAGTTTTAAACCAAAACAATACTGTAAATGTACTCAACCCTGATCCTAATGTGCTAAGCTGTTACTAGATGCCAAATCATTTATCAGCGTTTTTAGAATCACTGGGACTCACTATATTTTACCAAAGGCAGTTCAAAAGTAACTGGTTTATGTCACACAAGGGTAAACTGGTCCCTTTTGTGGTATTATATGAATGGTGATCATATCTTCTTCTATCTTTAAGCTTTTATCAAATATTAAATACTGTTGTCGTTGTGAGCTAAGCGAAGAGTTTTTCTCTGCTAAAAAAAGGAGTCCACTGAATACACAAACGCCTTTTGTTTTGATTTTGTACTTGCATAGACACCAGATTTTGGCATAGATATGGAGAACAAGTACCTCTTCAGACATTACAATGCCTTTCTAGTGTTTGCCTGTTTTACAGCATTGCTAAGATGACAGGGTCAAGGCTGTTAATTTGGTAATAACAATAATTCACAAGCAGAGATACTAAGTCAATTTAGCACATGGAAAATTCTTCCCTTTGGTCTTGTGTAGTTATTTCTGTTCTGAATGCATCATAATCATATTGACACTTGTAATAAACTGTATGTTACAACATAAAAGCATATACCTTTTTATTTTTTTTTCTTTTAAGTTTACATTTTTCTTCCCACAAAAAACAAAACCCCTTTAGTAATAATGATTGCATTATTTTTTATGATTGCAATGGCTAAATGTGTGTGTGTATATATATATATATATATATATATATACACATCATCTTTACAATTAACAGAGGACTCAGTTTATAAAATTTATAAGTTTCAGTTTATTTGGTACTGTGAAGGAACTCGATGTTGCAACATGCACATTCAAAACAATTGTGTTTATTTTATTTCTGACAGAAAAAAATTAAAGACCACACTCCATGCAGAGCACAAGACTTGGTTTATTTTCATAGGCTCTTTTGATTGGAGAACTAAAAGAATTTAAGTAGAGGACCGGAGGATAATCTAATAAAGTTGACTGTCCTTTTCCCTGCAGGATTTATTAACATGACATCAGCTGAATTTCATTAGTTTACGAGACAGAGACAGTGAAGTGAAATGATGGTTTTTAGTTCTTGTCTTTTTGATGCAAAGCCCTGTTGGACAGCTGATTATCAGTGAAAGGAACATATCTGACATGGCACAGCACATGCACTGTTAAGCTGTGTTGCCTGCTGCTCTCTGTACTTCCCTTGCTTATTCTTGGATGAAAATGTATTTTATTTCTTTTACAGAGAGGGCCTTGTACACCTTTGAGTGTGCCTTTCACCCTTTATTCAGCCTAACCTCAGGAACCAGCAGACTTGATTACTTGAGACCAGAGAACAGGTTGGTTGCTTCCTTTTCATCCTCTTTTGCTCTCCCTAGATGCCTTGCTTTTTGTGTGGCATCAGCAGGACTCCAGATTATCTCTTGTGACTTATATGTTGTTTGAAGGACTCATCAATTCAATGATTCCATAATCTCTGTTTGCAGGGCATTTTATCTGGCTGTTTACAAGCATATGATGTTCCTGGAGAAGAGAGGATGCCCACGGACAGCTTTGGAGTACTGCAAACTGATCCTGAGGTACTTAAAGAAAAGCTCAGACACAAGGAAGGACAAACTTAAAGGACAGACTTTAAGGGAAACAGTGAAACAAACACACACACACACACACACACACACACACACACACACACACATACACACACACACACATGGCTTTTACCTGAGAAGCAGTCATTTCTGATTTCTGTCCTAATCCTGTTATGACTAACTTGACCACTGTGTTCCTGTTATCTCTGACCCGCCCTCTCGTTCTACGGATAGAAGTGAGGTGGTATTACAGACACTGTTCTTTATTTGACATCAAATTGAAAAGTGTTGCATATGATCACATGGTTTGCTAGCTAAACAAAAAGAACTCTTATCTTCCTGAATTAAGTAACCACCAACAGCAGTCATCAGACTTTTTAAAAGAATGTTAACTGATAGGTTTGTATTCTGCCACTTGTTATCCTGTTCAGGCTTAGTGGGAAGTAAAAAAAATAATAGTTTGTAATAGTTATATCACCTAAAGTCTACTTACCCAAAATATTTTTTTTGATAAAAAGTTTTTTTTCAAAGCTTTAGAACATTTTAGATGATATTTGCGTAACAATACTAGAAGCTTGTGTAGATAATGGGTTTAACAACTCATTATAAAGTAATATTAATTAGTATGACAATTTAGCAACAGTAAGTAGAAGTGTTGAAACCTTGTTGCATCAAACATCTGGTATCATGATGCTTTTAAGACCCCTTACATAAGGCTTAATACACACTAACAGAGCTGTTTCCACCGCTATAGTCTGCTATAGCTGAAAATTTACAGCCTACCTAATGGTCAACGCTTATCTTTAATGTTTATCATACACTGGTTTCATGCTTCAGCTATGTTCTGGTCCTTTCGGAAAGCAGCAGTAAGGTAATAAAAGCTGACAGCTGCTCCCCTCCATCCAGCAGTGATTCAATCACTGGTAGCATAAAGGAAAAATGTGATTATTCACATAGTTTTAAAAAGCATTCTTAAACCCATAGACATAATGTGAGAAACACTGTCAGTCCATTGTTTAATAAAAAGGAACAATCATTGTATTCTGTTGTTTTTACAACTGTATTTGCCATCAGCATCATGTATGCCTGCACAGTATTAAATGCACTGTTGTGGGATTTAAAGGAAACCAGAAAAAAATCCTCCTCTTTGATAACTTAAATATGTCAGCTGTACAAGCTTCACAGTTTAGTATTGAAGCAGTTAGTTGAGGGGTGAAGTTCTTGATGCTGTTTGGTTTGTTCCATCTCATTTAAGTAACACAAAAGTGATCTTAAGCTAAATGTTAGCTATAGGCATATGTCCAATTATGAACATTGTTTGTTAATCAGGGTCCACCCTGAAGTCAAGGATGAGACTAGAAGTCGTACGTAGATTTGAGATTGAGATTGATTGTCCCTTTTTTTTGGTTTAATTGTTGCTTGTGCTCTTGTCTGCCATTCTTTTATCAGTTTGGATCCAGACTCTGACCCACTTTGCATGCTCCTGTTAGTTGATTTCTTGATGCTGCGTTCCAGAGAGTACCAGTCTCTTCTCCAGTTATATCAGGACTGGGAGGTAAAGTGTACTCACATGTGCAATGTGTGTATGTATATGAGGCTGCTTTTTGCTGAATGTGTGTGTGTATGCGCGCGTGTGTGTGTGTGTGTGTGTGTGTGTGTGTTAACTTTTCCCTCTGATACTGAACTAACTTTTACTTGGTTTCAGGAGCATAGAAATCTGTCTCAGCTGCCGAACTTTGCGTTCTCAACCGCACTCTGCCACTTCCATCTCAGTCAGCAGGAAGATATGGATCCTGAGGAAAGTGACAAACATAGACACCTTGCTGACCAAATGCTGCAGAATGCACTCATCATGTTCCCTGGAGGTCAGACTCTCAGAAATAAACCATGTTTGCCACTCAGTCACTTCCTCTCATTGTTAAGGACATTTGTATAGTTGGGATTACTTGTCATTCAAATTAGATAAGTCATAAATGTTTATTTTCATCTACTTTTGTTGCTGTAAATATGTTTTTGCAGTCTTGATGCCTTTACTGGACCTGTGCACTGTTCAGCCAGATGCTGCAGTCACCTCACATGCCTTCTTTGGCCCGAAGAGTCATATAGGGTAAGGCTTTTGCTCCTTTATTGTGTGAAGTGTTGCAAATCCAACAGCTGGCACCATGGAACTTTAATGTGATTTATAAATATAGTATGATACAATTTATGTACTGTAACAAATACATCATATTGCTATTCATGGCTTGTATTTTTTTGCTTACATAAAGACCACAGCTATGGCTAGAATTATGTTTTTGGGTTTTCTGTCTGTGAACGGACATAAACTGAAACTTGAATGGTTGGTGGAGGCATACAGCAGAAATTCTGTTATTTTTTTCTGGTCCTCGTTTTGTATCTGTGTTCCTTTAAACTGTGTTTTTGTCTTAATGCCCCAACTCTAAAAAAATTATCCCACCTTCTGTCTCTAGGCAGCCCCCAGCCCTGGCTGAACTCACCGCGCTGTATGTGGGGAGGACCTTCAACCTGTGGAGAGAGGCAGCAGTAATGCTGTGGTTGGAGGAGTCTGTGAAAGAGGTGCTGCGTCGTGTTGATGCCAAAGACCCTCTGGTGGAGGACTGCCAAAACAAGTAAGATTGCAAGGAGCTGCTCTGCTGCCCACGTTTCTGTGCCATTATGTTCCATGTGTTAGCATACCTCTATCACTCTGTTCCAGGAGAAAGCAGAGGTACCAGAGTGCACCGAGGAACATCCACCGGCATGTTCTCCTCTCCGAAATCAAAGAAGCCACCTCAAGTCTGCCACTAGTAAGAAATATTTAGCAACCACACATTTACACAATTTAATGTGAAATATTCTCAGTCCACTCAGGAATAGACAATGAAGATGCGAAGGTCACTAGTAGGATTAAGAACTCGATGAAGTAATCTGTATTCAGAAACCAGAGGAGTTAATTTAAATAATAATCACATGACAACTCTTTGCTTTAGGTCCCAGTCTGAGATTAATTGTAATCATTGTCATACATCATACACACACACATACGCATATTATTGTTTAACATTCACTGAACAAAATACTGTTGCAAAGCAACCAACAGAGGTTATAAGTGTGATTGTTGGTACTACAAAGCCAGTGAAACTTACTGGCTCATAAGTATCAGCTGAATGCTGATCAGCTCTGGTGATGCATTCCTGATTGACTCTAATCTTGACTACATTTTTGACATTCTCAGGAGGTGACTAGTCAGCCTGTGATGGGCTTTGACCCTCTGCCCCCACTGGAATCAGTGATTTCTTACACCAGACCAGAGAGGTAACAGAGGACTAATTTTTTATAATAATAAAAAAATTGCATAATTTAGTTAAGAGCAGATACAAATATAGTGGTTTACGAACCAACAGGCTTTTTATTATCATTTATTTCACACCTCATTGAGATTTCTCTGTGTGTGTTTGTGTTATAGGCAACATGTTGGTGCATCCAATGAAAGTACATTGTCGCTGTTTTTCCGGTCTTTGCTGCCAAATTTCAACCTTCAGGTGAGTTGCATGGTTTAGGTAAAACAGGTCAGGAATGGGATACTGTTTAGCTCAACCGGTAGTGCAGTAGTCCTATGTATGGAGGCTTAGTCCATGCAGCGGTCACGAGATTGCCTCCGGCTCCGACCATTTGCTGCGTGTCACTAACCCCTCCCTCTCTCTCTATTTCCTTTCCACTCTTCAGCTGTCCTATAAAAAAGGGAGAAAAAAACCCAAAATATAATAAAAAAGAAACAGGTCAGGAATAAAAGAATTGTTAAGGGGTTGTAATACATGGGACAAAAAAGAATAGTGGGTTATTTTTATGGAAAGGTAAACATTAGGGTTGTCTTCAGTGGAAAAAACAAAAATCCAGCTGTTTCAAACAGTCAAAGGGCAAATGCACCCTGAATATCTACATTATTCAATACCTAAATTATACAATAGTTACTGAATAATGTAAATAGTAGGAGAGAATAGTTATTACATTATTATTAAAAATACGGTAAAATAACAAATAACAGCCGGGTTCCCTTTAATCGCCGGGTTCCAATTAACCGCTGGTTGTAGCAGTCCATTTTGATAAATACCGGCCTGTTCCAAGTAAACACCGGGTATAATTTATTTAAAAATTCAAAGAAGAATTTGTTGCCACTGCTGCTGCATTTTTTTTTTTGCCTTTTCACGTTTGTACGTGCTTTTGAAAAAAAATTAATGTCAGGAGGCCAGTCACATCAGTTACGTTGCTGCTGATCGCCATGGACCCGGTGCAGCAAAGAATAAAAAGTACGACCTTAACTTTAAACTGTCTGTCATCAAATATGCTGCTCAATGCTCGGGAGAAGCAGCAGCTCGACACTTCTCTGTCAACCCCAAGAGAGTGAAAGATTGGCGAAAAGATAAAACTGAACTTCAATGAGTCTCTGAGGAGGACAGCAAGAGGGCCAGGCTGCGTGGTGGAGGTAGGAAGAAGTCTAGTGAGGAGCTGGAGTTAAGCTAAGCAAGATTTTTGTGAGAAAGGAATTAAACACCTGTCCCAAATAGCCGCCTGGTCTGCTCAGTGATTGAAATAAATAAACGCTCCAACTATTACTTGGTATTTTACAGTATACATGGTATATTTGCAGTGTGCAATATGTCAGGTATACTTATGAAATTGGAGCAAGTCCCTCCTTAATCCGAAGAATGAACTGCAGTGATGTTATCTGAACTCGAAATCTTGTGCTGACACATGGGCCTCAATAATAGAAAAACTTCTGAGAACACAAACAGAGAGCCTATGGTGTGGATGTTGGAAAATCATGTGTTTAACACTGCGAAGTCCTACATTCAAAAGAATCTAACTTACTTTGTCTGTAACAAATTGTAACAGCTGCAGGCTCATATGCTCTGAATAATTTGATCTGAACTGACCAGCTCTTGTTACAGATCATAAATTACCTCCTTGATGCTCTGATTTCCTACAGAATGCCCTTTGAGTGATTGTTTTTTATTGAGGTTACTGTCCCGAATCATCCCGAAGCACAATATAAGTTTGTGCTAAAATTAGTCTTTTTGGACTTGCCAGGGATGGTAGACATATCTGACCTGATATCATATCTGAACTATCTTGGAATCTATTGTAAAACACATCCCTGACTGATGGAGTACTTCCTCTAAAGGCTCATGGTCAGCCTCAGGGAATGACAACTGAAAATATTAAATAAATCATATGACCTCGTTACAGTTCATTCTGTCCCCCATTTCCAAACAAAACAAAACAATGATAACATTCATAAAGTAGCGTGTCACTTTCGTCTTAACATTTTCTTCTTTACTCAGGGCTGAAGCAGATAAATATATTTATATACTACTTTTATTTAATTATGGGGCCAAGTTTTAGGATCAAGTTATCAAATATACTTTAGAGCAACATTTTGTATCTATTTAACTTCAAAATAGTGGCTTTAAAGCCATTTAAATGGCAATTTCACTTGTCATAGTGTGAATGGTGCATCTTTGTCATTTGCTCTGCATCCTAATCCCCAGCTGCTGGCCATGAGAGACCAGCGGCTAGTGAAATCTGTTAGCCATGCAGGTAGCTGACTCTGCTGCTACTTGGTTATGTCTCTAGTACTGTTGCACCAACTCATTTGCTGTGTTAGCAAAGTTGTGAAGCTAACTAGCCTTTTTTAACATTGCAAATCCACCCAGTTAACCGGAGTTTGATTTTTTTTTTAATATATATATATATATATATGTCTAAAGTCAGTATACTTGTATATTGGTCAGTTAAAGTTTGTTGTGGTATTAGGTAAATTGAAATTCAAAAATTCAACTGCCAAGTCATCCTTAGTCCAGATTGTCCTTAGCAATAAACAAATAAACAACTGTTTGCTGTTTCTTTTCATTTGCCCACTTCAGTGCAAACCCTTTGTTTGCTCAGGATGGACTTCAGTTTGGCAGAGGGAGTGTGACAAAGGACACATTTGCAGATAGACCATATGGTGATCAACAACTAGCAGGGCAATGGGATGTGGAATTATAATTTTCTGATGCCATACAGTGTAACTTTATGATAATGTACTAACCTATTTCACACTGGATATGTATTTGCAACTGAAAATGTTGGAGTAGAAACTCCTAAATGAAAGTCTGAACATGTTTGATATAGACATTAGTTAGTGAGCTCAGATCTTAAATGCAGTTGCTGCTTCTGGTTCTGTGGTGTAACTCTTGGTTACATGGTACAAATGTGTAGTCTATTGCACTACAGTCTACTGAAGGCTATAGCTTTGCCTGTTATTAATGGCAGTGACCAATCTACTTCAGGAGGTAGGTTATATAACCTGAGCGCCCCCTCTTATCATTTCCAATCTATATTGTGCTTTCAAATTGCAATCTGTCTTGAAAAAAGTACTGACTGATCCCCTCACCAAGGAGAGAATAAAATGACAGGACCTCACTGCACATATAGAACTCATTGACAGGCTGTTTCACATAATGTAACAGGCTGTGGTAAGATGATGCCATGTTTTGTTTACATCACACAATACAACTACAGGTAAGTAGTTCATTGCACAAAGTATCTTTTGGGTTTTTCTGCAAAGTTAAATAATAATAATCTTGTTCATTCAAAATGGATCAAATTTGACACTGCATGGCCTCAGCTCCAAAGCAGTGCAACTGCAAAATTCTACATAGAATGACTGAACAATTCTAAAGATACGCACGAGACGGACAGACAAACGACAGATGGAAAGACGAGGCTTTACCATTACTATTAGATTCTGTGATAACGTATCGGTCTGTAATGTCAGTTCTATTTAAGTTGTTTCTGGTGCCAGACATATGGAACAAGTCTGGTTTATGTCCAAGCTAGATTAAGCAAGGCAGCATTGACAGTTTTACCATGATGGAGCATGCTCAACATGGAAATGTGTGTATAGCGATCATTAATGGTATGCAAGGACGTAGTATCGTTAAGAATGTTTTTCTGTTTTTGTATACAAAAACCACAGTATTTGAAGTAACATGATGCGTCTTTTATCATTGCGGGTCTTTTATTTTACTGCCAGTTAACAGCAACAAACCAACAGAAGCAGCTTTAAGATACATATATGTCAGTTAACCCCTAACCCTACTGAACATCTTGTGGATCGAATATACATGCTTAATGTCAACAGATGGGCCCTAGGCATGTTTCCATCTGGCAGTTCCATCCATCCTGATTATGTTATCCACTTATGGAGAGGAAGAGATTCAATATGGATAAAAGAAATATAGTTAAGAGCAGGGAAGTTGTGCTGCCAATTTCTCCTTCACCGTTGTACTAAAGTTACATATTTAAAGAAACAGCAAAACTCTTATGTCATGCTTTATTACAAAAGCTGGGATTACCCTGTTTGAGGGTGCACTATGTTTCTTAAAAAAAGCACCAACACCTTTGTATTGATTATCTGCACCCATCATTTGGGATCATTTCCTATAATAATAACCTCTTGCTTATTTTTTCAGCTGCTCCCTGTTTCCTTTGGGGACAACACAGCAGATCATGTTCTCAATGGCAGACTGTTTCCAACCCATTCAAAAAATTTAAACCTGCATATAATATAATAATTTGACTCAGCCTTTTATGTCAGATGTCCTTCCTATTGCAATTTATCCTTCTCCAATTTATTAGGGCTTGGGACTGGCTAGTAGAAAGAAATGCATGGTTTTGACCATTCAGGGCTCAGTGTCTTGCACTTCGATACCTCAAGATGTGGACAGGGGGAGGGTAAAGATAAGCAGTTTTATCCCCACACATTTAATGGAAATCCATCAAATGTTCTTTTTTTTCTCTCTTTTTTTTTTTTTGATTGGCCGACAGCTGTGCGTTATAACCGTTTAATTGTAACATGAATTGCCCTGGATCATTTAGACTTAAGCAGCAAGCTTGTCCAAGTGAGTCCAACAGCCGAACAGATTCATTACTACCACAGTGGTCAAAGCTATAGCCTCCTCAGTTTGTACTCAGTAATTATCTATTTATTCTCAAATTAATTAATTTATTTTCTTGATGGTTGAAGACCTGTTCTAAATTGTTAATGTAAGATTATTGATGTTATTGTTGTCATTTTTTCTACAGTTTAATTGAAATGCAAATTAACAAACAATATTAATGAATTAACATACCAATAAAATGAGCAACTGTTTGTCTCCTATTTAACTAAGTAGGGGATAATCAAGGAGTCAAGTCATTATTTGTTGCCATGACAATGGTAAACTATTGCTTGATAATCTCTAGACTTTGAGAAACTCTCAAAACTCTAACTAAAACTTTGCCAGTGCTTGTATTTATATTGTTTATTATATATTTGTACATGACTATGGCATAACCAGTGTAATTAAGCTCTAGGTATGCATTCAGTGGAAAGTGGTTGCCTCTGTGAAGTCTTGTACTTGTTGATTCTCTCTCAAGTAACCTAGAAAAACTTTGATTCCAGTTATTTTAACTGACCTTTTCTTTCTTTGAAGGGTGGACCAAGGCAGGAGGATGACATGGAAGTGGCTCGAGCTGGTCAGGAGCTGAACCAAGAAGTGAATCGTCTAATGGTGGCGATGAGGGACATGCTGGCAAACATCAGGTTTCAAGAGCCACCAAGGGAGGACAACCCTTACAGAGATGAGGACGAATGGGACTGAGAGAAGAGAGGGACGGAGGTGGAACTTGAAACCTGAGGATGAAGAGGAATCAAATAATCAGAGATAGTCAATTAAAGTACCAACTCTATGAAAATAAAAATACTATTGGTGTAAATTATTAAAAAGAGACAAAGAGGGACAACTGAAGGGTATTTTTTTTAACTGTCACATTTTCAGAGCACTAAAGTTAACAGTAGGGGTTTTATTAGAGTTTGTTCCCTCCTCTGTATTAGATGCATTCATGAAAAAAATACTCTGTGGCAATTAAGAAAATTTTTAAACATGAGGAACTTGTCTGAAAGTCAAAAGATTACTTGGTTTGATTTGTTATATCTCCAAAGTTGACAATTATTTATAATTAGTAAATAATTTGCACTTAAATGATCTCCAGCTGTTCTAAGTCGAGTCACTTTACAAAAAATTCCTTCTTAGTCTTTTGGTTTCTCAATTTTCACAAAGAGAGAGGACTGTTTTACGAAAAAAAAATTAGTTTAATCAGTTTCTATGTTTAAGTTCTGTATCATAAAATTGAAATTTGGGATATTTTCACAGAATCAGTCACAAAATCAGAGTTCTTATTCTGTCGACTGGAAATCAGTTTAATACTTTTGAATCAATCTACTTAAAGGGAATGCATAGGTGAAAACTAAAAACATACTCAACATGGTTAATGTTAAAATTCTGAGTCACAAAATCAGTTTAAACTTGTTAACTTATCGCAAAAACTCAATTACAATAAACGTAACTGTTAACGATATTCAAGCAATTTTGTTTTAGACTCCTAATTAATTTATGACCCAACCACCCAATTCTCAACCTGAAATTCTGTTCACTTTTAAATGAATCATCATTATCATTTTGTAGAGTTTATAAAATACAGCTTTGTTTAACCATGCCTCAGACTTCTGTGGCTTCTTACAAAAAACTTTGCTAAAAAGTTTGGCAAAATTCTCCAAAACCGAAAAGAGAAGTACATGAAACACACAAATTATTTAAGTACAGTGTTAAAACTTGCATAATGTTATGTTAGAAAAGTTTCTACAAATTATCATTCTTATGTAAAAGGTTATCACTGCCAAATCTCGCAGAATTTCTTTGGGGGCTGATTTATAGCTTCTGTTTTGACTTGTGACTTTTAGCATTGACTAAAGAAAACTGTCACCCAAAAAAAAATGTTTTTTGGTTTTATTTCAAAGAGAAATGTGATAGTTAAATGAGTATATTTGTTATGCTTGTCATATTTTCTTTTGATGACTGGAGCCTGATTTTTTGAGAATCTCTCTGATGTTATTTGTTCTTGCGTAAATTTTATCATCACTGCAGGCTGTGTTTTTTTTTAACCCTGCTACGCTTCTCGTCAGTCAGACAGTCTGCTCGGCCCTCACTTGGTTTTCCTTTGGCAGAAGGAAGAATTGGTCTTGTGATTTTGCATTTTTTTTTGTCATCCACACATTCGTGGCACACCAGTCTGAGCTCCCTTTTTAGGCAAAAAGAATTTCTGTTGCTTTTTCCTTTCTAGCCACATTTAGCATGCAAGATTTTAAATAAAGATGTACTGAACCTGAAGGCTTTACAGTCACAAACAAGAAAACTGTGGAGATGCTGAACAAATCAGCTTCTATATATACTGTGGCGCTCCATACACTAACTGTGTTACTCTGAGCCGCATGATACCACAGTGTGACTGTACTTGATGGTCATGTGATGTCATTGTTCATAGTCCACCTGGAGCTATGAGTGAGGCTGTGAGAACTTTTCATGTGATCCATCGGTAGTATAGAAAGGCTTTCTTATCACTGCCTCAGAAGGAGCTGTGTGTGTGAGGCTTCGAGGCGGTTAATGTAACTCCAATTCTGTCAACCCCACTGCAAAGAAAATTAGACATCTCTGTAAAATAAATAGAAAATGATAATGTCATAAAATCAAAGAGATAAAAATTCCTAACACTCCAAAGGAGACAGCAAACATTTAATTAGGGCTTGCTAAGGCCAGTTAATGTGCACCAGCACAGTAGTCAAGTCAAATAAGTGCAGATATGTGTAGGAGTGATGCTCTTGGTTATGTGCATTATCGGTAAAACATCAGATTAATTTACTGATCACTCATTTGGTCAGAAAATGTTTAAAAAAAGGAATTCACTAATTAGAAAGATAGAAAGGAAGAAAAATACTTTGAGTGCCAATGTGCCAAACTGTCTTGGCGTCAAATCATGATGCAAAAGTCTGCATGACTTTGATGTGACAACCTTTAGATTTTGGCCCATTTGACTGAAATTGTTTTGCTGTTTAAGAAGGCATTCACTAAGAACTGAGTGTCTACAAGGTCAAGAAACTGGAGGAATCAAATTTAAATCTGTAATTGCAGAACAGAGGGGATCCACATTTTTGTTATGTAAAAAGGACATGCTTGTTTGTTTGCCATAATTGTTTCATCTGTTTGTGTCTTTGTTCCAACGTACTCTGTGACAAATCTCATTTTGTGACCCAAATACTGCAGGAGCCCCCAACCATAACCCTAAAAATCCTTTTCAGGTCACAGAATTAGATAGTTCACAGAAAAATGGTTTTTCAAAGGCCTTGAAAAGAGCTCATCCTCAAACATTTTCTCTTAAGTAACAAAGAACACATTTACAGCCTTTGTTCTAATCAAAAATGCCTTCCAGAACTAATCCAAAGGTGGCTAAATATGAGGCTTCAACGGTCTGAGTGAGACAAATCAAGTGGATATCTTCTGAAGCGCCTTCACTATAAGCTCCCTTACTGTCTCTGCTTTGGCACAGGAGACACAAAGAAGCAATTCAACATTAAAAGGTCTAACTTAACTAAAAGATGGCTAATTGACCTGTCTATTTCAGACTGCTGAAGTATGACAAGGATGGGATTGTCTGCTCTTAAATTAAGATTTGCACTGTACAGATCTTTCTGTAGCCAGTGGCAGCAACTGAAGCAACCAGTGACCTTTTCAGCACGTGTGGAGTTGCATATAGTGTTACACATGTGAAGCCATCACCCAAATGACCCCATAGCAGTTACTGGACCTCCAGTTTGGATTCAACAAGTCTGAACTTCCCACACGAAAGTGCCTTTTTAAACCTCATGCACAGAAAAAAATCTACCCAGTCCCCAGTACCTGTGTCCAAAAAGTAGGATTTACTCATTGTTAATATTATTAAAATAAAAAGCACATGAATGAGGACAGTGAACGTTGCAGAATACAATCGAAAAAACGTCTCAGATCAAAATACTTGGCTGAACATCGCTGAAACAAAAGCATCTTTCTGTCAGTATTTCTGCTCTCCTTTTCCTTCCTCCCAAACTGCGCGCGTCAGACATTAGTGAGGCAGTGCCGCAGCCCAGATAACATTTGCGTGCAGCGTCACTTTGAGAAATCATCGAGCAAGTCACAGTCTCCAACTTCAGAGGTACCAGAGTCACTTCGCTCATTATGTTGGTCGGAACAGTTTGAACTGACACAAGGAGTTGAACGCATGGGCGGATCGGGTGTCCTATGTGAGTGAAGTGGGGCTTTAATTGTAAGTGCACTTTTTTTTCAATGAGAAGGGTATTTTATGGATCCTCGTGCTGGATTAGACGCATGCATAGAAAAGAAGACGACTTGCGCCGAGGAGACGTACTTTTCATACGGACAAAAGCGCAAACTGTCTGGACTGCTGTGGTGCGTTAATTTGACTGTTCCTGCCGCAGCAAAGACATATTTATTATTTAGACTAATGGCCCCAATAAATCGTAATACCACATTGATGAACTATTGTAAGGGGGGCTGCTTCGGTTGTTAGACAGCCCTTGGATACGCTGATTAGTTCAAGTGCTTAACAAGTGCTCAGACTGGTCGCTTGTTTTTGAATCACTTTTTTTCAGTCAACAGGACAGTCAGACATCATCTAGAAGTCAGACATGGAAATGACCAACACGTCCCTGCATGGCCCCGCGATCCTCCACATGGACTTCAGTCCGTTAAATGACTTTATGGAGGAGAACGAAACGAATCTCACCACCGGAGAGCGAAACTCTTTGGGCTGCGTGCAGATCCTCATCCCCCAGGAGCTCTTCCTGTCTCTGGGGGTCATCAGCTTGGTGGAGAACATCCTGGTGGTTCTGGCCATCATCAAGAACCGCAACCTGCACTCACCTATGTACTACTTCATCTGCTGCCTTGCCGTGTCCGACATGCTGGTCAGTGTCAGCAACGTGGTGGAGACCATGTTCATGCTTCTTAACGACCACGACCTGATGGATGTGCACCCTGGCATGCTTCGCCACCTGGACAACGTCATCGACGTCATGATATGCAGCTCCGTGGTATCCTCGCTCTCCTTCCTGTGCACAATCGCCGCAGACCGCTACATAACGATCTTTTACGCGCTGCGTTACCACAGCATCATGACCACGCAGCGCGCCATCACCATCATCGTGGTGGTGTGGTTGGCCAGCATCACCTCCAGCATCCTCTTCATCGTGTACCACACCGATAACGCCGTCATCGTCTGCCTTGTGACCTTCTTCTGCACCACCCTTGTGTTTAACGCCGTGCTTTACCTGCACATGTTTCTCCTGGCGCACGTGCATTCCCGACGCATTGTGGCTTTCCACAAAAGCAGGCGCCAGTCCACGAGCATGAAGGGAGCGATCACCCTCACCATACTGCTCGGGGTCTTCATTATATGCTGGGGCCCGTTCTTCCTCCACCTCATCCTCATCCTCACCTGTCCCACCAGTCCCATCTGCAACTGCTTCTTCAGAAACTTCAATCTTTTCCTCATCCTCATCATCTGTAACTCGCTCATCGATCCGCTCATCTACGCCTACCGGAGTCAGGAGCTGCGAAAAACCCTGCAGGAGCTGGTCCTGTGTTCTTGGTACTTCGGCGTGTGACACTATGTGCATTAAGGATGGAAACGATGCATCAGTGTGTTGGCTGTCTTTTCTGAATAAACAATATATCAGAAGAAGTAAGGCGAGCTGATGCATGCTTGAACTGCCAAATTATGTAAAGTCTGCAACACTGTACATAACAAAGGCGATCTCGAATCAAGGCCACGGAATTTATTTTCCACCTTTTATTTATTGTCGCGTTTTGTCACTTCACGCAGGTTCACGGGACATTTAAGAGAGATCGTTACACGCTGCATCAGCTTTTATAGCATTATAGTTTTTTCAAACCTTGTACACAACACAAATAGCCCTTCTCTGCGTGCTTTTCTGAGAGTATCTCTTTTGATTGGTTATCCGTCTTGCTTTTAAAAGCTACTTTTTAAAAACACCCAGTGAAGAATCTAAATGTGCGCTGGAAATGTGTTGAATTTAATACTTGAGCACAATTTTCGCTTCAGTAATTACAACGGCATGTTATTGTGGCCGCCCTTTGTTTCATGTAGTTACCTGTTCGAAATAGTCTGAGACTTAACTTCTGGCTCGGTGACCTTACTCATTAACAGGTTATTTAATAACCGTCATGTGGCTGCATGGATCTTTTTTCTCATGACGTTGATACTTGAAGTTAACTAATCTCAGCGCTTGACAGAAAATGTTTTTAAACGCAATGTTTTGACGATATTGTAAGTGTTGACCAAAGTAAAAGTTACGCGAAGCCTGATGTTTGCTTTTCACGTTGGGGCCCTGGGACCCTTGGTTTACTTTAGCTCGTCTTTTCCCCACTGTTTTAAATACCTGAGTGTCGTTTGCGCATCCTACCACAAAGGCAGAAATCTTAAATTCTAATGAGAAAAATATTAAAGGTACTTCGACAGGGATAGAGAACTCGTTTTTTGTAATTTACAGCAATTAATTAGTCGAGATTATGCCTTTAAGCGTGATACAAGAAGAGTAGTAAAGACATGAAAAAAGAAAATCGTAAAAATGATAAGAAGCACTCTTCAAACGCTTGTTGATGTTGGTGGCGCCTGCATGTGAATTACCCCACCTAAAATAAATGTTTGTAAAGAAAGAAATAAAAAAGGGCGAAATCATGTGAATGCCCTTGACTGATGGTTGGGCTGATGCCCGAGGCTCGACGATAAGATGGCAAATAGATGTTATAAAGTTAGGAGATTTTGTGATAAAATGCGTAAACGGGCGCTTTCAAGAACGGCTTGCAGACTGATTTGAACTAGTATGCGATTTAAACAAGCGAGACATTGACCAGATGGCCTTTGGATTTTTTTTTTTTTTTTTTTTTTTTGTAAAAAAAATATTTAATAATAA
>JAQNCA010000001.1:15896269-15911431 GCA_029783725.1 Acanthurus tractus
AAAAAAATGATCAAAAAATGTAGTACTTAGAGATTTCCATTATCATAAAATCATCCCTCAACTGTATATTCTTGGAAGTTTTTTCACTCTATTTAATTTTGCATGGTAAGAGTGTAAATGATACATTGACAGGGTGATATTGGCAGCTGATATTGTATTATTGAAGTTATTGGTATTGGATTGTATATAGGCAGAGACTGACGTGAAGAAAACTGCAACCACATGTTTTATTGGTTGGGTGGGCTTATTTGACTCAAGGTTTTTTGCATGTCTAAATTATCATTTCTATGATAACTTCCTTCCTCAGACATAATTATATTGATATGTAAACCAAATTTAAAAAAAATCTGCATGCATTTGTGGAGAAGAAACATGATTGTTTGTAACCTTTCAGAAAAACTGAATCTGTGTTTGATATGAACAAATGGCAGATCTGAATGTAAACAACATGTCAGCTTTACAGCAACATTCCACTGTCGAGTATAAGTGGGCTACCTGCACCGGTATTGCAATTAAATCAGGTTAGGTTAGTGTGCCAAGGTCCTAATAAGATTTCAGTAATCCTGTTAATATTGTTGCCTGGGACAAAAACATGTAGTGTACGTACATAACATGAAAGTCTGCACAAGTGATTCATAACAGCTGCAGATACAGTGGGCCTGTGCATAATGTTTTGTTTTTGTATTCCTGTCTGTTATTTTCATTAGATTTAACAACATCTATCTATCTATTTGATTTCCATAAGTCTTTGTGTCATTTAGTGCTCAAACATTCATTACACACTACTCTTTCTTTCAGAAAACATCATTGACGTGGAGATATGGAGAAATATATCGACACAATGTCCCACTTGCACGATTACTAAGCTCAAACAAACCACCAAGAGGTAACATACTTCTAAATGCTGTTGCATTGTGTAACATGGTTAAATAAGCACACATAGTGTTCTTAATCTTTTTAGGGTCACCATCAGCCATTTCGCATATAATTCTTATGTTCTGCGTGTTTAAATGTATTTAGGTTTTGAAAAGTTTTTCCCAAAGCGTGAAGAAAGCACCAATGTCAACAAATCAGCTGAAGGTAAGGAAAGTTATAGAGGTCACATAGTGGCATATTTCAATGTGTTCTGTTTCTTTATCATGTCTGACGGATTTTCTTTTGCTGCTTAGAAGAAAATACCAAAGAACAAGAAACTCTCCTAAGAGAAGAACAGGAGGCGAATGATGATGGGGAGGAAAGACAAAGAGGAGGAAAAAAGGAAGAATCACACTGGTGGACACGCTTTCAGGTGCATATCTGTTCAGTTCATGTCATTTTTGCATCCAGTTTAAACCCACTACACTCAGAAACAAAATATTATGTACATGCTGTTTGAAACTTATCACACATTACTGTTAAAATGCTGCCATAGTTGCTTTAAGATGGAGAATACAGCATCTATAGGGTGAGAAGAGTGGCTTGTGTTCTGCTGCTGATGCTCCCTCTTTAACCAAACTTTCCCATCTGTCTCTTAACATCCACCCCATTAAACAGAGGGATTTTCCCTGGGATGATAGAGTAGTTCAAAACCTTGCCATTGGTGCAGCTGGCATGACCTCGGCCTTCTTGTACTTTTACTTCCGAGAGACGGGGGTCCAGATCTCCTGGAAGGACTTTGTGAACCACTACTTGAGCAGAGGCTTGGTAAGAGGCAAAGAATGTTTTAGTTGTGGTAACTTTTGAATGTGGGTGTTAGACCATGTGAACAAATCAATTATTGTGCTCTCTACACAGGTCGATCATCTGGAAGTTGTCAATAAACAGTATGTTAAAGTATTTCCTGCGTCTGGAGTGAGATCATCAGAAGTGGTTAGTTGCATGAAAATGCTTTTATGTTCTTCTGTTTTTCTTTTACTGTAGATCACTGTGTTAGTCAGTCCCAGTCACTGATTTAGTTTTACTGCGTTCAAGGCAATCCCAAACACCTGCATACTATCTTTGATTGGGAACTGATCACCATAAAACTAAATAAATGCTTATTCAAGTATCTCTCTGTTAAACACATACATTTATAGGCTTATACTATAGGTTGAAGGATGAGTGTGTTGAATTTAGTGGCATCTTGTGGTGAAGTTGCAGATTGCACTTGACTGAATATCCCTCAGCTCACTTTACCTTTTATATGTGTGTGGGAGAACCAGCGGGGGCCCTGAAACTTGCGTTAACTGTAAAAAGCCCTTTCTAGAACCAATCTTTGGTTTGTCCATTTTGGGCTACAGAAAACTTTAAAGAACAGAAAAATGGCAGTACAACATGGTGAACCCCATGGAAGAAGACCTGCTCCCTCTATAGATATAAAAGACTCACTCCAAGGTAGTGAAATCACAATAATTCTTATTTTTAGGTGGTTATACACAAATGAACATACTTATTAATATCATATTTAATTTCGGCCATATTACACAAACAGATCCCTCTAAATCCTACACACTGGACCTTCATGTGAGCCTATGAAACTATGACAGACATGAAAGGATTGTTGATTTGGTAATGTGGCTATGCTAACGTGAGCAAAGCTGAGTCATTAATTAACAAAATAATCTAAAATCAACTCTCACTCACTTGGTTAATTTGGAACTTTTGCCTAAAATTGATAGTTGGGCAAAATCCATTAAGATCTTGTGGATTTTGACTGAACTTTCATGCTCAGGAGCTAATATGAGTTACCATGAGCTGCTAGTCCTGTCTGAGCAAATAGGTTTATAGCGGCAAAACCCCTCAGTGCATGGAGAAAAATAATTGTGTGGTTTACTGAATATTTTGACTTGTAAGCAGGAGACTGTATTTTCGTTGTTACACAGTCTTGCTTAAAAGCTTGAATAACATAACAATTCAGTACTGTATAGAGCATGTTTTCTGCTGTCTGTATGTTTCAGAGCTATTTGTGGTTCAACATTGGCAGTGTTGACTCATTTGAACATAACCTCGAGATGGCCCAGCAAGAAATGTGCCCAGACTCCACAAAGAAAATACCTGTATTCTACAGCAGTGAAAGTGATGGGTGAGACTTTCACCTGTTGAGCCCTTCAGTTGTCTTATTGAAGTGACTCTTCTGCATATTTGATTAGCTCATATTGATGCTCTCTCTCTCTTCCTACAGGACACTCCTTCTCAGCATTTTCCCAACTTTACTGCTGGTTGGTTTTTTACTTTTTGCCACTCGGCAGGGACCAATGGCAGGAGGTCGTGGAGGCAGGGGGCGGGGAAACCCCTTCAGCATGAGTGAATCCAAAGCCAAGATAATAAAAGACAACATCAGCGTTCGATTCAAGGATGTTGCAGGATGTGAGGAGGCCAAACTGGAGATTTTAGAGTTCGTCAATTTCTTGAAGAACCCACGTCAGTACCAGGACCTTGGAGCTAAGATCCCAAAGGTGTGAAATAGAGTTTATCTTGTAGGATTGTGGCAAAGGGTCAGGTTCATGGGGATGATGGGAAATTTTCCAGTTAAGGACGAGTATGATCTGAATTTCAAAGCTTTAAATTTATCCCCCTGGTAAAAAATTCACTGAGTCACTGGTACTGAACAGGATGTACCCCCTATGTTTTCAGGGTGCAGTGTTATCAGGTCCACCAGGTACTGGAAAGACACTGTTAGCTAAAGCCATTGCAGGAGAGGCCAACGTTCCTTTCATCAGCGTCAACGGCTCAGAGTTCCAGGAAATGTTTGTCGGCGTTGGCCCTGCGAGGGTCAGTATTGGGTCTAATGCCTCTGCCACACGGGTCTGGAAGCTGAATGATGGATCACATACAGTTCATGCATGTTCATAAACACAATAATTCTCTGTGTTTGCATGTTGACAATATTCAAAATTAAGCTAACTTGTGATTTCTCTTTGCTCTCTCCTATTTTAGATAAGGAGTACGTTTGCCACAGCTCGAAAAAATGCCCCTTGCATCCTTTTCATCGACGAGATTGACGCAGTGGGCAGGAAGAGAGGCAGAGGAAACTTTGGCAATCAGAGCGAGCAGGAAAACACCCTTAACCAGCTGCTTGTAGAAATGGATGGTATGCATCTATAGCATCACCGTCAGTGTTTGAGCTTTTTTTTTCCCATTTCTATAGCAATATTTCACAAGATCTTCACACGCCATATGTTCTTTGTTATCACAGGGTTCAACAGTAGCACTAATGTGGTTATTTTAGCTGGCACCAATCGAGCTGATGTCCTGGATCCAGCTCTGATGAGGCCTGGACGCTTTGATCGACATATATACATTGGTAAGGCGCATGTTTGAGGTCTGCCTCTCTGATTTTTAATTTTTCTGCTCTCACCTGAGTGCCTGAAATTTGGTGTCAATACAGTGATGTTTACATTTGGTGCACACTCTAAATTTATTTAATTTATGATGCATTTTGTTCCCTGGTTCCTCTCAGTTTCCAGTTGATTTCAAATTAAACATGGAGTGCTATCCTTAATCTCCTGCTCCTCCCCTTTGGTGTTTTATAATGTTGCAATGCATGAATGAGTTACCATGCAACAATTGCAATTTAGTGACGCTTACATGCATGGAGACCCACATGTAACATTGTTAGTGTTTATTCCCGCTCCATGAGGAGTTAAGCTTGGCCCTATTTGCACTCATATGTTGCACTTACTGTTATGTTTCCATACAAATTAGCTTGAAGCCTATTAGATTTGCTTCTGTTCTTATTTTGCGCCTGTTCATTTTGTCATGTCATTAAAAGCATCTGTTCCACCCTGCATGCTTTTATCTTCTTTGTTAAAAAGGTTGATCTTTTACTGTCTGCAAAAATCTAATTTGCTTCACACCAGCAGTGCTGCACAATGGTGGGCAGGGCTGGTTTCCCCTCTGACATAGAAAACCAGGTCAAAATGACAGAGCAGGCTTTCTGAAAAAGAAGGATTAGATAACTGGAGGCCAGTGTGAGGGATTGGACACACCACTCCTCTCTATGTTGTTCTCTTTGTTCCCTTTTTATTAGTCTTTCTGTTGTAAACAGTATCAGAAAAAGTTACGTAAAAAGAATGCATTCAAAATTTTCTTTTAAGGCATGAGTTAGGTAACTGAATAACTCTGTTTGGACTGTCTTCAAGATAACTGTCACTGACCTCTTGATTTCACTTCTCCATGAAAACAGTTCTTACCTGACAAGAGCTAATGCTACTGTACTGAAACCCTGATGTCTGTAGTATCTACATATAGTCCATGTGTTGGCTGCTGACCACTTATGACATGAACGTGTGTCATGCAGGTATAGAATGAGCTTCAGTATAGTTTGTGAATGTGAAATCTTCATCAGGACTGTAGTTTCAGGCAGAGTCAAGGTTGGATTTATTATCTTTAGCACTTATGTTTCTTGTAGTGTTGTACAAACAACACAGCTGTTGATCAACAGCATTGCCTCTGCTCCAGTAAGGCGTGGAAATATATGTGATAAAACACTTAAGCAGCAGCAGCAGTTTTTTTTTACACTGTATTCCACTTATCATTCTGCTTTTTTATCATTTTTGATTCCTTTCTTTCCAACAGGCCCACCAGATATTAAAGGCAGGGCATCCATCTTTAAGGTGCATTTAAGACCACTGAAGTTGGACTCCAGTATAGAAGTAGAGGCTTTGGCCAGGAAGCTAGCTGCACTAACCCCAGGTTTTACTGGTGAGAACATATCTGTATGCATGCACACAGCTCAGTTGATCAAAAAATGATTTTGCAGTTTATCTTGTGCATCTGTTACTTACTGCCTCTCTGTCATCACACCATAGTCAAACAAGGTTGTTCTGTCTCCTTGTGTGTCTCAGGGGCTGATATTGCTAATGTGTGTAACGAGGCAGCTCTAATAGCTGCACGCCACCTCAACCAACATATCAGCACTAAGCACTTTGAGCAAGCAGTCGAGAGAGTTATTGGAGGTAAGTTAACAACTTGCACCTGATATTATGAAAACACTCACAGAATGACTGTTGGATATGGTTTATACACCTGAATTAAGCTATTTGGCAAAGTGGTAAAAGATAAAGGCTAACAGCTTTGGCTTATCCCTCTTGTTTTCAGGTCTGGAGAAAAAGAGTCAGATACTGCAGCTTCCAGAGAAGACTACTGTGGCGTATCATGAGGCGGGACATGCTGTGGTGGGCTGGTACTTAGAACATGCAGACCCCCTACTGAAGGTAGTCAGGCTATTTCCTTGTGTCTGTCTGACTGTCTTGCATGTTTCTCACTGATTGCATGAGGATTTCAGCAAATAATTATATTGATGATATGATTTGATTTTTCAATGTATGCCTTCAGGTGTCCATAGTTCCCAGAGGGAAAAGTCTGGGTTATGCACAGTATCTGCCTAAGGAGCAGTTCCTGTTCACCCACGAGCAGCTCTTTGACAGGATGTGCATGATGCTGGGGGGTCGAGTGGCTGAGCAGGTTTTCTTTCAAAAAATCACCACCGGGGCACAGGATGATCTCAGGAAAGTCACACAGTCTGCCTACGCACAGGTAATCACCACATTTTGCCCCACTAGCAGTCACTAAGAACAAGTGTGTGAAACAGTGAGTTTGAGTGAAGCAACATTATTCAGCCTTTGACTTACAGTTGTCTCTCTCTTCATACTTAAGGTTGTACAGTTTGGAATGAACGAGGCGGTGGGTCAGGTGTCCTTTGACCTCCCTCGGCAGGGCGACATAGTAGCTGAAAAACCCTTCAGTGAACCAATAGCCCAGCTTATAGACCAGGAAGTGCGCTCACTCATAGATGCTGCTTTCCAGCGAACACTAAAGCTTGTGACAGACAAGAAGGAAAAGGTGGAGAAGGTGAGAACTGTTCAAAGAACAATCTGAAAGACTGAAAGGTTGCAGAGAAGTCAGAGTGTAGTCTCCTACTTTCTAAGCAGATGACTTAAAAATGTGATGCAGCAAGTGATTACTTATTTGTGGTTCCAAAAAGCGATATCAAAATCTGGATGGTTTTATTGGGAGAGAGGGAGCTAACCTCAGCTATCTTCAAAAAAAAAAAGATATTTGTGATCATTTATTTCACAGTGAGGGGATAATTGATGATTTGATCAGTGAGCCATATTTATTGAAATGCCTATTGTTTGCTGTCTTCACTCGTATTGCAGGTAGCAAAACGACTTCTTGAGAAGGAGATTTTAGACAAGGCCGACATGGTGGAGCTGCTAGGTACTCGTCCCTTTCAAGAGAAGTCATCATATGAGGAGTTTGTTGAAGAGCTGGGGGAGTTAGAGGAGAACACCTCACTACCTGAGGGGCTGAAGGACTGGAACAAGAACAAAGGGTATGAAAATCACCCGCAGAATAGGCAAAACAAATCAGCCCTGTACCTGTAGGCTGCTGCAAGAGGAAACGCTCCACTGGATACAGGGGAATCTCAAGAGAAGCACCATCTGGCGTAGTCTGCAAAAATAAAAAAAAGAAAAAAATCATCTCAAGGACAGCTACTGAGGGAAGGATGATGTGTTGCACAGGTCTTGAATGGCCTAGATTATGCAGTTTTTTATTTCAGCTTTTATATTCCATCAGAAATTCCAAAAAAAACTCATCATTTTAATATTAGGGCATTTTTTTACTGTAACAGGGACAGTTTGTAGCTGCGCTCCCCCTTCCAGGCTATGATGGAGTCCTACAAAATAAATCTACAGTCAGAGAGGAAAGTTATTGAGAACAAATAACAAAAAAATAAAAATAAATTAAGGCACACTTCATAAAATTCAGAATTAATGGACATCATCTGACATGTCCCATAGTGATGCTATTTGGTCAGTTACACTCTGTGCTGGTATCATGTGATGGCATCATGTGAATTCAATTTTATCCCGAGGCTCATTTCCTTAGCATAAAGATGCTAATTCATTAGTCTGTTGTTGGAATTTTCCTAATCCATAAATCTAATGAATGCATCCAGTCTCAGCCACCACTTCCTCATCTTGAAAGCTAAATACTTAATAGTTGTTTTTTTTTCCTTCTGGGTAATAAACAAGCCTTTTCCTCTTGTTTCTCTGATGTTACCGTTTCAAAGACGCTTCGGCTTGTGCTTTGACTTTTTTTTTATCTTCCTTGAAACTATTTTACAATGACAACATTCGTTCATTTCAGGGATGTTGTGTCTCAACTTAAATACATTAATCCCGTTGTTCTCCTCAACCTGGGTCCCTCATGGTGCATTTTCTCTGCATCTGGCAGTTGTTACAGATGTTATTGGATCACACGTACTGTCGGTTGTTTTCTCCTCCTCAGTGTTCCACAGTAATCAATCAGCTTTGTGTAGACATTAGGTCAATGGTTATTTGGACCTCAGACCAACTGAGCAGAATCAGAATCAAATGCAGTACCACACATTTCTGAAATGTTTGCCATTAAATGGATTTTAAACTCCTCGCTCACGCACACTACCTCACAGTCTCTGTACTCTTGGCTGCCTTTAAAGCAACACTTTCCCCTGGACGATTCACTGGTCACAATACTCACTCTGCAGTCTGGTTATTTGACTTGTTTTGTGATTTTTGTTTGTTGATCTCATGAAACAACTTTCAGGCTTAAGCTGATTGTGCTTTGTTGTATGATTCAAGGTAAAATAAGGGTTAGAAGACCTCTGTGGATGAATTATGTGCTTTTCTTAATCTCAACACCTTAAGACCTCCCTGTAACATTTATTTACATGGAAAAAAATACTGTTACTAAGGAAATTGTCCTATCAGTCAATTTGGCCAATATTTAAATGTTTCCCTAATTGTGAGCCAAGCTAGGTAACTATTCATGAAGCACCCTCTTGTCATGTGTTTGAGAACCACTCCTAGACAAGCTGGTTACACACTGTCCCTGTCCTCATGTTAATAATGTCTCAATTGTTCAACCAATAGCTCCTGAGTCAAGTAAACTGGTTTAAAATGAAATTTTACTTGAACTGTGCCTTTCAGTGTGAGCCGTGTGGGCCTTTTTAAAGATTTTAATCTGTTTTTTTTTTGTAAAAGAAGGTTAAAGAATTCCAACCAGAACAAAAACTGGTACATTTTTTGCCAGTATTTAAAGATCTTAAAAAAACTCAGTAAATGACGAGCAGCTGGTTGTAAATAAAGATATTGTATGTTTTGTGTTTGCTTGATGACGCGTTGCGCTTGTTTTTTGCTCGATGAAAATTTCCTAGTGCATGTAAATGAAGATTTTACATTGAGACATCAAGACAGATGAAGCCTTTAAAATGTGAAGCTGATGCAGCTCACACCAACATTAAATGATTTTTATACCCCACTACCCCCCCTTCCAGTTATGTTTGTTTTAGTAGACCACTTTCTTGTTCAGTAAAACACTATTTCAAATAATGTCATGATTCGGTTTTCATTTCAGTATATCGTGTGGTGCACTTTGAAAAGAACAGTACAGAACAAAGAACAGTATAGAGTAATGCAAATAGTTGCCCTTTGTCCATAAAAACTGCACTTTTCATACAGATCAGACTGAAGCTACTTTTCTTATGACTAGTTTAAACAAATGACACAAAAAAACTTTTTCAAGACTTTATTCTTTCATTATCCAGTGTCACTTAAATCCATCGTATCACAGCATTCAGAATTATTGGCACTCGTGGTATTCACAAGCCAAATGTGAGATAAATAAATCAAGTAACCAGATTGAAGTGAAATATTACATCACACGTTTTATTCACCTTTTAAAATATGATTACAAAATTGTTGGCACTTTGTTGTATTTTTGGCATTCATGCAGAGCTTACTGAAGCCCACTAAACTAGGTGCAATTCTCCCTTTATGTCCAAGTTAAGTGAATCACTAAGCAGCTTTTGAAGAGCCGACTCCAATTTCCTCGGCAGGAATTCTGGCTGCCATCAATTTTAAAAATGATAATCAAAAAAATCTTCAGCCTATCTGAACAAATTTTTTTAAAAAAAAAGGTATTGAAAAAAAATGTCACGTATAACTTGCTACTTGGTCTGTTTATCTTCTATTGCAACTGCAACCAAATGCCAATAATTCTGGGGGGCACTGTACAATTCAGTGAGAGAAGTGAAATTTTTTTATTCAAGCCACTATAATGACGATACACATTCTTATTTAGTTAGAGAAGGTGTGGTGGATATAAAATAAGCATAGTCTCATTTACATCCACTTTCACTGATAAAGTCACCTTATTGCAGGAAAAAGAATAAAAACAAAGAATGAACAGAAGAAAACCCTGTCCCGTTTTCAAGTCAACACATCTAGTATAAGCCTCCATGTGATGTTTTGTTTTGAGCAGTCATGTTTCAAATCGTATCCTGGTCATTCAGTGTCAATCCCTGTGTCTGAAGCACATATGGAGGCTCTGGCCTCACACTTCAGACACAATTTAGGAACCAAACTCTCTGTCCGGGCCGCTCCCCACCCTGAGAGGCTGAAAAAATGGAGGTGCTATGATTTTTGCTGCTGACCTCATACCCTGTCTTTCACTCAAAATCAAAGCTTAAAATTGTTTGGCAGCCCAAAGCACATGAAGAGCACAATGATTGTGTGTGTGTGTGTGTGTGTGTGTGTGTGAGAGAGAGAGGGATAGGAGGTAAGGAAAGGGAGAGAGAAAGGGAGAGTGTGTGTATTGCACATCTCAACAGCTTTAGTTAGAGCACAGAGCACACTGTCCAGAGTTCACCCTGAACTCATCTGTTCAGCACCATGAAAAGGCCCGTGTGAGTGCACAGTGGCCCATGGGGGTGGGGGGCCTCGTGGTCCGCGTTGTGTTCCACCTCTGGCTGTGTCTGCCTCTGGGTGTCCTCCCTCTCTGTTGTCCAGCCGGTTGACATCAGATATCATGGCTGCTTCGGTCTCTCCAGCTTCATTAGGGGCTCTGGGGTGTCCGAGTCACTGTGGTGCTTTCTCTCTCTTGGGGGCTCGACTTTACTGCAGCGTGTCCACGAGGGGGAGCGCATGTACCCACCTCTGGGCAGCACAGACTGGTGGGAACCTGGAAGCCAAACACACACTCATCAACAGGAATGGAGTCTTGGCAGATATAGATAGAGAGACAAATAAAAACAGACACAAAGACGCCACTATGCACGCCTGTTATGTTTCACACAGCTTAAACTTCACTTTAAGGAAAACAGCAAGCAACAGTTTCAGCTGTTCAGAAGAATGCTACAACACTGTTTTGCCGTGAAGCTCCAGAAATGTTTTGTGGACTAAGAAGCTTCATCGGTCTTTCCATCTGTCTATTAAATAATGACTGAAGTTTTGTTTTAAGGACAAACTGTCCCTTTCATGTTCCTACACCTTCTAAAAGCATGTTTACAGCCATCCTCAGAGCTTGGCTGTTAAAGTGCTAAAAAGGCCTTCTAAGACACAGCGAATGCTTGCTTTTATCCAGCCGTCAAAAACCTTTTATTCAGGAATGGCAAGCCTACACACAAACATACTTACTAACCATTTTCGAACAGAGCGTGCAGATCGTTGCTCGCTCAAAATTACTGGGATCACACTAGTTATATTTTTGGGAATGTTTGTAGATTGTTAAAGGAAGATAACGCAGCCAAGATAAAAAACTATTTTTTTTCAATCATTTGCAACATCTTAAATGATCCACTAGAGTATTAGAGTATTAGAGTATCCACTAGAGTATAACAACTTGCTCACCTTACACTAATAGTTGCCTTTGTTTTGTTCTAATAAATAGATTTTTTTACAGTTCTGCTTCATACCACTAAGTGGCGGTATGTCCAACCCGCCAGGAGGACATCAGAGCAATGACAGAGAGGGAGCTGTCAACTTGTTCAGCCTCTCACTCTCCATATCAGTCCATCATTAGTTTTCTTAATGGAAGGTCATTCTCAGTATTTGGCTTATCTACACCCAGAAAGCATCATCCATATTCTCACACACACACACACACATTAGAGACAGAGTGAGAAAGAGAGAGAGAGAAAGAGAGAGAGAAAGGGGGAGAAGTGGGAAAGACATTGATCTTAGAAGATTGATGGTGTCTCCACCGGATTTTAATGAGAAGGACAACAACCCCTTCAGCAGCATGAGGGAGTCTGCTGTGCAAGCGTTATGAATGCCTGCTAATGACTGCACGTTGTGTTTATGTATTTACATGAACATGTGTCTGCAATCTGCACATCCTGAAATATGCATGTGTGTGTGAGGCATGCCATTTTTCCATTTCTTAATTTCTTAACTTACATAGGCTTCTTTTTGACCTGTATTTGCCTTTATATTTGGTTAAAAAAATGAAGGTAAAATAATTAAAGCAAGCAAACTGCAGAATTCTTGCACACATGAGAGGTGCAGAAGACACACATCTCTCCACATCATACAGAGATTTATCCTTCTTTTTTTGTCCTCCGCTTGCCCTCTTGCTGTCACAGATACAGAGTTCCCTGAGCTATGGGGTACTGTGCTATACTCCTTCTGTGCTGCTGGCTGGCAGCCATTCCATTCTTCAGTCAGTATGTTGCTGCACTTTGAAGACACATTGAAAACAAGTGTTGGAGAATATCAGATTTGTGTTGATAGTTTGGGATAATGCCCTTATCTTTTAACCCATTTAAGATAAACAGCGCTTGTTTTATGTGCACGCTGATCCTCAGGAAGTCCACCAGTGCTAGTGAACTGGGGTAAGCACATAAATAATTAAAAATAATAATCTGTAAGTTCTCTAAAAGCCTGGGGCAAACCTTCGGGCCATGACTTGAACCGGAGTTTGACCTTTTGCATTCAAAAGGAGGTTTGTTTAGAAAGTCTATAAAATGTGGTCTCATGCTGCTTAAGGGAACAACACCACCAAATAACACACAAGGATAAAAAATGCGCTGCTGTGCTGCCTGTCTGTGGGCTAAAACTACATGCATCATTTCTGACAACATCTTGAGCAGTGGCACCACTGTAGGTGATTATAGAGGGGACTATTTTATTTCTGCTTGTCTGTTACAGTTTTGTTTCCAAGGAGGCTTTTCCCTACTGCAAACAAACATGACCTGTCTGAAATGGGTCGCTCTTGGAAAACTGTCTCACCGTCTCGATAATGTAGTGAAACAATAAAGAAAATGCTGTGTGGTAAACAAACTGTGAATGAACAAAGAATTTGTTCCTGTGCCCTGTTTTCTACAACACTTCATTCATTCGTGTCTACGAAAGTAATCCTTCATCAAACCCTTGGATTGAACCCCAGCTCTCTGACACACCTCGCATTACTTGTACATCCAAAAATTAACCAGACAGAAACACAATAGGTTTATAGTCTGCCATGTCATCAGTTAAAAGCCTGTTACTAATCCAAGCACAAAGAACAGGAGGCCAAAGCTACGCATGTGGTAGTTTTTCGGGGATGTGGGTAAACTTTATGGTTCATCAAGCTCATTTGAGTATGAAACAAAGAGCCAACCTGCTGCACGAGGTCAGCCTTTTATTCTGTGCCTCTGGAGCTGCTCTAAAAAGAGACACTTGATGAAACACTAATTACTGTATGATCTCAGCCAGTGCAAGTACAACTGATCACTGATTTTGGTAGGAATGTTCATGAATAAGGTTTTAAGCTGCCAGAGAGCTGAAAGTACAAGATTGGGACAAGGGAATGGAAAAAAAGGGAACATGGAAGAGCAAGGCAGCAGACCTAACAAAACAAACAAGACACAAGCATCTATAAGTAATGTGCTGGTGTGGTTACTCAGATTATGATAACTGTTTAAATGGCTTTGAAAGCATGCTTGTTTCCAGCAGGGAGAAGTGAATTATTCAGAAACCCGCATTTAGCATGAACTCGCTCACCCATCCTCACCCTGTCCTCTCCTATCTTCTCTCCTCTCCCTACCGTTTTTCCTCTAACCTCTCCCTCAACTCCTACATTCCCACCACACACAGTCAGCACTTTCCCATACTCTGATGCCCACACGGCAGAGCTCAATACTACCACATTTGCAATGCAAACTTTGACACAAATTAATTCAATTCTTCTCACTCTCTTTTTCACCCTGAAGTCACTGATGACTTTATGGACTCAGGAAAAACAACTTAGTTTTATTATATTTCCTTTGTCAGAATTTAATACGCAGTATTGTACTTTATAGCACTTGTATAACATTTTAAGACTTTGATCAAAAATTCACCTTACAAAGCTGAGCAATAAAGCAGGTTTTAGTGAATCCAGATTAACAGAACAGCTGGTCCTCACAGCTGTTTCTTGTGCAATAAGTCACAATGTCTTAAACATGCTCACACACACACACAAACATAAAAGACTGTTTTCGCCTGCATGATACAGAATCTGCATGTAGCAACAGAATAACTTTGCTCGTATGTGACCTATATTAATTTGCTGTTTTTAATACTTGTTGCACAATATAGAAACATTTATTTTGAAAATGCCAATGATTGAATTTTCAAATGACAAAATGTGACGGGGCAACAACTCCGATATGCTGGAAGACAAATGAGCAAATTAGGCACTGACAACTTTTGTATCACCTGCATAATAGAGCAGATGTTGTTTGGTGGTCACTTGTCAAAACTCATAGCGGATGACATCTTAGTATTTTTTTTAGATTAATTTGTTTGTAACATCAATCTGTGGTCATCCTCTATTGTTCCAGTTAAGTGCAAACATCCCTTTCCTGTTGAGCTACACATAGAAGAAAACCTCATATAAAATTGAATTTGAGAAAAAATACTGAAGCGGTTGTGTTTCGTGACTTTTTAATTGTATTTTTCTCTGTGTCTAATCTCTGCAATCTTGTGCAGGTTTACAAGCAGAACACTTTGCATTTGTGCTCCAGTATCTGCCTGCAGACTCTCGACAGCAATCTCAGTGGCAGCATCTGTCTGGGATGGTTATCCTTTCTCTGTACAAGCCATATCAGAGGCAGACATGGAGAGAGATTGGAAAAGAAGGATGAAGGGAAGCTAAGAGGCAGAGAGTGATGAAGAGGAGGACTGTGTCTTTGGTGAATGTGAGACAAAAACAGCTCACAGGAAAAAGAAGTGGGAGGTTTTTGGAAGCAAGTTGAAGAAAGCTCCAAGATGTTTGGAAGCAATGTTTTGCTGTGTTCTCAGACAGCTGAGCTATTTTTATACGTGGCCGATGCAGGTAAAAATACTAGAATGAGTGACACACTTCCCACTGCGAGGTTGTCACTTAACAGTAAAAACACATCAGTCATCTGAATGT
>JAQNCA010000001.1:15920770-15942181 GCA_029783725.1 Acanthurus tractus
AAGGCTTTTAAATCTGTGATTCTTTGAAAGAAATCAGCTAACTTGGCTGTGGGCAAAAGTTTAATATATTTTAATGCTTCTATAAAGAAAATGCTTTTTGAGGGCCCCTTGTATATTTATTCAAAACTGAAGAACAAGTTTACATGGACCATTAACAAAGTCTGAAAATAGAGGGAACTTAAAATAGCACCTCTTCAAGGGCAGGAGTATGCACACTCTGTTCATGTGTTTGACACGGCAGAAAACAAGGTAAGGTATGTAATGAAGGTAAATGCATTAAAGACAGGACTTAAGAAGTCACTGCAAATTTAAAGAATGCAGAAAATGAAAAACCTGAACTGACTTAATTTCCAAGTATTAGGAGGCTGAAGCTCTTCTCAGCGGTATGATGACGGTTATTCTGCTGCTTGTTAAATAAAATGATACATTAAATTTATCAACACTGTAAACCAGAGCTACTGCATTAAAATTTACATTTAAAAAGATCCTTACAGCTGAGGTTGGGCAGGAGTGAATTACATGTAACCAAACTTGTAGTTTAAATACACTGTGTGGCAGCTTGCTGGCAGCTCAGCTACATTCATATTTGCATTCAAGAGGTCAACTACTTATTTTTTGGTATTTTGTGTCACTGACACTAACATATAGCCAACAAACTGTCCAAAAAAATGGACATGAAGGATATTTTTATTTTTATTGTTCTATTGCTTCTCTAAAAACTGACACATCTCAAATTTCCCCTGATAGTGCAGATTTTTTATTTATTAATTTACCTTGCCTGAGTATGACTTGTGAACAAATGGACACTTTCTTGCAACAAACTCAATTGAGTGGCGTCTCTTTCTGCCCTGTGACTTTTTTCTGATTGCATGTTTTTTATAAATTGTCTTGTATGTACATTATCAATTTAGTCATTTTTTACAAAGTAATTACCTTGTATTAGTAGCCTTAGTTTACCGTTGCTCTTTAACTTTTTCCAGTCTGAAGTGATTTCTAGAAGCTTCTCAAATATTTGTTTCAGGCATCACTTAGCAAAAAAGACATCACTTTTATATGATAACATGCAAAGTTAATAGAACGTAGTGTAGGGGTAAAGCAGAACCTGATGGGCCTCAGCAGCAGCAGATGGAGGCTGAGGCCATTTCTACTCACAGTATGTTCCTACACAGTTAAATTTCTCATTTCAGATGAAGTGTGTAACAGCCAGGGCCGAGCCTGAAAATGATGGATTCTGATTTCACCCTGAGAAGCCGAGTGTTCTGCAATTGACTGATTTCCCCAGCGAGACGCCACACAAACTGAGAGCCTATAACCTCTGATGTTATAATGAAATGTTTGTCCAATATTTAGACACTTCACCAGCAGCTCTGGTTTCCTTTTTCCATTGCTTTCTTTAGCGAACACTTGGTTTAGAAATCATGTGGGATTACTGTTCCTGACCTTTCTGCCATTGCTTTGAGGCATTTCATCATCCATTAATCCAATATCTAATTTTATCCATTCACCCTAAAATCTGCTTTTTTTTTCCTTAGAGAAATGCAATCACAAAAGCTGTTGGATTTGCATTCATAAAAAACACACAACATGAGCTATTTGTGCTCTGAAGGGAAACGTGGAACACACATGCCATTACTGCATGTCACATGATGACACGATTCACTGATACAGTCTGTCCATGACATGTAGTCTGAATTCCAAAACGACTCCCTGTAGCATCACACAGGTTCCCGCTGTTCTAACTCCATGGTTTTCCCATGTTGTGTGCTCTTATAAATGCCTAAATGTTTAGTATTTTGGCAGAAAAGACTCTGGCTCTCAGTCATGATGTTAATCTGTGACAGAAGAAAAGAGCTCTCAAGAAAGTCACAGTATTATCTGCATGTAAAGGAGAACATGTTTACACAGATGGCCTGATCTAACTGCCACCCGCTGGACCGGCTGTGAAGACACCAGAGTAAATACCAGGAATAGAGGTTCCTACTGGTAAAAGGCAGTGAGCTATCAGAAATGTGGTCTTCTCAAGCAGCGGCTGCCATCCCTTGACTGTCTGTGAATCAGCTAACCCAAGACAGGCAGGCACGCAGATGGAGAGACAGAGACAGAAAGAGTGAGGGTAAGAATGATGTAATGTATGTTTGCCAAAAGTTAAATCAAACTCAGTGCCTCGGCTCAATAAATCAATTGATGCTTGTAATGCAGGCAGGAGGAATTAACACCCAGACACCCTTTTTCCTCAAGTCACTTTGCTTGGTAATTGCTCTCTGTCTTCTGTACTTTATAGAAATGCTGCTTCTTCTTGTTCTTCTTCTAATTTGCAAAAAAAGTTTCTGAAACTTGAATCTGGATTTATGTTTCCCAAGCAGTTTACTCTTTTTGATACATCTCCTTGCAATATTAATGCTTATCCTCACCATCAGGTAATGTTTTATCCACTGCTAATCTCATTCAGAATGGCTATTGACCTTATAACAGCCACAATCAAAGCTCTGTTATTCAAAAGTAATGTTTTGTGAGACTGTCCTGTGATACATCATTTTAACAATATTCACTCAAATTTAAACTCCTCATAATGGACCAAAAATATCCATATTGAGATATCATGGGAAAGTTATTCTGGCCAACAACATAAAAGTACTGAATTCAGAAAGTGCATGTAAACAATCATAAGCAAAGTAAAGACAAGGAAAAAAGCATCTGCCATTAAAAATAGGCTATTACTGTGAGTACCTGCTGAAACTGCAGCGTGTAATGGCAACAGACTCTCCTTTAGCCCAAGGAGCAACAGAGCAATAAAGCCACATTTTAATAGTGGTTGAATGCACACTATGGGTTCAAAGGCAGCTGATGTAATTTAGCCTGCTGACAAATAAACTTCCCCTCTGCTGCTTTGCCTCACTTTTTACATGATAGTTTTTTAATTAAGCTAATATTCTACACTGACCTACACGGGCAGGTCATTTAAGATGTAGATCCCTCACAATACTTAACATACATTGTGTAAAAGCACAGTTAAATTATCAGCCCTTGTGTTTAGGTGTTACAAGTGCAATAGTGGCATTGTGCAGTGCTAACCAACAGTGCAGGATTCTCTGGATGGCCTTTACACAATGGCTATATGCGTTTACCATTGTACTGCAATTTTGCATTTCATTTGGCCAGCTTTTGTGTGGTCAACCTACAGTGTGTGTGGATGTGAAAAGACCTGTACTGCAATAGAGAACACAAAGCTTGAATGTTAAAAAAAAAAAAAAAAAATCCTCCACAACTGGATGCTAGGCGAGAAAAATGATCAAAGACAGAAATACCAGTCACCTGCTATTTTTAAACCGTGTAGTGGCTAACTCTTGACAAGAAAAACAGAAAATTGTAGAGACTCTGAGAAATATTCAGTCCTTCCACTTACAAAGTGTCAATACAATTATAAACACACTGAACATGCTGTTTTTTGGGGGTTTTTTTTACAAAAAGACACTTTCTATTCAAAGCTCAAGCCCCTCAGAAGACAAAGACACTCTGCAACAAGCATGCTCATGTAATGTGACAAAAGCTTTGGCACAGAGAAAAGAAAGAGCAGAAAATGGCTCTTACCTGGGCTCCCTGCCCCTCCCTGTGCCTCCATGCAGCTCAGCCGAGAGTGTCCTGCTGCTCACCACACCAGCATCGGAGACAAACAGGGAGGGAAGAAGGGAGAGGCGAGGGGAGAGTGTGTCTGTGTGTGTGTGTGTCTGTGGGTGTGCATATGAGATAGAGTAGGGCGGGATGGGTAGACACTGAGAGACCTCTGCTTTCCAAAGACTCTGCTCCTCCTTCTTTTTTTTCCCCCCTTTTTTTTGTCCTCCCTTGCTCTAGATTTCCCAAACAGGTGATGTTGGTTTCTCCTCTCGCACAGTCCACCTGCCCCGCTCTGCCATCAGAGCCGAGTGCTGCACTGCCTCACACAGCGAGTCCACCACAGAGAGGGAGGTCTGGGAACAGCGACATCACTGCACATTTCTAAGCCACTTGGTTTAGTAAACGCAGCATTGTGAGGCTTGGCTTGGTATGTACAGAATACACAGAGAGAGAGATCCAGACTGAAAGAGGGGGACAGAGGGAGAGAGAGAAAGAAAGAAAGAAAGAAAGGGAGGGAGGGAGGGTGGAGATGGCAGCCTGCCCAGATTGGAGAGAGCGAGAATGGGGTGTCACTGAGGTTTATGGACCACTGGATCACTGTGTGTGTGTGTGTGTGTGTGTGTGTGTGTGTGTGCTGTGTCTATGCACATGAACGTAGCACAACAATTAGTGGATACACTTAGAGTTAAACCTGTTAATAGGTCAGTTTGTGTCAAATTTACAAAGAAATATGTAACAATCAGGCACAGTACAAGGATTTACAGTTTACAGTGGGCAAATCTGAGAAACCATGATAAATCATAAATTCGTCCATTGTAGCATATTTTGTCTGTGATGGAAATCTGAATCCCTTACATTCATAATATTAAGGAATATGTGTGCCGAGCTGCTGAGGGGAATCTGTTGGTAGAGCTCGCCCTCTAGTGGTGGGATCTGGCTACTTCAAGTAGTCATGTGAACGTATTGTGTCAGAACACCACCAAATGTCTCATCATGTGCTTGCATCGTACATTTCAGAGTTTGAGTCAGACCCTGTAAAAATACATCAAAAAAGTCAGAGTCATTTAAGTTCCTTTCTATTTGTATATCTACTCGTTATCATTATTAACTGGTTCCCTCACATATACAAAGAGTGACTAGTTTGCGGCCTTCGGTAAAAGAAGATGAGTTATGCAGCTCTTGATACTTGCACGTGCAGTTCAACTCACTGAGTGTTTATGGAGAAAGTTTGAGGTTAATTACTTTTGTGGTATTTTTGTTCTATGTAATTGAAAATTGCAAGTCAGCACTGTCTGAGAAAATGGACACATCAGCCTTTGTGCAGTCATCTCTCTCTGCCACGTATGAATCCAACATTTAGTTTCACAGTGCTGTAAGTAAAGGGGCACAAGGGGCATCTAGTGTTGTGAGCTGAGAGGCAGAGAATTACTGCATGAAAGCTGATGTTGTCCTGTTTCTTTGACAGTGCTGATTTGCAGCTTTTAATCGCTTGAAAAAGAAATACCACAAACGTTGCTCAATTTCAGCTCTCTGCACGACCAATCAGGCTGCATAATCAGTTCATCTCCCTAAGGCCACAAACTATCAATCAAACCTAGTCCTACAGAGTAAAAATTGGGTTCAGAAATCTTAATAAGTCAACAGGAAGAAAACTAGTTTTGTTGCTATTACACAAAAACAAACACAAGTTAGACAGATCGCAGCAGGCAGCAATTTGCTATTTCAAGTCTTGTCTTTTTATTTTCTGTCATAATTATATAAATAATGTTTGTCATTTGGGACAGCCTGGGAATCTGCCTAGCCACTAAATTAAAAACTATGTCAATACAATCAATGACTTAATTAAAAATGAGGCTGAGCTAGTTATCCAGGACCCAACAACAAGCCAACCCAAGATGTTCCTTTTTTTTTTGCATCCTCCCTTGCACTGCTAAAGCTGTCAATGTAGATCATTGTACTGCAGTGGCAATATAAGAGTTAACCCACAGTTAACGTTTTCAGTTTAACTCTGCCGTTTTCAAACCAGAGGGATGGACGTCCCTGCTGAACATCATGTGGTAACAGACCTGCATGATCAGCTAAAAACTCAGTCGGAGACTTTGAGAAAGATACTTCTGTGAAATCATTTTGAGAACACAGCAGTTGAACTTGTTGCACAATCTGTTTGGCCGCCAATATTTTGTTTATGCTCCCTTGCACAGAAGTGGCAAGTGAAAGATCTTTTCCACACTGACGACATCTTTGTTTTTTGTGGCACGTCTTGACAACTATGGGTTGTTTTGCCATAGAGTTTGGTATAAATATCCACGGTGCTTGGAGATTAAATTTGCTGACTGGATATTCTCCGATTTTTCCCCAAGCACCTCCATTGAGTTAATGTTTTTACTACCAGATTTGAAACAGATATATACGTGCTCGAGTTAAAATCATTGGTGATCACATAGCATCATTATTGGGTCAACATTTTAATGTATCCAATATTTTGTTTTGACAAAAAATACCTGCTTAACTAATGATAATTCTATCAACCTCAGCTTTAAATTGTTAATACAGTATCATTGAGAATTTTTTTTTAAAATCAGTACTTTAAAATGGACACTTTGATCTTGTTATGAAGCTGACGTTAGAATTTAGTTCAAAGCAGTAAGTGCAGCCTCACAGAGGAACAGGCAAGGCTGTGTAGACTCATTAAACTTGTTGATGAAAACGTTTTTTTTAAGTTTAAGAATATCGACTGTTTCATGGTGCAAATAAATGATTGCTGCCATATTGTATGACACTGTACAGTCAAAGGCTGTAATTCAAAGAGTTGATTTTATGTTGAATAGGATGTTATGTAGAAAACAGTGGAACAGTATCATTATTAAAACAATATCATTTATAAAATCACATCAAGTTTATTCCTCAAACACTGCCTTTTGCACTTTAGGGTCTAATTGCAGTGCTTTGTGGATATTTTGACACATGGCAGTAGAGGAGGCACATGTGTGCATAATTAAATGAACAATGTTGAATTCCATTAGGCTGCTTCATTCTCAGAGTCCAGGTATTGTGCAATCTTGAATCTGAAATGTTCATATTGTGGTTGTGTACCTGTAAAGAAGTTTCTTGAGTTTTTGCATTTTTCAAATTTTTTCTCTTTATCACAGTAAACTACTTGTCCTAAATTTTTCTTTAGAAGTGTCATTCAGACAATTTTTTATTCTCAAATGTTTTTATAAGGGCTAGACTCTGTGCTGTAAATACAGTAAATACAGATGTAACAGTCATGTATTAATGTGTTATTGTTGGAAAGATCCTTATACGTTCAGAATTACAATGTTTTTTTCCCCCTCATGTCTTGCCTCCTGATAACTCCTTGTATAGAAGAGCGCTTACCGGCAGAGGAGGACTCTCCTCATTTTCTCAACACTGTCAAACAGTTCTTGCTCTCTAAGCCTTCTGTCTTCACTGGGATATTTCAGACCATCTGCAAGTACTTCAAAAATCGCCACAAACACAACCATCCACTAGAATTTCACTGTAAGTCCTGACCGCTACGGTTACAGGAAACATGACTCAAGCACCATGAGGTCTCATATGCGGAGGTTTAATGTGGCAAGTTTGGGGAAATAAAATACACTGACTGTGTAGAAATTGGTTTCTTTCATGGGACATGGGAATGCAGTGTCCAGATTGTACACATGTCACAATGATATTGATCCTTTACTATTGAAATATTGTTAACCATTAGTCTGCATGAACAAATCAGGTGAAGGTGGAAATTATGTGGGTCTCCATCCAAATAGGTTGAAAATATTAGATGATAAAAGTGGATGAATATTATATTTTTATAATTCTGTGCTGTTCAGACTTAACAGCACACCACACCTACAAGCCTGCAGGTGGTGCTCAAGCTCAACTGTGTATATTTTAAATAGTTTAAACTTAGCTTGGTTACCCTAATAAGAAGAAATTTAAACAAATAGTCAACAAAAAAAACCCAACAAATAAAACCAGTACTGAATAAAAGTGTTTCATCATGCAGCTTTTGGGGCCTTAAAGCTGTTTTTAAAGTGTTCTCTTCCAGTGAAACTCTCTCTCCTTCAGTTTAATTTGTCTGACACATGTAAACTAAAAGACCACACAAGTGATGTACACTCTGGAGAAAGAATTTTTAAACTGGTCGCTGAGGTTACGTCCTCTGAGGTAATATACTTTCATATCAAATTATTAGGAAGAATAGCAACTTCATGTGATGAAGAAATGACCAACAATGCCTGGGGAGTCAAGATTTTTAAAGCATCCAAGCAGCATCACTCACATTATTACATATGGAGCATGAAAGCTCTCCATTGATGTTCCCCATTGCCCAGCCAGGTTTCCTCCCATCCTTATGTTAGATCATGGGTGCTGTCAGTTCATTCCACTGATTCTCTCCTCATAAGCACTCACACTAAGCATACTTCTTCACTGTACTACAAGACATTAGACTTTGAACAATAACCTCGACTTCACGGATTTTTCCATGCATACATTTTTTTCCATGCCCCTTCGCAGGACCACATTGTCATCACAGCCACCTACCAACAATTTCAGCATCCTTCAAGATCACCAGCGGCCATGCAAGACCAACATTGAACCACAACATTATTCTGCTGGTGACAGTGGCCCATTCTCTTCTTACAACTATAGCAGTCTTTATTCTAGACTCTGGCAAATCCATTTAAGTGGGAACCTCAAGTATTTGCATCAAAGATCTCAAAGCCTTTGATCCCACCAGGTTTCAAACGTTTCTATAATGTCCCCTGTAATTACATGTCAAGATGCTTGGGGCTGCCTGAATTAATCAAAGAAACTTCCACATGATACATGTCTGATTATTTTAGATTTTAAACCGGTTTGACCATCACAGAACCACATAACATAAGTCAGTTTCTCTATTTAGAAATGAAATTCCTTGCTTGGGTTTCAATATACAGCATGCATTGTTTGCAAATGCTGTGCATATTTAGTAGTGTGAATATTTCAGGTCAAAGAGTTCTCAACTCCCACTAGAAGACACTGAAATCCCTTTTAAGTAAAAGTAACAATGATAACACAAGAAGAAGATTAAGATCACAGGAACGAGTCATACATTCAAAATTAATTATTCAAAGTATAAGTTAGCAACAAAGCAGCTTAAGTTAATCAAAACAAGTATTAAGTATTTGTACAGCTGGATAAAGTAATAACTTACTAATAAGTTACGAATATATTTTTACTCACGTTTACACCACAAAGTTTTCAGTTTTAACTAAATGGTTCTTTCTTTTACATTTTGCTGCCTTTAAACCCAGACATTAACGTTTTCATATTGCCAACATCTCATCTCCTTTTTATAACTAATGTAAAGAAGTTGAACTACCCTATATTTGACTGCTGCTGAACACATAAACTTGCCTACAGGCTTTGAATAGAAAAACTTTTTTTTTGGATAATTAGGTAAAATAAATTTTAAAACAAATACTTACTTGAAGATCATTTCAATACAATTTTTGTTGAACATAAGTTAGTTCAGTGTGGTTCACAGCCAGTTTGAGCCTTTCAGAGTGACACTTCCGGTTTCCCGGAAGTTTGACCTCCATGAGCCGCCGTAGCCATGATAAACACTGACATGCAGCTGTTCGTTCGGTATTATGTTACGTAGCTCACGTGGAAGTCCTGAATGCGTGTAATGTCAGCGAGTTTTTGTCGAAGAGACTAACTTCTATCATCAAAATTAAAATGGAGCCTGTTATAGTAATAAAACCAGGTAAGTTAAATGCACGAGAGGCGTAATTTGTGGATAAAAATAAACGTCGATACGCGCCCATGAGCGTTTGTAAGCGTTTGGCTAATGTTGCTTCGTCCTGCGTCAGTTTGGTCATGAAACCATCCATCTTCCTCCGCTGGTTTTCTGTTTTCTTTTTCAGGAGCGTCGAAATGGGACATTCGTCAGAAAGTTTGGGATTACATCGAGGAAAAAAATCTTGCCAACTTTCCAAGGCCTGTTCACAACAGAATCCCCAATTTCAAGGCAGGTTGAAGCATGTGAATGTGCAGTTCAGGACTAAGATAGTTTATCTAAAACCAAAGTGAAAACACTTGCAACCAAACCGTTATTTCCACCATGCAGTGTCGACATTATTACCGGAGGCTTTTATAAGTGTGTACATGTCAATAATAGTAGTGACAACATGTTTTACAAGAAAACGAACAGAAATTTGACACGCAGTTATTTATAGTAAAACAATCTAGAAAAAAAAACAGATTTAAAGAACAGAATTAATTATGGTTTCAGGGATGCAACTATTGCCTACAATCACTTACATTAACAAGTGTAACAATTTGAAAAGGACTTGTTTATCATTTTAAATCCCCAAATTTAGCCTCTTTGCCTTTCTGTTATGCAAAGTCTGAAGCCTTTTCCGAGAACTTAGCTCTGTATTACAGGATTTATACTTTCTAGAAAAGCATATTTTTCTAAAAAGATATATAGAAATAAATCTTCCACCTGTGAAGGAAAACATATGCACATTTGTTCAAGTCACTGGTGTGTTCTGTATTGGAAAAGTTAATAAAAATGCAAAAAAAATAAGATAGAAGTTGTTTCAGGATGTAAATGTCTGCATGTGTGAAATCACAACACCACAATAATGACACCAAGCTATCAGATTTGCAGAATAACATTTGCCTGATGCTTTTTTTTTTAATCACTCATTTTGAATGAGTAATGGCTGTCCTTTCCTGCACATCCATGCATCTCTTTCATCGTTTACTTACTGGCCAGGGTGCAAATCAAGCATGCAACAGGCTTGCAGACCTGCAGGAGTTCAAGTCCAGCCAGACAGTCAAAGTAAACCCAGACAGACCCCAGCTGCAGGCACGCTTTGTCACTCTTGAAGTAAGTTGACTTAAAAAAACACCAACAGATTTTTGCCCTCTTTTCTTTCTAACCAGGGTGCTTTCACAGCTTGTGGAAAGATGTCTGAGCTGCAGGTGTTCACACAGACAGCTGAGGTGAAGGTGGATCCTGATAAACCTCTAGAGGGTGCCCGACTGGCTGTGCTACAGGTAGCACTGCACTGCTAAGGAAAAAAACGCACCAAGAACCAGACTGTCTCATGAGGGATTACAGAAAAATATTTACTGTTTGTTAACATGTCAGTTTGATGGGCAATTCAACGGACATGTAGGGGGTTAAAATGAAAATGTTAAGTTTCTGTATTACACCCTTATTTTAGGTAGATGGATGCTTTGCATCTGCTTAATTTGATTCAACACAGTATTTGTTATTGTTATCAGTACTCAAAGCACTTCTTTCAGACCAGTTTCACTGTGATAAAGTGACATAACTGCAAATGTCTGGTGGCTAATTTTTTGGATTTATCTCCTCAGGCACGGAAAACTTTATTGGTCCCAACTCCTCGTCTTCGCACTGGTCTTTTCAATGAAATAACTCCTCCCCAGGGAGCAAGCAAAGAACAGCTGCGCATATGCTCCTCTTCACAGGTTCCAACTTTATCACTGACCTTATTTTCATTCATTTTAAACCTATATTTTCTTTAAGAATCATAAACCCATTAACATAATCCCTTTTCTCATTTTTTTTCTCCCCCTGCCCTTTCTGAACTTCTTCCCTCAGGGTGTGAAAGACTTCAGTGTGCCTGTTGGCCTCGATGCCAAGGTGAAAGTGGACTTGGTGGTGGTTGGATCAGTGGCTGTATCAGAGAAAGGTAAGTGTTAGTTGGCATTTCGGGAAATGATTCCCCTCAACACCATACAAATTCAATTAAATACTAAAGGCCGATGTAAATTGTAATTTTGCCCCACTAACAGATGATTAGTAAGTACAAAGATATGACTTGTAATTTATCTACTTATTTCGGGAGCTTATTGTATTATATAAATACCATAGATTACCAGTGTTGCCCATGGTGACTTTCTCCAAGATGTGGTTTCTCGTGAGATCCCTTTAGTGATGTTTATAAAATAAAAAAAAACAAAAAACAAAAACCCAGCTATATCTGACATTATCTACAGTCGATGGCGGCTGACATTCTCCCAGTTTGGAGAAGCAGTAGGAGTACCAGTGCAGGAAGATAAGCCATGGACTGCTGTGTATATGAGCCCCCTACTAAAAATACTAATATCAATATAGCTGTGGATGTGCGTACCTGGTGACCCGTCACTGAGAATTATTTTCCATTTCTGCCATATTCAGCCATTAGAGCTCAATAAATTAACTTAATAAATAAACTTAAACAACTGTTAAATACAAAACTGGATGTTGTGTAGTGTAATTAGCATCACAGCTCTCTGCAAAATTTGATTCAAATTTGATGTTTCGCAGTCTGTTACCAGCTGAAGAGTCTGCTAAACCAGTGCTTTGAGCATCAGGAATTAGGTTCTGTTGGGGTTGTTAATTGCACCATGTGAAATGACAGGAGACTGAAAGGACACATGTCATGGGAAAAAAAAGTCATATTAAGCACTCTGCTGGGATCATCATATGTGTTTCCAGCCCACAGAGGCACCAAGACACCCTGTCAGGGAGCTGTGAAGAAGAACAGAAATGAAAATCGGGGCAGAGGTGCATAATCAGATCCATTTTGCTCCTTGTGGGTTCTGTTGTCTCATGTCTTCGATGTAAATTGTAACATCACTCTCAATGCATTTTGACCCTCATTTTCAAAGTGCCTTAGATAACTGATGCAGGGCTTCAGGGAAACAGATGTGTTTACCATAGCGCATACATTTCCAAATGGCTCTGAGTGTGCAGCGCCACATGTTTCTCATAAAGTGTTTGTTGCACAGGGTTCATCCGCGTTCCCATCAGTCTGCATTAGGTTATTTAGACATTACTGCAGCCGCCTTCAACATGTATGTCAGTGGGTTATAATTCAGTGAAGTTTTTAAATTTAAATCCTTTTTTAAAAGAATGCTGAATGTAATTCAGAAGCTAATCTTCTCTAGGATCTGTGCTATAGTCCAAGCAAAAAAGTTTTACATCACTGTCTTAGTGTAGATAGTTATATTTTGTATCTCATAATATAAAACCTGAATTTTGGAAAGTTATTTAAGTCTTGTCTTCTCCTGCAGGGTTTCGAATTGGAAAGGGAGAGGGCTTTGCTGACATGGAGTATGGCATGATGGCCTCAATGGGAGCAGTGAATGAATCTACTGTGGTGGTTACTGTTGTTCATGACTGCCAGGTTAGTTTACTTATTCATATTTTAATTTATTATTCAGTTACAACTCGATGCACTTTATCAAATCAAAACCTGTCAAATACAAGTACAGCACCAAAGTGTCACTCTGTCAAATGTTGCTTCTTATACCCAGTGAGAAAATTATGCTTTTATCTATTTTGCTTTTTTTTTCAATTAAATCAGTTTACCATATCTGTAAATTAAATAACGGCAAACAAATGACAAAAAGCCAAGGTGTACAACGTAAAACAATTTAAGTTTACTTATGTAACAAGAAAAAGAAATCATTGTTGCATATAAATTAAACTAAAACATGTAATTTCCTCTTATAGGTAATCTGTCATTTTTAGTAACAATTTGTTATATGACCTGTTGTTTTAGTGCTGTTTGACACGTTTGTGCTTTCAGGTGGTGGACATTCCAGAGCAGTTAATAGAAAGTCATGACCTGACTGTGGACTACATCCTCACACCCACCAGAGTCATTAAAACAAATTGCCAGCTCCCCAAACCACAGGGAATCATCTGGAAGAAGGTAAATTTAAGATTTTTTTCATTGCGGTGTCGCACAAAATGTCAAAATGAAGGTTCAGGTTATTGTATTTTATGGTCTGTTTAAAAATATTGCATCAAGAATGAGGGAAAACAGTAAGGAACATCAATACGGGCATTTTAGGCAACCTGTCAGTGTGATTCATAATTCATGCAATAGATTAGTTTTAAGATGGATTAATCTTACAAATTGTGTAAATTTAATGAAAAAACGTGTGAAAACTTCACACTTGTGTTATTTTAAACATTCAGTTTTACTAAAATATAGTCTCTTGTCTCTGGAGCAGTATGAAAAAAATTGCTGTAATGCAAAAAGTTTAAGATTAACATTGAAACAAAAGTATTCCAGCTAAAATGAAATGTAATATAAACAACCAAATACCTATGAAGGCCTTAATCCCTGAATTACATAGGCTCGTTTCTACTCTTGCCAAGGTTTTTTAATCTGTTATCCTCTTGGTGTCTAAAAACTTCTCCAGCACTTACGAAAAGCAACTGATTTCTATTGTGTTAGTGGACAGCTGTTTTAGTTTCAGCCTGCTTCTTTCACACTTAACCCAACAGCACTTAATGAGACCTTCAGTGAAACATACATGTTAAATCAGAGATGCTTTGTCCTTAATGCACAACAAAATGTCATGCCTCTGTGCTCAGTGTCACTGCCCTCTAGTGGATGTTTTGTGTCACCACAACTCATCAGAGGGCACTGGTACCATAGCTTCTGCCATTGCTCTCATTTCCTTATTACTTTTTAATTGATAATGTTAATAATAATAATACAAGTTAAAGTCTCTTTTTTATACAGTGCATACATTGAAACATATTCTATGAAGATGCTTCTTTAACAATTTTTAAGACAGTTAAAAAAACAGCCAACCAAAGGAAAGAATTGACTGTGTGTGTGAATGTTTTTATATTCCACATAATCTTCTATTTTTGACTTAGAACCTAAAACTGATTATGATTTACTGACACTGGCACAGAGATACGGTGTGTTTTTCCACCTGATAATTTGTCTTTAATTAGACATGATGTGGACATTATTCTTACCATGTGGAGAATTTTTGTGTAACCTCCGGGCTCCTTAAAACACGCTTGTAAGTAAACAGGACCAAGTGAACTCACCGGCAGGAAGGCCATGTCTGATCATCAAAGGCTCCTCTGCCCAGCCAGCTTGGCTCTGCAGGGGCAGGGGAACGACAGGTCAAACAGGCCAGTCTTAAAACAATAGCCCCGTATATCCTTTACAGGACTGGTCAGCATCAAAGGCTGCCAAGACACTTAAAGGCCCAACAAATCAAGTGAGCAGACTTTATTTTTAACTGCTTGGGAAGTGAAATGTCCTGCTTCTATAAAGATAGTTATTACTTTAACATGAACTATGAGCAGGATGGAATAATACCAGTTAATTTGTCAGCCTTCTCTCTGTTATGAATTGAGTGGTGCATTGGCTCAGTGCAGGGCTTTTTGTTTGCTGCATGTGACCCCCACCCCCCCACCCTCCAGTCTTATTGAACCTGTCCAGTTTTGTGTCTTTAGCTGGATACAGAAAAGCTGGAGAAGATCCCCATCCTGAAGAAGCTGCATGCACTGGAGGAACAGGCTGGAAAGGATGTGACACTGGGGGCGGCGCCTGTTGCAGCAGAGCCTGGTCTGCAGACCAGTCAACCCAGAAAACAAACCAGAAGGAGGCCAGGGCAGAACACACAGCAGGATGCTGATGGAGAATCCAAAAAGGAGAGCAGAGCGAAGTCAGAGCAGAAGGCCAGACAGCGGCCTGCTAGGGTGAGGAGAGAAAGCAGAGGAGATGGTGTGGGAGGTAAAGAGGGAGAAATCAGTGAGAGAGGAAAGGGAAGAAGAGGAGGGCACATGAAGGAGAAGGGCCCCGAGGAGGAGGGTGGTGGTGGTGGTGGTGAAGTCATGTCTCAACGCAAGCTCCCGCTGAGTGTGACCACAGTTTACCTGGGGGGTATCCCTGCCGGGCTGCGTGTCAGTGAGCTGAAAACTGCCCTCAGAGAAAGGGAGTCCATCCCACTGAGGCTCACCTGGCAGGGTGCTCAGCATAGAGCCTTCCTGGACTACAGCGACCCCCAGGCAGCAGAGCAGGCCTTACAAGCTCTGCAGGATCTCAATGTGAATGGTCACAGTCTGCAAGCTGAGCTGGCCAAGAGCCAGCGAGGAGGCAGGAGGTCCGGACAGTCCAGCAGGAGATCAAAACCATCAACAGCTCCAAAAACTAAAACAGCACCAGATACTAAGAGTGACAGCAATGAAATGACAGAATAGCAACAGTGAAAGGCAATAAGCTAAATGACCCTAAATGCCTTAAGAACAGTTTTGTTTGATTTTTAATATTTATGGATTTACTGCAAGTTGACTTCAGTTACATAAACCGTAGACTTCAGTTGCTTATACTAACGAGTTTAACAAAACATTTAAAATATGCAATGGGCTGAATTCCTCTATCATAAAGCATTTTACTTTGCACATATTGTTTCTCAATACTTCACCACACATCTGTGTGCCTTGTTTATCCACACATGCACATCCCGGTCCATGTGTCTTTAATTTCTTATAAGGGTTTTTTGAGTACCTCTCAGAGTTAGATAAAAGGCTTTATTAAAACGTTGAGTGAATTTGAATTAAAGTGTTATTTACATTTTATTTCTGCGACAAGCTGTCAGTACAAGCTCTACAACAGAGATAATGTTTTCAGACCTATTTTTCCTGCTTGTTGGTTATCTCAAAAACATCAGACCAATGCAACATAAGAACTGGCCAGTTTTAGCTGCAGATAGTGCCAGTGTTACTGTCAAATCACTTCAAACAGTCCTGATATGTCCTCAGCTGTGAAACTTAAGGAATAATATTATAAATTAATTTCTGTTATATTAATATATATCCATAAAGCTCACAATAATGTTTGACTTCACAGATTTACAGAGTTTCAGCTATTTTTTTTCATATAATTGTCAACCAATCTTTACAAATCTGAACCATTTGAGTGACCCTAACTTTTTTTTAAGCACATTGGCTTTTTGGGAAACAGATATAACAAATGATGTAAATGTTGAGCATCTTGTTTAGTTTCATCAAAAGTTAGAAGAAATGCAAACATGTAAGGAAATGTTGGATGGTTTTGCTTAAAGACTACTGCATTATACAGTGATGTTAGTTTGGAAATGTAGACAGTTCATTCTTGCACATAGCCCAGATTTAGGTATTTTATAAAAAATCAACATAGTTGTCCAGTACTGTATTTTTTTAAATCAAAATCTGGATCTAGATGTTGAATATAAACATCTTAAGCTATTTCATTTTAAAACGACATGTTTAGAGTTTGTGGCCATGTTAAAGAAACTTTTTTTTGTAACTTTTTAATTTTTTTTCAGAGTATTTTGGAAATAGTGTACATTCAAACAGTAATATTTTTACCTTTGTATTGACATAATAACATATTTATTTTATTCTGGCTGGTTTTGGTCAGACTGAATATGAAGCAAGCCTCACCACTGAACAGACAAGATATGCTCAAGTGCCTCGGCGAACTGTTGTTCATGCATCTGTTTGCAGCACATCATCACGCTCTCCACTAAAGCATTTGACTGAAGTGATTCTGGCTTAGCGTCCTTTTTAACAAAACTGTGAGGTGCAGGATATTCCTTGGATGTGGAAGGTGAATCTTCACATTGTTCTGCAGCATTTAAGAAGTTACACAGAATGTGCTCCTTGGTGGTCAAATGCAAAAACGTGAAAAGAAACTCCAACAGTGCTGCAGTCCAGTTGTAGCAAAGCCTGTTTCCCCTTAAATGATCCCTACAAACACAGATTGTTTTACAAAAGCATGATGTCTCAGACCACTGACTGGATTTAGACACAATGTGAAGGAAGTTTTACAAATCCAAAACCCGGAACTTAAAAGTCAGTTCTTAAATCTTTAAATTGTTGTAGGTATTGCAGGAAAAATTTCCTGCAAACTCTGGATTTTGCATCAGGTTAGTGTTTGGGTGAAATTTCATTTTTGCCATGTTTATAGTTTCCATCGCAGTCATTTGCCGGCCAGTTTTCAAACAGGGATGAAATCAGACTGACAAAAGAGCCTCTCACACCACTCATCTAGATCTTGGCACTTAGCAATCGGCATTTTGTGTTCTGTAGTGTTTCTGTGTGTCTGCACACATCATTACCTGATAACTGATCACTCTCTCACGTCAGTACCACGCAAGCTTTCTGTTTTCACTAAAGTCTCGGTTGTGTTGAGACACAAACACACTGCATGTCTGTCTGCAAAGAGCAGGGCTCTGGCTTTTTATGGAGCTGTCATCCTGGCCTGGCGAGGGAACAGCTGTGGAGCCCCATCTCGCTCCCCTGGCCCCGCCAGAGCGCCGAGCCACGGCAAGTGTCATCAGTTTGTTAATGTGCTGTTCCACTGCTGTTGAGCCTTCTTATCCCTGTGCTCTATGGCATGCTCATTTTACTGGGGTTCAGTCAGTGGTCATGTGGTAAGATTTCAAAGCTGGAAGTATTAAAACACAGCATGATCACGGCTCGAAGCACGTATATGTGCACACACGCCTCAACAGCATTACAAACTGGAAGATCATAAATTGCTAACTAGTACTTTAACTTTTAAGAGGTATGCAGTAAAATATGTTGAGGCTTACTAAAGAGATTGCTGCCCTCTGTGTTTTTCTACATTTGGAGCACCTGTTAGTATTTTCAACATCACAGACTTCTCTAAAACTAAAAGAATTTGAAATTCTTTGTTAAGCTGGACGAAAAATCTAACAGTTATGAATTCTGCATCTTTTCTTGTAACCCATCAAAAACAATTAGGAAAAAAATGGCAGATGTGCTTTTTGTAATATAATGACTGGCAGTATGTTTCCATGTGTGATAATATGTTTTTTCTTTCACTTTCTTCATCTTATTCCCTGGCTCCTATAATAAACTGTGATGTAAATGTTTTCAAATATTTAAGAATAAAGAGGAGAAACATAGCTTTCAGCTTTACATCATATCTCCATATTTGATCCAAAACCTTTTTTTCCTTTGTAGATTTTTCCCAAATAGTCCATTTTTGTGTTGATTTTCAAAACGTCTTGAAATCAGCGCTTTAGCACAAAAGTACAATTAATAATATGTTATTTTAGAAAACAAAATAGTGAATTTGGTTTTCACCCTGTGCAACTGAAGGCGTCAAAGGTCTTTTAAAGGTCAGGCCTAAGATTTGTTCCGCCTTGGTGCTGCCTACACTCTCAGTACACAAAGAGCGTCATATGATTGATGTTCAAGAACACTTATTCAAAATCTATAATCAATTAATCATTATTTTGTAATTTTTTTTGCGTGCATTATCAGTTTGCATGGCATGACCTGCTATCATTGGATGACAGACAGATGCGCTTGTTGCTTAAACTGTCAGTTATGAACTTCATTATAACAGGAAAAACTGTGATAGTTTTAGAATCTCTTCTGTAGTGGAATGTATATGCACAATATGCTTGATATTTTCCCAACAGTATTTATAGGTAAAAATCTCATTAGGTCAGTTTACCTTTATTACCTTATTTGACTGATTAATTGCAAGCCTATATCTTATTTTTGAATTATTAAAAACACTGTGATTTTTCTGTAAAAGGCAGGTATCGCCTCTCTGTCTGCTAATTTTGAGATTATAGAATAATAATGCTCACCTTCTTAAGATCTACAGCGGAAATCAGTTTGCAGCGTCCCCGAAAAAACTATCATGGATAAGTGATGAATTCGACATATGTCTTGTTTTTTGTGGATTCAGGCTTAAACAGCCCAACAGATATATTTTATTTCTTACAAATGATTTGTTGTAATATAGCCTAAAGATCAGCCCTCATTTGTGGACTTCTGCTAATTTTCCTAACAATATATAAGTATACAGTGCTGAAAGTAACGTATATCTACATATATCTAACACAAAAGACATAACAGTGCTTACAATATATCCTCAATTTTCATTTTAAAACAAATAACAAGCGTTCTGACAAATATTGCCAATAAAGCATATACCTCCTTGGCCAATTCGCCTGAAATTAAAATATGTAGGCCTACAGAATAAATAAAAAAATTGCGCTTATAGGCTATTCAAAAAGTGCCTTCATCATTTTTACACAGTATATATGGACATGTACAGTATATGCGATGTCCATAATTGTTCATTTCGAAATTCAACTCTGGTATGAAGTCCAAAAACAGAAAAAAAGGGAAAGAAACAAAAAGCGTCTGTCTAATTAGTAAAGAAAGGTAAAAACGTCAGATTGAACGTGTGCATTTTTACATTGGCCTACTTAAACAAGAAGAATAAACTTGAACAAAAAGTGTGAAGTGGTAGTCATCCGCTCTGCAGGACCAAGTACCAAACAGCAGCAGGGCGTCATACAGCCAGTCTTTGCCCCGCCGGTCGTTGTTGATGGCATCAAAAATGTTTTTATTATTATATATTATTATTATGTGGTTGTTTTGTGATTGTGATGTCACCGTGTCTTTGTCGCTGATGTGTAAAACGAAACAGAAAAGTAGTCCGGTCTACTTGTGGCAGTGAGCACTCTCCAGGGCCGCGGCAGGCCTCACTGTCTCTCAGTGGTTATTTTCTCGTTTTGTGCTCGTTTCAGTTCACTGTGCTGCGTGGCTCAGGTCTGTCCCTCCGTCCTCCGCATAGTCTGCACATTGTCCGTGGAGGCATCACATGACGCAGGGCTTGATGTCCTGGTAGGCGACCTGTTGGTGGTGGTAGTACGAGCCGCTGCTCGGTGAGTGCATCGCCGAGGACGTCATGGCATTGAAAGAGAAGACGAACTCTTTTCTGTCGCACATGCTCGGAGACTGGGAATGGTACCGAGGGATACCTGCGAAAAGGTGTTTGAAGATAGGATTAAAACACGATGATGATTTTTTTTTTTAATTCGGAAAAATAATCTAAAATATGTAGAAATAATTGCAACATTTATGTAAACACTTTCTGTAACCTTTAACAGTTAAATATCCATGGCAGAGATTTCGTGCCATAGCCTTGACTTACATTTTTTAAAATCTATTCGAAAGACGTCTTTAATAATAATAATAATAATAATAATAATAATGATAATAATAATAATTGCTATAAATTCTACAACATAAATGAAGTGTCTGTTCTGATTCGTGTTTTTCCACACCTGTTATTCTTCCATTTTTCTTTTGTAAAGTGGAGCCTTGTAGCAAACATTTTTTTAAACTCTATAATTATATTTCAAGATAAACTCTACATTTAATTTGTAAAAGCCGGAGCTTCACTCTGTTTTTCTTAACTGGAATACATGTGTAAGCCTTTATTCCTCTGGGCTGTCCTCACAGACCCGCAGTCCGTTTAACAAGCACGATTAAGATTGTCAAAAGGGGGAGGCGGGTTTGCAGGGCTAATTGACAGTGGCCCTCTTGCACGCCAGTCTCAGAGGACTCAGGACCTCAGGGCAAGGCAGGCTGTTCTTAACCGCCCTTGTTTTTTGCCCGGAGATTGGCACGGTTCTGAACTATCCCGGCAGACTCTCCCAGTTCTCTTGTGCCTCTTTTTGTTTTACCACTTCCAGACACTAAAATCATGTGTGTGTTGGAAAACCCCTGCTGTCTGGGTTTTATCTTGGAATAATGTATTTGGTTTAATTGGGAGCAGGACAGTGACCAAGCTTGATTTTTGGGGGGAGAGGAGAAAATATGTGGTTTCTTTTGGTTGCATAAAACCCTTAATTTGTTATATTTGAATTCTTCTGTTTTGAACAATTTAGATTAGACCTGTGTTTAGGGACAGGACAAAATAGAGATAGGTCCATTTAAATAAGGTGAGGCTGTTCAGTTTTTCCATTAGGCCCATGCTTGGCGTGAACCCATAAAGATCTGTGAACCACTAGGCTCTCAGCTAAAATATTATTTAGACTCACCAATAATTTAAAAGTTTAGTATTTGTATTTGTAACTATTTTTTACATAGTATATCTACATGATTTCAGTCTTTTAAAGTTTTCTTTATGG
>JAQNCA010000001.1:15950817-15982310 GCA_029783725.1 Acanthurus tractus
AATCAGATCCATTCTGTTGACCTAAAAAATCAGTTGCCATGCTTAAATAAAACTTAAAACAGCTTGTTGAATGAAAGCAGTATAGTATATAATAAAAGTCAATATGGATATTAAAAAAACCTGCATTGCTATCAATATCGTAATTCCTGAAAAAAAAGTCAAGTGAAAACACATCAAAATTTTCCCCTGGACACTTCCCTCACCACTTCACTGCTCCTATCTGCCATACTGTGGCCTTTGTAGGAGGATTCAGTCCCACACAGTGAGTGGGAGCCTGTTTGGTGCCCCACCCTGCAGCCAGGGCCAGTCCATCATGGTCTGTCTGATGCAGGCAGAGACATCAATAATAAGAGCTGAAGCAAAAAACCACACTGGAGAACACAAAGGAGAGAGGGAGGGCAGATGCAGGCCACAACTGGCTCTGCTGCAGGTTAGCTCCTTTGATACTTGCTATGATGGCAGTTTGATGGGTGCACATGGGGTGACATGGGTTTATACATACGTGTTTACATGCTCGTTTACATAATATCTATGGTGTTTACGTAGAGCCCACCAACTCTTTTTTTCTTTACTCTGAAGGGGGATTTTCCTGTGGCAAACTGCTTCGGAAAAAGCAATTAAGAATTCCCAAACAGTACACCACAATGGGAGATATCATTTGTGCAATGTGTGTTCCATGTCTCTCGCAGTTTTTGTCTGGAATGGGTTGGCTATTTTTAATCTGCACAAAACTGAACCCACCTACAGACAAACCACAAAATGAATGGGGGGGGGGGTTGAGTGGGCAAGGTAATTGCCTATTGTGGAGCTCAAACTCTTCTGTTCTGCCATAAACAGCTTTGGTAGTTCACAAGTTGATACCCAGTGCTCCAGCCAGTTTGAAATTACAGCATATCCTCATTATCTGTGGGAACCCATAGCCAAGCGGTTGGAATCAGTCAGGAATGCTTTGGGACGGTAACTGGATTCGGTTGTAATGCCCGGCTCTCCGCAGTGGAACGCTAGGGTGGGAAAAAGGCCGAGAGCATTTCCTGAGCGGAGGGGGGTCCCAGCGAAGCATCACATGCGCGGGCATCATGTGACAGTGATCCTGCCAGGTTTTAGCCTATGATCCCGAGTGGAGAGAGGAGTACAGCTGTGGGGGTGGTGGGGGGGTGTGGGGTTCAGTGGGCAGTGCCAGGGAGAGAATGAGAGGACAGTGAGAGGCTGCAGTGAGGACAAGGGAGGCTCAAATAATGCAGCTGTTATAATGCAACCTGTGAAGTAAGAGCTTATCGAAGGCTGAGTAAGAGGGAGAAGTAACAAACTGTTGTGTGGTGCAAAGCTTTTGTCTGTTTCTGTAACTGTTTATATGACAAAATTTGAATTTACTCGCGAAGTAGGCGGCCATGCACTGGAGGTCGCCTCAAAACAACTCTGCTTCATTTTCACTCTTCTCCTTCAATTTAAACTCTGCATTACATGTAATGTTTAAGTTCAGCTGTTCACAAAATATATAATTCCATGCAAAGGATTTTATCGTATAGCTGGGAAATCATGAATGCATGATTTGTGTCAGAGAGTCAAAATAGTATCTGTGTAACTAATAAGGCTCAGGGTAAAAATAGATCGAGAAAATACAACAGAAGAATTTAACAAGTCATACGTCTACTGGGTCATGTTGCATGTTTTTGCTTTAAAAGCAAGAGTGTGTTAAATATAGAAGGAAACCAAGATGAAAATGAAGTTGCTCTGAAGTGTCCAGAAAAAAAAGGAAAGTTATTGGCAAGTATCTCTCTCAGCCAATTTAAATCGGTCACAAGTTTGCCATCTAATATCAGTCTGCACTAGGTGTCAGGCTTCAATATCAGACCAGGAGGTAAAAATAACTTGTGTACATAGTCAGGATGACCCTCCGTATTGAATTTATGAGTGGCAAATTAAAATTAAAATCAAAAACAAAAAAAAGATCCTCCATATTTTTAGCATGTGGCCAATTTGTCAATTTTTTGACAATTGAAAGTCCTGATGCTCGGGCAGCTGGCAGTTTTAAATGTTAAATGAATGAATGAATATTTATTTTTGATAGAGGATGCAGCAGTTGTTTTTCCTATTGTAGCAGAGCGTTATGTGAGTGTTGTGGCAAATAGTGTCAAAGAGGGTGACAAGAAAATACAAACAAATATCACTGCGAAAAACTAGCATGCTAGTTTCTGTTTAGAGCACATTTCATTTACTTTCCCAAAAAAAATGCATTTAAACAGAGTAATTTAGCAAATATTCTTATAAGGAAAGTTCTTGTGTCCCTGTACCTGTCTGTCTCTGTCTCTGTCTCTGTCTCTGTATTTCTGTGCACATGTGCCTCGATGGCCGTGTCTCTGCCTGTGGATGTGCATGCCTGTAATATTTTTCTTTTTCTTCTAGGCTGCATCTGTTATCATATAAGTGCATATGAGAATGTTGCTGACTAAATGCTTGGTGCTGGCAGCCAGACGTTGCTCTTTTTGGCTTCTGTACATGTTGTGACGATCTTGGGAGGAATCTTAGCCTATAGTTGTCAAAGGGCTTTTTATTTCCACCTGCTACTGGCCTCCTTCCGTTGGTCTGCTCTATAACAATGGTACTGGGAAAACTGTGGAGTGCGAAGTGATTGATGTTGGACTGTGTTTGGCCCTTCTTCAGATTCGGGCCTGAAAGGAAGTGGCTATCCCTCCCTTCCACCTCGACTACCCTGCAATAACGCAGGGCTCAAGAGGGCAAAGTGCTGATCAGGACTTTCTTAGACATACCATTTTAACAGTGCCACTCTGCCCAAAGTTGGCAGACACATGCAAACAAAATCAAACTGCTACTAGAGGAAACCGAATAAAGTCCATTTTATGTCACACAAATGAACCTTAAATTCATCCTCTCCATCCTGTCTCCAGCCATCACTCTTTTCTTTGTCCCGTCTGGGTTGAAAAAGAGATACAGGCTCATCACAAATGCATTCTTTCCATTTTGCTGAAGAGCAAAGAGCACCGTGGCAGAGAAGGTAATCTATCACCCAAATTGTCTGTCCGTCTTTCTCTCCCTATTTCTAACTGTGTTTCTCTCTCTCTCCTTCCTCCAGGCTGGAGTGGGCAGGCGTGCGGCTTTGGCCACAGGAAGCAGTGAATTCTTTGCAGAATGGAAGATGTCTTATGGGGAGACATACTGGCCCCCTACCCCACCCACTGGCCACCCCAAAATGACACCTGACCCCTTCATGTGTTTACATCAGACCATGGAAGTGAGAAATAGTGATGAGTCACTCTGGCTGTGTGTTTACACTCCGGAGTCACGCAAGGAAGGAAATCAGCCACGGTCTGCTAAAAGTGGCGAGGTGAGAGAGAATAGCTGCAGTAACCCAGAGCTGCAGTGATTTACCTCTCAGAGCCAGGATTTATTTCACGTCATCTCTGCTGCAGAGGCTTTCAACCAACAGAAAACAGCAACATTAGCAGCAGAGTACACTGTAGTCGAGGAAAAGGCAGCTCTGAGTGTGGCAAGAGCCGAAGCAAGAGGTAAAAACAGATGTGATATGCAGGATAAATCATTATGATAATATGTGTAAACTGATTTTTAGAAAGTCTTATCAGATTTACGGTGTTAACATCCAGTTACTGTCTTATTGAGGCAGCGAAAACACACATATCACGATCAAAGAATGGAAACCTGTATCTCCCCATAATTCATGTTTCATCAAGACAACAAACTAAAACAAACAAAGAAAAACAGTTTTCAGCTTGATGACTGGAAAACTCAGTGTAAATTATTTTGAAATGTTTTCAGGAACTGAGCTTCAAGTAGAACGTTTGACTGCTCACTTTATCCAAAAGTAAAAAATTACTTAAAGTTACAAGGTTTTCTAACTCATAGCAATTAAACAGTGTATGTCTCTGACATGACAGTCACTTAACAGTAATGCCATGTTCTGCACTGATGGGGTTCAACATAGATTTTAAGAGTCAGATTTTTTATATTACTACTGATATAATATCTATAATAAAATATATATTTTAAGTTACAATTCAAATATCTGATAATAATTTAATGCAAAGAAGAACATTTAATAATAAAAAATCTAACTCATAAAGCCATTACCAAATTCCAACCTAAAAATTATTTATACAGCAGTTTTCTAGTTTTGAAAAAAAATATTATAATCGTCATAAGAGAATATATAGTTAGTTAGTTTGTGTGTTATTTATTTATTTATTTACCAAGCAGCTGCTATGAAAGTAAGCTGGCAAATGTCGCCTCCAATGACTCCACTGTTATCTGTGTTTGTGAGCGAAATTTCATAAAAATACCAAATACATTCAAGTTCACAGAGATCCTCAAATTCCAAGTAATTTTATTAGTTTTGAGTGTTAAGAAAACAGGGAAGTCGCATATTTGAAGTGAGATCATGTTAAAGACATGGTGCTCAGGTTTCCAGCTGTCTTGTCTTTGTTTTTTCAGCATCTCCATCATACACATTCAACAGTCTATGCATCAATCTATTTTTCATAACAACAATAAGAAATTTCTTACTGTTATCGGCATTATGTTTATGTTAAAATGTGTTTTTGGTTCATGTGACTGAGTGGTACAGTATCATTTCAGGGCACATATTGCATTCATTCTGGAGGACTTTATGCTCAATGTACTGTGAGATGTGTTTACTGTGGCTAAAATCAGACTCTCAGACATAATGTCATTGTCATCCTCCGCACTGAGCGACTTTAGATTTCAGATTGCACAACTGTTGTTTTCGAAAAACAGCTTCAGTGACTGCAGTCGTGCTCTGTAAATAAAAGTGACACTTTATTTCTTTCCATCATTACATCAGTGCGAGTAACTTCATTGCTGAGTATCCCGTTTCACACCCCCGTACACAAGGCCACAATGAGAGAGTCAGCGGCTCTTATTTTGGTTGATCTCTCCTGAATTGTAAGTCCTGTCAGGGGCTTTGATTGATAGTTGTGTTTATCACCATATTATTAAGTAATCAGGCTCACCACAGCCGGGCCTGAAGCTCCTTGATTCCAGCTAAAGCACACAGCTTCATGCTAATTAAAGGTTTGGCAAAGGAGTTTATTTTTGTGAATTTTTTTAAATATAGTTGTCTGTGTTTTTATGAAAGCACGCTGATTGTTGCATTTGTATCCTTTATGGAACATTTAGTACCGACCTTTAGTGTTATATCTTCATCAGCAAGATCAGGATCATGGTTATTTACAGGGACAGTGGAGAGAAAATTACACTGCATAAACTGCACGTTGAATGTAAAAATCTTGCTTTTGAGTACATAAAAATATACAGTTTTGCTTGAGTGTGAAACCTCAGAGATGACAAACAAGTCACAACACACAGGCACCGTACAGTATCCCCGTATATAACATGAGAGGGTCAGTCAGTCTATGCTCTGTGCATCAGCAGAGGTTTCCTCTCACTTTGTTAATAGAGCCTGCGGCAGGCTGCGTTTGTGTATTTCTAAGGTAAACACAGTCATGGCAAAGTGGACATGCTGCTGAGTGTGTCCTGACTGGAGACAGAGAGCACTGTGGCACTATACTGACTGAGAAACTGGCAGCTTTCTAGACATAGGGTTAATGTGATGAATGGCCATTTGGTAATGGGCCATGTATTAGGGCGAAATAGCTCTTTTAAAAGCCCAAGCTCGAGCCTTTGCCATGGGCAATTTGATTCAGGAATCAGTCAGGTGGCAGATGTTTCATGTTGGATCAGTCAACTCTGTCCTGCTCTCTCTTTCAACCAAATGTAGGAAGAATTGCTTGACTGACTGCATGTAGCAACGAAACGGGAATGTAAATTCATGCAGTCAGAAACATCAGTGATGCTGTATTGTTTAACAAAAATTTCAGAAAAAAACAATTAGGCCAACTGCAGGAACTGTATACATAAACTGATTGATTCTTAAACAAGATGAAAAATGTAATTGATTTTTTCTTTAGTGATGTGAGCACTGTGCAGACTCACTGGACTCTCTGTGCTTTTTGTTCAAACCACTCCAGCACACCAGCCATTAAAGATGATACTGTACTTCTCAATACCTGCAGTGCTAATTTCTCCACAATATGGACATAATTGCATGTAAGCTAGATTTATACAAATACTTACATTTATGTATCCTGTACATTTAGATTTAGACAAAAAAAGAAATACATAATGTTTTCCATACACAATGCTCTTATGTGGAAGTTAACAAGTGTTAAAGTAATTATGAGTGTTTTGTAAAAGAATTGTTCCCATATTGCCATTTTTCTGCAATCTATATGTTTCCTTCAGCATTATATGTTGACAGCTCTAGGCGTGTTTTCTTTCAAAATACTTGAAAAAAATATTTTTACATTACTCACAATGCATTTCACATTGTTGTTGTGTTTTGCTGCCACTGAGATATGGACATATTATATAACTGGAATTTGTATTTGTTTTTTATTTTCATTACAGAAATAAACTTCCTCTGAATGCCAGTTGAAATGGTTGTTCATATATATTTTTTGGTCTTATTTGACCGGCTTTCTCTCTAATGTGCTGTACGTGCCTTGCTTTTCTTATGTCACCATGTTTGTCCAAGTCTTATCTAATCTGATCTAAAAGTCAGAAATCAATATGTAAAGACCCAGAGGAAAGAAACAATATAACTCTGGTTATCTTTTAATGTGAATACAGATTCTCTCATTTAAAGTCAAGATGAAGCTAAACTAGAAAACTAATAATGCATGTTAGAGGCAAAGAACCAAATTAAAAAATCTCCTTTTTCTGTGGCTAAAATTATTCCTACAAGTCGTTTCACATGCGAAGTCACTTGGAGTTGTATTTAGTCTCAAAGTCTTGCTCTTTGCCAATTTCAAGAACCACTAAAGGACTTTAAGATGAATTCCCTGTTTTTCTGTGGTGGTGTTGAGACTCATATGATAAACACTGCAAGGATAAATCAGCAATATTGAAGCTGTTGGTGGTCCGGTTGTTTACTCCGCTCTTACACAAGTTCTCCAACAACCAAATGGTTATGGATCGCTGTTCATACGGTCTACATATCTAATTAAGTAGCCACTACTACTCAAGATGATGATCAATAATAAACCATGCATGATCTATGATGGTATTAAGGGCTGGAGCCTAGTTATCTCTGTTTAACCTGGGTTCTCTGCTCGACTAAAAGAGGGTTCACGTTGGTTTATCAGTTTTTCTGAAGGGGTCATGTGAACCAGAGAAGCTCAAGCATGCTTTAGAAAAAAAAAACTGAAAAAGCAGAGCTGATCAGTGTGTTAACCCCTCTGTCTACTATGGTGGGATTCAGACATTTTATTGGTTTCGTACCACCAAGAGAGAAACAAAAGAAAACTTAATAAAGGCAAATGTGATCTCAAATTCCACATCTTTTTTGGTAAATGAATAAGTTTCAAAAGAGATTGTTTAAGCAAAGGGGAAAATAGTTTATCTGGCAATAACACAGGAGCCTCTGAAGCATTTATCTTTGATTCAAATATGTGGATTTTACTTCATGCTTATTATCACTTCTGCCCTTAATATTTAACTAAAAGTGACAGATAGTCATGGGGTCAATTTCCAGTGGATCCCTAGAGGCCTTAATTAATGTGCAGCTATAACCAAAGACCATAATATGCCATTTCTCTGTGTCTAAAAAGGCTTATCGCAGGTGTTGGTAAGGACAGACAGATGGACAGACAGACAGCCACATGGTTCCACTTGGACGTCTGCTAATTCCAGGGAATCAATCCTAAATGACACCTATGGGATACACAGAGTGGATTTCCCTCTGATGCAGATTGGTAGTGGTTTGCAGATGAAAGACAGTAAAATAAATAAAGCTATGGCGAGCAGGCAGAACTCCTCTGTCCGCACAGTACGACCATAATGGGATACATATACTGACGCGAAGGGAGAAGTGGAGGCCAGCTCCTGTTTTCACTGCCGTTGTCATGGAAACACTGATGAACTACTGCTGCTAGCCCTGAATATCTGTGTTAACATTCGTTCGGAGAAATGCTCGGATTTTTAATAGCCAGTTACCTCACAAGTGGCTAACAATAATAGTGATTAGCAGAAAGCAGCTCTGTTCCTTGTCACCCTCTCTGCTTTGCTGGCCCACTGCTGCTGATACTGTATTAATCCTAAAACAGTTTCATTTAATCAAACTCAGCAGTATCAAGTGGCTTTTTAACCTCCTCCAATCAATCTTTTCATCAGCTGCTGTGTCTGAGGTCGGCCCGAAGTAAGAATAATAATGGTAAGACAATACTGGCTTGTCTCATCCTGTCTGGGTTCAGGCGTGATACTCCTACAAGTTACAATGACCTCCTTTTTCTGCCTGTGCCAGCGCAACTTCAGCTTTGTTTTGTGCAACATAACAAGTTTACAAAAGAGCTTTTCCATTTTTTCTTAGCATCTTTTTATTGAGAGGACTTGCTCAAAGTCCTCCTCCACCAAAAATTTGCATTCTCTCTGTTGTTACATCACTGGGATGTTTGTGGACCTTCACCGTGCAGAATGATATATATGTGCAGAGTTTGAAAGAAAGGAGAAAGGAGTTTCTGAATTTATCTGCTAAAGGAGGAACAGACAGTGCCTCTGTGCTCCCCTTAAATCTCAGTTTAAGACATTTATGTATGAAGAAAACCTTTTGACACCACAATAGTTTGAAATGAAGTCTTGGTCCTGTAGGCAACCTACACAAGTGTGAAAACTTAGAGTCCCCAGTATGCAAACTAGGGCTGCTGTTGGTAATTTATATCAACTATAACAATAAAAATAAAATATTCAAATTGTTTCAACAAAACTCACATGATAATTTGATGTAAATAATACAGCACCTCTTAAGTAATTCCTTTTTTTTTCTTGATTTGTCACACTGGGTAGCAATTATGCACCTTAAAGCTGGTGGCCACCTGCCACAAAATGAAAAAATTCACTATGTTAATTTGGTATTTTCTATGCTTTTGTACAGTTGTGTTTATAGAAATTTTCTCTAATATACACATACTATGAGTGTAAATCATTTCCCAAAAAAGACAAAACACACAATTAACAATAACAACAACAGAAATAAGGTTAAAAAAATACATTTTTACTTCCAATAACTTTTCAATAATATATCACAACAATAATATTGTTCTTTAGGCCTTGATAATTGTGTAGTGAAAGTAAAAGAAGATGTAGGAGACATCTTTATCCAGAATTTAAATTTTGAAAAAAACAAATCATTATGTAAATAATTCTTAAATATAATTAAAAAACAGAAATGTTAAATCAAAACAATATTACACAGAATTAATCAGGATATTTTTACTATAAGCTGTTTTAAAACATGTCTGGAGGAGATTTTTTCCAGGTTTACGGTGACTCCTCTCTTTAAGAAAAGTAAAAAGGGTTAAACAATTGGCCAACTTATTGGCTCCGATTGATGAATGCCTGTTTAGAGATGCTCAAATGCACTTAAACAGGGGCATTATAAAAGTTTTGTCACTGGTGCCACTGAGGTGATTTATTCAGATTCTGGTCGACTCCCGTCTGATGCACTTCAACAAATCACAGCCTGAGGTCTGGCTAACCCCACAACACACTCATCTCTGTCTCCCTCTCTGACCCTCATGCAGCTCACCACTTTGACTGGGTGCAGCACCCAACACAGATATCACCCAGAGGCAGTTTGTCAAGCTTAACTGACCAGAAGTCAAGCCACCCTGTCCTTGAGACTCTCTGCAAATGCATTAGGAAGCACGGTCAATTCAATGGTCAGATTCTGGACAAACGGTTTAAAATAAACAACAAAACACAAATATGATGTCATACAAGGCAATGCAAAAATTGTAGGCTATAAAGTGCATATTTTAAGTTATTTATAACCTTTCTCAAGGCAAAAATGAAGATATTTAGCAGACTCATCTGTTCATGTACAACTAATACCTGTTTGCAAAGTGAGCTGTGAGTTTTTGTAATGATTAAGGGGCCTGTGACCACCAGCAGTGCTGTGTGACCCGGGGGCTCAGGGTGATAAGACCTCCATAACTCTACCTTATCCCCCTGCTCATTATCAACCTCAATCCCTGATGAGCCCTGAGCCTCAAGGCTGCAGCAGGACAACCAGCTCTCCAACCATCACAACCCGGAGATCCCTGAGTAGACACACAGACTCAATTTAAATAACCCAAAACACTTGACAGCTTCTTTCTGTGGGGAGAAAGGTTAAACATCTTGTTGTTTGATTGACCATTATAATGAAAAAACATATTTACCCACCTCTTCAAGCTGTCATCCTCATTGTAGCCCTTGAGCAAAACCATCAAGTGTGTTCTCCATCTGAGGCATGGATGCACAAGCTTAGATCCTGACGTTTCTGAAGACTTTGATTGCATCAGACCAGCTAAAAATGTCATTTTATGTTTTTTTTTTTCAGTTGTTTTTATGTTTAAAAAGTGCTTAGATTCTTTAGTTTTTTAGGAGAATGCATCGGTGCTTGTGTTGTGTAGCTCCAGAGAGGTTCTGTGGACTAAAATAAGTACATTTGACTTTAAATGAGCATTGAGATAATAAGATAATGACTTATTTTTTTACTCTGGGGTGTATTGTTCCTTTAAAAACAAACAGACATTTGTCTCATTCTCTGATGGGTGTTTCATTTTTGTTTTGGGTTTATACTTCAGCAACTTAAAGTATTAGAGAGTTTCTCAGCCATAGTTCCTTGTACTTTACATCTGTCCAAATGTGGTAAGCCCTGTCCATCTATTTTTATTATGATGCCAGAAATTATGTACCAAAATTTTGTTTGTAATCCGAGAGAGTGACAAGAGCAAATCCTCAAATTAATTCAGTTGTCATTTATATCTCAGCTGTGTTGGATATTGTCAGCGTACATGTCTGGACTGAGGCCTGACCAGGTGGCCTACTAAAGCTGTCAAGATGTCAGTCAGACTGTTGCTCTCCCAAAATTTGGCCTTTTGGAGGGAAACTGTAGCAGCCAGTAGCTGAGAACAAGGAGATATGTTAATTCGTGAATGAAAGTTTTCTTTTTTCTTTAAACCTCACGCTGTTATTGCTGGCCTCTTATATCCGCACTGCGGCAACATATTTTTTTACCACATTCTTTGAGTGAAAGCACACTAAACTGTTTTTGTTTAATTTTCATGTCCCTTTAAAAGGTTTTAATACAGTTCCTCACTGTCCCATCAGTGGCATATTATTGTTGTCTGCCACATTAACCAAAGAATTATTATGTAGCACTTTTACAAAAAACAACAAAGCCCTGTAAGAATGTCTTTTAATTATAATGCTCTAGTTTTTGTTGGTTGTTTGAATTGCAATCTGCTACATAAAGTAACTGTTGTTTGTGCTTTAGTTTCATCTTTTATTTTAAAGAAATTCATCAGAGATTTTCACTCTCTTTGAGAACTGCTGTCTGTTTTTGTCCCTGTGAGCGCAGAAAAAAACGTGAACGCAGACATGCGTAAACACTGCCTGTTTATGCTTATATGAAGGAGTGTTCATGTCAGAATGCATTTTGCGTGTGTGCTTGTGTCTGCTGTGTTGTTTGTGTGGTGTGAGGGGTGTGTTGATAGACATGACAAAGCTAATGATGTTGAGTTCTCATCACAGTCACTTTCATGCACTTAGATATCAAGACCAACTTTCATGAATATAACTACAGTGAGACAATATATTTGTATATATATAATCTGGTTAGATCTCATCCAATCTGTGTTATGAAAACTCTGTGTTTGCTGCTATGAAATAGGTTTTCTTCCTGATATTTATTTCCTTTAAAAACCCCAGCTGATTCTGGCTGCATTAATCAGAAATTAGTCACACAATTGAAGTCTTTTGTAGAAAGAAGCTGAAGATATTTCACCAGCAGCTGAAATAGAATTTTGAAACAGAATCAAAAAGTTTGTGGCAAAGGGAGCGATGCCACGTTTATTTCTCGATGCCTAATTGCGCATGTTGTTGAGCAGCCTTAAACACGAAAAGTGTAAAAATAAAAGTCAAAGTGAAAACAGTCGACAGTCATTAAAGAGATGCTGCATACTCTTGTGCCATTAAACACTAACTCATGTGGACATGAGTTGTATAGGATTTTTTTTTTAAAAACACACACATTTAAAAGAAAAAAGAAAAATGTTATTTGGACAGCCTTACTGTAAAATCATAAGACTAAATTTAGCTTGTATTTACTTTGGAGTAACTTGATATGGCAGAGTCATTCCTCAACAATATGAAAAACTGTGTTCTTGGCTCTGATTTTTGAATAGGCTTACTGTTGTTAATGACACAGTTGCTCAGTCTCATGATGCGGTCACATAGCAGTTTGCAGTTGTATTTACGAGGAGACAGTGTCAGTCTAACTGTCAGAGAGAGTCAGTGTAATTGGAGGAGACTTACTAGAAAGAGCTTGGCAGGCTCTGCAGAGCAAAGCAAAACCCTGGACAATATTCCTGCTTCATGCCTGAAAATCAATAACCCAGACCCCGGTGGTGAACGCACGCGAGACAGACCCCACACAGCGGTGAGCTTTTTCCCTTCCACTCCCCCTTAAACCCCTCGATCTTTCCTTCCTCCACATTACGCCAGAAACTCAGCTCTGTGTGTCCAGTGTGGGGCAGAACACCCTCCATATCTCTATTTCACCTACAATTTTTTTTGATTCTCAGTTTATCAGCTTTCTCTTCTCACTTACTGCTCTCTTTAGCAAGCTGGGTTGCAGATCAACAGTGAAGGATGCTGGCAAAAAGCTCTAAAATGATTCATCATCTGGCTGACCTTTACCTCATGCACACATTTTTGTGCCTGCGAGTGTATGTGTAAGAGAGAGAGAGAGGAGAAACGAGTGGCGAGTGGCGAGTGGAGGCGGAGGCGTGCAAATTTTCTTGTTTTAATTTCTCAATTGGCTCTTAACCAAGGGTCAAAGGTTGGCTTAGCACAACAGCTTTGACAAGATAAGCACCTGTTTCTCTTCTGGTAGAGGCCAGACTTATCCTATTACCCTCAATATGTAAACCTCTCAAAGGACCTGTACACACATGCGTAAATACTGACGTAAATATGGGAAAACACCGGCGCAGCTCTCTAACACTGTCAACACCTTCCACCCCCGTAACTTCAGAGGCATCCAGTATTACCTGACTACAAACTCCTCATCAAGAGCTTTGTTTAGAGCTGCGTTTGAAGCTTTGTTTACCTCGTTAGTAGAAAATCTGTAATTGAACGTTTCAGGATGCTCATTACACTTCACAAGTTGAGAGAAGATGCTTTATTTAAAAGGTGCTGGCACGGATACCTCTGTGGGCACGCAGTCCTTTTGGCTTGGCATTGCTGTATTTTTAGACAGTAAATAGGCACAAAGAAACCACCTTTTTCTGCCACATTTTCACACCCATAATTTGGCCCACCCCTTGTTTACACTCCCTGGGGCCTGCCTAATCTTTCTGTTTTTGTTTTTTTCTGCTGCTGAATGATGAGGGGGGGTCGCCCATAACTGGACAAAAGTCACTGAGGCTTAAAAACAAAACTATCCTCCTGCATCTTCACACTGCTTTTTATTTTCATTCCTCTTGTGTTCGTCCATCTGGACGAGACAAGAGTAACTGCATTAAGTTAACGATGGAGCTAATCAGACAGTACCAGCTGTTGCATGCGCACTTTAGTTTCTGATTGTGTCTTTCAGAGCAGCAGCAGGAGGTTAAAACATTCCACATAATGAAGCTAATGATGCCAAATCTGACTATTTTCTGGGGTGATCTAAGGTCTCATTAGACCAGGGCTGGCTTGTGATGGCATGTTAAATTATCACTTATGAAATGAGGTTGGCCAAAGCCCCGAAGTCCCTGTGCCCAGAGGCAGAGCGAGGTACAGTTTGTCACAGTGAAATTTGTCAACATGCTGCAGTGAAGACAGGCAGTCATTAAAGTGTCAGAGAGATGTCAGAGCTCTCCATCTCTCTTACTCACCCTGTGAGAGTCAGATTGCTGTTTTTATAGAAGCTGATCATTAGCTGCAACATGTTTCTTGCTGTGAAATGGGAGCTTGAGATAGTTGTTATCTACGTTGTAAACATCTTCCTCTGCTAATCTTTCAGTGCTCCTATTCAGCGTACAAAGGAGTTTCCTCATGAGGTGTGTTTGTTTTTCCTCTCATTTCCATTTTGAACTCAGTTTTTCTAATAATTTTGAATATGCCGTGTGCTTTCCTGCAGTGAGTGTGTACACGTGGCTACCGAGCCTATGGGCGCTGTGTGTGGTACGTGACCAAAGAGTGACTGTGTGTGTGTCTGACAGGCAGCACTGTTAATCCATACATGAGCATGGGGTCATATTGCTCAGGAGCATGTGTATGTTTTTCGTGCGGGGGTGGGGGGGTACGCACTGTACTTGCCATTGTGTGTTTGTGTACGTGCGTCTCCCCTCACCATTCGTTGTTAATTAGGTATGGTGATGTGAGTATGTTGCAGGCTTGCATGATCAAACACAGTGGGCTGAATGTGAAACCGTACAGGGACCAGAGGAAGCAGTCACGAAAGCCGTCTTGGCAGTCAGTGTGTGTGTGTGTGTGTGTGTGTGTATGAACACTGTTGTTCCAAGCCTGGCTTGAATGCTCTCTGGATGCTGCGGACTTTCACTAAGCCTGGGCTCTCTGTTGTATTAATCACCCTCCACAAGGTCTGATTTCTTGGCCTTGCATTTTGAGTCCGAGGCCATGACACCCTATTCTGCTCTTTGCGCCATCCGTGAACACCGAGTCAGCATGGTTTCCCACAGCATGTGGTTACAGATGTGTGCAAACGCATGAGAAGGAAACTAGAGAGATTTGACATGTGTACGGTTGAGAGAGAGGGGAGCGGAGAAGGTGGAGGAGGGGCTGCTTACACGCATCTGTGCGCGACAGCTAAAACTGGCTGACCTGATAAGAAGGGTCGGCCCAAATGAATGGGGGTCAACGCTGGAGTGGTGTAGTAGGGATCCAGTCTGGGTAGGAGAGGCTGTGAGGGGAACAGGGGTCCCAGGGGTTACAGAGTCACACAGACAGGGTGTGTAGCCTTACATTGTTCTGAGGGAACCCAGCCGTATGAATGACGGTGTGTCACTATGAAACACTTTCTCACAATTGTCCGTAAGAATGTGTGTGCTCATGTATTTTATGTGCTGTACGCTGCAGTGTCACCCATCTCCAATAACATACAGCCTTGGCCTGACAAAGGATCTAAACGCAGGTGTTTATTTTAGAAATAAAGAGAAGAAGAGAAGTGTTAGGCGATGTCATTAACTTAGACTTAAACTTAAGCTATTCTACATTTAAAGGCAAGGGCAAATAATATTGTTCTATTCTTCATATTTGTTTACAATCTATCTACTTACTGTGAGTGTCAGTGTTCTGCTTCATTTTACTGTATTTTTATTGCACGACTTATATGCATTAAATAGGTGCATTAAATTGGTTAAATAGGTGAATGCATCACTAAATCCAGTTTTTTTGCTCTTTCATCATTTTCTTCCTTTATCTGTACATTAAAGTGTTTTTGGAGAAAGGCTTTAAATGCTGTAAAGATTTTAAATCCACTGGATTTATGATTTTAGTCTGTGCTCATAAAATCGCCTTGATGGCCCAAGAGGCTCAAGAAATACCAAACACCATCACTGCCCATTCTTCAGTGGGTGGATGAAAACCATAATGTCAAACACGAGAAAGGTTGCTTCTTTAGTCCTGCAGTTTTTTCATGGCATCAATTCTCACTTCCTGTAACAAAACCTGAATTCAAATACTGTTGATTCAAACATTCGGCCACAATCTAGACAGAACAGCGCGGTGTGCTTGGACTTTAAGAACCATATTTTTCTTCACACTATCATTATGAGTTGCAGTTGGTTTTTCACAACATAAGTGAACCCTGTCTGTGTTAGTTTGGCCTTTGAATTCTCAAACCCTCCTGCTGAAAATAAAAACAATGAAGCATTATCTGTTAAACTCGCTAACAATATTTCAGGGAATTGTAAATGGTGGGGAGTCGTTTTTTCGTTTGTGTGCACAGGGCAAACAGGCAGTGTGGAAATACTGTGAAACCAGATGTAATTCTGCAATCCTCCAGCTCCTCTACAGATGCTGTTTGTGTGTGTGCGTATGCATGTGTTCATGCATGCATGTGTGTGTGTGTGTGTGTGTGTGTGTGTCTTAAGCCTGGACTATTTTGCCATTAAACCCCTGCCTCTCTCACACAGAGCCTTTGCTTGAGCACTCTTGTTACTGGAGGGAATCTGTCAGTGTGACGCAGCACCGGTTTGTCTTGGCGGCTGCTCCACTGCTATGGGATACAGATGTTAACGGTCTGTGTGAGTTTCCCAATTAAAGCATTAATCCAAATCAACCCAAATGATTGCACAAGGCGTAACGACGACAAGGGAGGCCCCTTCTTACTCTCTTTCTACCTCTCTTTCCTGCCCTCCCTCTCCATCGTCCTATTCTTTCTTCTTAAATGTCCATCTTTTCTCACCCTGTGGCCTCTTTAATTGTCTCCATCACCTCTTCAGTTCATCATTGTAATCCACCTCTCTCCTCCCTTCTCTCTCTCCCTCCTGTGATTACTCACTCTGCATTCCTTCAGCATGCATCAAAGCAGCCAATGCTAAATGTGGAAAAAGTGAATGTGGAAAAGGGGAAGACAATAGAGCAATGAGCCTCCACTCTGTCAACCATTTAATTTTTCCACTGTTTCCTAAGATTCAAATGTGTTTATTTTCCTCTCACTGCAGCAGCTATGGTATACTGCACATTATGTGAATACTGGAGGTGTGTAATCCGACACAATGACAGATTCCAAGCTTCTCCGTGGAACCCTTTAATTCAGTGAGATAACACGACTTTTAAGGGCATCGCATACTCTTACGGCAATGTCTGGGTGCAAATGCGTACATACACACCAACTGTCCACCCACCCGCCAACCCACACACTGCTGAGGACTCTCACACATGTTGAGGTCCCAAACATCCTGCTGCAGCTTACACTAACTCATCATGTGTACAAACAAATGTCTTGAGGAGGCAGGACGCGCTACGGAGAATAACACCCACCTGCGCAGGTCAAACAGTTCACAAGTTAGTAGCCTCACAGATATGTATGCACGTACACATTCATGACCTGGCACTTATTGAATACCCTTTTGCATTCACTCTGAGCGCACACTCACTCATACACACTCGCAAACATGTTATGTAGTGCTTCTCCACTGGCACATGTAGCACATACTACACTCCCACTTCAAACAGGTTTCTGTATGTATTTATAGAGCCAAACAGGCCTAACGACGGCCAGATATAGAGAAATCCTGCATAAACAGTCAAAATATGGCTGCAGACAGGCAGATGAGCTCCAAACTGATGCCAGATCTGCATGAGTGTGTGCATGCTGGTTCTGTCGAAGGAGAAGAAGAAGAAGATGTCAATGTCCTTGTGTATGCATGTGCATTGCGGGGCGTCTGCATGTGTGTGTTCCCCTGTCCTCCCAAACCAAACACAGTTAACAGTAGCCTGCTGTCATAACACCCTGCCACTCGACAATGGAGGCCGCTGTTCATTCTAAACAGGCAGAGAGGGAGAAGAGAGGGAGGGAGAGAAATGCTCGAGAAACAAGGAGAAACGCAGCAGCATGGTGAGAGACACAATAAGAGAGTGACCGGAAGAGGTACAGATAAGGTGGGAGTGAGATAATGAGCAAGTCGATTACTCCATTGTTAGCAGGAGGCAGGTTAGCGAACAGAGGCAACAGGAAGTTCAAAACATGATACAGGCCGAGAAAACCGTCAATGCATTGCTGAGGTCATAATTCATCCATGTGTGCATCGGGCTGCATGGATGCATGTGTTTAGTGTGTTTTTTTGTAAGAGTCAGTGCCTCCATGCCTGCATTTACAGTGGTTTTGGATGTGTTTGTCTGGCACATCTGCACATGATCATCAACATTTATTCCAAGAAAAAAAATTTCATATATTTAAAAGTGACCTTAAAACAAAAGTTTTAAGACTCAAAAAAATGTCAGATTTTTCTGGTAAAATGTTTGGTGAGAAATATAAAAATTTAACTGTATATTCATTCAAACATCTTCACAATAAAGAAAAAAGATCTCTGTAGGAATATGCGTGTGAACGTTGGACACACACACAAAAACTCATCAGCAGAGTAACTCTAAATTGCTCTCTGATGGTGGTGAATTTCAAAATTTCCTTTGAGGCCAGCTTATAATAACGCGCAACCTAAACAGTGAAAATAGAGTAAAACACACAGACTCGCATGCACAGAACTTCATTTCGGGGAGGGGGAGGGTCCAGTGTAAACAACAATGACATGATTTTATTGATTCTATTCTCCTCTTTTCCACTGCTCAGTAAAACAACTTTCATGCTTGAACTTATTTTCCATTGCTCCTGCTTTTTAACAAGAGAAGAAGGGTTTAAAAACGCTTTTCACATTTTTTCAGAAAAATACAAATTTCTAAATTGCTCATGTTCCAGTAATAGACAACAGAGAATAATTCATCAGTATTGTTTAAGTTTTTAAGAAAACAAACAGCTTGTGTTAAAAATCTCATCCCCTATAACCTGTACTCCGGTCCTTTAAATGATTTAGTTGACGACTTTTACATATAACATCTGAAGTAATGTTCACAAGCGCAGAGGAAAACTCAAAAGTATGCACACCTAATATTTTTTTCTGAGTCATGTCAAAAACATGTGCATTATGTCATCATAAGAAATCTCTCACAAAGTTTGTTTGGTTTTACAGTGAATGATTCTTTTTTTTTTAATACTATAACAGCTGCAGCCAACGAACTGAGTAGAAATGACAAATTACAACCTCAAATTATTAGGATGAAATAAAATCAGATTTTTCTTGGTATACATATATTTTTCTTAAGTTTTTGAACTGTTAGACTTGAGAAGAGGAGTTTAGCCCAAAATGACCACTACTAAGCTCTCTCCCCCACAAAGCCTTTAATTCCCTGGATTCCTGCAAACCTTAAATTAAATCTGTTAAAATTACAGAACTACAGTAAAAAAGAGGGGATTTTTACTAGATTACTACACCAACTAAATCCACCAAAATTACAGAACAACTATGGAAAAGATTTCATTGGATTTCATAACATTATTCAGGGAATAACTTGAGTTTTTTCATCTTTGAGAGAACTTTTGAAGCATTTAAAAATAGTTCAAGCAAAATATTTCCCCATTTTACTTGACTACTTTAAATTTCATACACACAGGTATAAACTTCACATGTGCAACTCAAAAACTGTGTGAGGTAGTTTGATTCCTTTGTCGCTCATCCTTTCTTACCCCATCACTGCAGAGCTCTGCTGAATTACAGGGTTGAAGCGCCACCTAATAACAGGGTGCTCCACAAGTTCTGCTCCAGACCCATTTTGTGGACAGATACCTGATACCTAAACTCATTCTATGTTTGTCATCTAAGATGCATGGCTCTAATTAACTGTAAATATAGGTGATTTTTTTCTCCTCCAAATTATGCACATGGCTCTCTCTCTCTCATTCGAATTGAGTTAGAAAATCTAAATGAATTGCGAAAGACACATACATCTGAGAGGAAATATTCAAATTATTAAAGTGTGATATTGATTTAAGTGCTACCTGCTCGATAAACAGAGTTAGGTATCCCAGAAGTTGTTTTTTTTTTTTCCTTTTTCTCTGGTCAGGCTGAACTTGGCAGCAGCATCGGCGGACATTTTTCTCTGTCAGGCCGCAGGAGTCACTACAGCAGAGCCAGCTGCTGAGGCTCACAGCCTGGCCTCTAATTAAAACAGTGGAAAATGAGATAACTCTACAGATCCATCATGGCCGCCGTTGGCTGTCAGAGCGCTCGGGGGCTGCCACCCACCGTATGTTTACACCAGGGCCACTCGGCCTCTCTGCTCTCAGGGTGTTTTTAGAGTCCCGGCCTGATTTCTCTAATGGGCCAAGAGGTTTTTTTAGCCTCCTTCCACCCTTGCTTTGCTACAAACCTCTCTCCACTCCCACCCCTCCTTCAAGTGTTCCTGATGGGGTTGACAGAGGCTTGGAGTGGCAAGGTACCCCCCCCCCTCCATCTCCTCCTCCCCGATTTCCCACCCACTCTGCCTCGTTAGCCCTTCATTTATTAAGGCTTAATGGAAGCTGGGAGTGCTGTGATGTCATGCGGTGGTGCACAGAGAGGACAGCATTTCCCTGCTTTTTTCCCTTCCCTCATCCTTTAGCTGTGCCTCAGATTCCTCATTTATCTCCAAAAATTTTCCGTTTCACCCCTGTCTGCTTACAGCATCCTTCTTGCTTAAGTCAGGTGTTCTCCGAAGACTTTGCACAGAAGGGAGCAAGGCCAGTCTGGCAGATCTGTTGCAAGGGCATGCACAGGGTGTGAGGGAGGGCACAGAGGTGTACGACACGCCATGGTCAGCAATTTATTTATGTACAGAGACTTGGAACGTGCCTGAGCTTCTCGAATATTTTGTGTTATTTTGACAGCTGCCGTTTAAAGGAGAGTAAAACTGCCGCCGTGATTAGAGTCAGAGGCAAAAGCTGTCTTCATTCTTGCTGAATAATGGCAGAGTGTTAGCAGATCTCCTTCAAGCTCTCATGCCAGCCTAACTAATGATCTTAAGGCCTCTTCCACAGCTTTTGCCAATATGCTGCAGAGGAATCCAGCTACCAGCTCTGTTTCCCTTCCACAGGCAGAAAACAGCAGCCTTTTGCACTGGAAGGAATGCGGAGGTAGAGTTGAAGGACTCGTCACAGCTGGAGACGTGTTAGCACACTGTTAGCAGCTTTGAAATGTCAATTGTTGGAAAATAATCCACGAATAAGCTTGTCTAATACTGTCTTGACAGCAGAAATGTTTTCTCTGTTACTGAGATTTTAATGATTTAACAATTTGTCTAATACAATGCCCCTTATATCTGATGACAGGTATCTCCAAAATAAATAAATTACTTGACTAATGTTTTGCTTTTATTGGACACAGCTGCTGAAGGTTGTGAAGTTGTATCCATCACTGATCCCGAACAAGGAATTTTTATCCATAGATTAGGATATTAGATGATTGTCCAAAGCCAGCATTGCTGTAAAGACTGGTTTTTATTGATCATAGCTAAGAAAAACACAAATGAATGCTAGGAAGATGTGCAAGATGTATGAGCTTGTGTGTGCATGTGATTGTCTGTGTGTGTGTGTGTGTGTGTGTGGCATCCAATAGGCCACCCAGCAGGAAAGATCATTAGCATCAGCAACACATCACTTCATGTTTCAGGCTAAATATCGCTACACAAACCTCATAGATCAAGCTGCTGTGAGTACAGCTACACTGATGACAAATACCACAAATGTGATACTTTGTCCTGTAACCAGATCTGTGTTTTTGTTCACATTTCAGAGGCGTGTGCACTCACTCAGCTTGGTCAGCGGCTGTGCCTCATTCAGAAATCAAGCAGGAATCATTACAGCAACACCATCTCTCTCTCTCAGTTGTAGCTAACACATTTTCAGACGTCAGCAGATGTCAAATTACTCCTGAATTAGCCCCATGATTCCTCTTGCACGACATCATTGTGTGCTTTTGCTAAAAGGGCGCTTGGTAAATTAGGCTTTTGATTTCTATAAAATGACATGTAATCCATCTCTTGCCTCTTTGCTAGCTTATTAATCACTACATCTCTCTCTCTTCACCTAAGGCTTTCTCCTGGCCCCTGCTCTCTTCCTCTGACCCCCCCCACCCACCCCCACACACACACACTCACTTGCTCTTTTTCTGCCCCCTCTGACTTTTTGTCCCCTCCCTCCTGTCACTCTCAGTCACAATGAAAAAAGGTCAGTGTGAGAGTCGGCAGAGAGAAAGAACAGGAGAGTAAACAGGCTGGAGAGATCAAGAGCATTTTACACCCGGTATAAATATTTGCAGAAATGTGGCTGCAACACGTGGAACACACATGAAGTAAAAGAGAGGAGGGAGAACATTACTGCAGTCGGATCTCTGAACACACATGCACATGTACACATATACACAAACCAACAACAAAGTCTTTTTTTTAAAAAAATCTTTCTGTTTTGATGATATTCAGGCTGGCAGAGTGGTATAGTGAGTGAGGAGACCACCCTTTAACGAAAGAGCTTCTGGTTCAAACCCTCGTGTCAGCAACAATCTGCCCTGCTGTTGTGTCCTTGAGCACAGTGTTGAATCCCTCTAGCTCCAGCTGACCATGTGCTTCATATAAAAAAAAAAACAACAAAAAAAACATTCCATGTACGTATCACTTTAGCTACAGAAGTTATTATGGGGAAAAAAAAGCAGAATATAATCTTAGCAGTGCACGTATCAAACCCGCCTGGGTGTGACCTGCAAACATGTTGAAGAGGTTTAACTAACTCACTGTCGTCAACTCCCTGTCAAACACGTGTCAGCCGGCTGGGTGCTGAGCTTGAGTTGCACACCTCCCTGTTATTACTGATAAACACACATAACACCCACTGATCATGTTCGTGATGGATGGACAGGTGAGGAGACCTTGTCACCCAGAGTGTGATAGCTTACATGAAGCAGCCGGGTGCTGACAGAGAGATATGTTTCTATCTGTGGATGATGGACGACATGACAGAGTAACCAAATCAGACCTGATCTACATTGTTAATGGCACTGACAAATACCCCCTTTTACATTTGACAAAAATCCCCCTAACACCCACTAACATCTGGCTTTTGTCTTCAGTGGGAAAGGGTACAATTGGCATTCATTCCCAGGTCAAATGACTCTGCAGTAGTCACGGGTATTTGTCGGCTCCAGCCCCAATCCAGTGATGGAAACATGACACTCGGGTGGACACGCTAAATTTTGCCACTTTTCTGGCACATTTTTGACAACATAGTTATATCAACAATGGCAGTCATTGAGGCAATGAAGGCTTGTCGCCTCCTTCAGTAACTTCTGTTACTCTTTGTCAAATTCCATTCAGCTACATTTGCTTGTTTGCTTGCATCAGTCAGTCTTGAGGTTCAAGAGAGACTGAAGTAAAAAAATACAAAGGTAACTGCCATAACATTGTAATTTAAAGGTTCCTCTTTTCCGACATGTTTGTGACACGTGACACACCAGTTTAAAAAACAAAAAGGCAAACTCATCTATTGGCAATGAGAAAGGGCTCCATGGTCTATTCATTCATTCCTCTCAGCAGCAGTGCAGCTGCAGACAGCAGAACATCACTGCTGCCTTAAAAGGAGGGAAACATCCTGCAGACACAGAGACACCGGCGTGACAAGAGATGGTAACTCTCTGTGCTCCTGCCAGATCCATTCACCACATTCACATTCGCTCAGTGTTCAACCCTACTTCGGTTTGAGTCATGCAGACCTTTTGGTTGGGCCTAAGATTGTGTCTGAGGTACCGAGAGAGGAGCAGTATTTTTTGTTGTCTATATTTTGTTTGAATAAAAACATATCTGGTGTAGTTTCATTTTGTTGCTATAATACATTATCAACCATCCTACAAAGATGGTGGAGTGTTGCCAGTGATGATACACCCAGCTAGCTGGTGGATTGCAATGTAACTGAAAGAGGAAGATATATTCATTTACATATTTGCATTATTAAGTAGGAAGATGCAGCCTACTTTATTTTTATCGCAGGCTACGAACAATTACAATCATATTTAAAAAAATAAAAAGGACATTCTCTATAGCCTGCATCATTTAACTAAGTCTGTTCAAAGTCAGTGTTATCAAAGTCATGTGACAAAGCAGCAGAACTCTGGAATTTAGTAAGTAATGGATTACAATTGGATAAAACACTTTTCAGCATGTTGACTATCCTAGAGATTATGTACATTTAACAAACACTTTCATGTAATTACTGAAGCTTTAAGCCACTGCATCCCATTCCATCATTCATTATCTCTGTGTAAGGGGGGCAAAAAGGCCATCAGCAGCCTGTGCCTCCTCCCAGTTCAGCCCAGTGTAACCTCCAGGCTGCTCGTCTGAGGCTTCAAATGCCCTGTGCTCTACAGAGTGCTGTAATTGAGTGGTGAACAGATAAGGAAACTAGCTCTGCTGGTATGAGCAGGGAGGGGAACGGGGGTCCCAAGAGCATTAGGGGTCATTTGGATGCAATATCTGGATTGGCAGAGGAATGTCAAAAGCAACAGGAAGCATTTTATAGATCCAGTTACTATAAAGCAGAGCAATTCTGACAAACTGAAATAGAAATGAAGATAAAGTAACTCAGATCTACTTTTCAGTGGACCTTTGTTGAGTGTCATATTGTCATTGGAAATTCATTTTATAAATTCTACCATTTTCTTGTACTTTAACCCCCTAAAAGTTCCGTGGTCAACACACTGACGTCTCACCCCTTTGCGTCCCATACAGATGTTATGGTCAACCTTGCACATTTGCATGACTCCTGCAAGAGAGCCTATTTAACACATGGATATGACAGATAAACCATCACAGATAGCTTGTCTTAGAGCACTAAAAACACCTGCTTATATTTATTAGAAAAAAATATGGTTTGGATTCAAACATGTGAAAACAAAACAGACACTAGACAGACAAACCAGTCAGAAAACATTAAATGAAAAACACAAAATGCTGCAGGTCATTTAATCTTGCCCTGTTCTCACAAAATAATTAGTGACATACTTTCTTTCCCTCTCTGTATCTCTTTCCTTCAGTGGTCGTTTTCTCTGCTGCTCTCCATCAGTGTTGCTGTTGAGTGTTACACGGTGCTGGACACTGGTGTTACTGTCATTTCCAGCTGCTCACTTTATCAGCTGTCATCACTTCCACAAGACAAACACTGCCAATTAATTCTTTGTATCCCCACGCAGCTATTGAAGAGCAACAGTTCCATGTTTTTGTGTACTATTCTTGGAAACTACATCAGCGGTGTTCAAGGCTGTGACGTCATCTCGGAGGCAGCTGTTTTTATTCTTATGTCCTCCTTGCACTTACTCTCAGGGGCTGGCAGACTGCTGAGTAATAGCTTACTGCTGATGAACTTTTAATGTTGGTTTCACTAGTTAAAAAGCGCATTATCTGGCTGCATTTTCTAATTACTGTAGTCCTTTTATAAAGTTGTTAAATTTAACTGAGTCATCTCCCTTATATTTTTGTACAAAGGTTCAATATTTAAACTGTTTTCAGCTTAGCCTGAGCTTCACCAGACACCTGAATCTTCCCGCTACTTAGATTTATAGTAATTCAAATGGCAAATGAGTCAAACTATCAAGCTAATTTCTTAGCTCATTAACAGAATTGTAAGCACAACATCAGCAAGCCAAAACCTGCATGTAGCCCAAATGATAAACCAGCACACACAGGTGTTTTAAGAAGTTTGAGGTGTGTTTAAGATTATGTTGTGCTGCAGTCACAGAGTAAAATTAGGAAGAGGGGGGTAATGAACCCTGGGGTTCTGTGCTCGCCAAGTAATGGCCCAGTTTTATCATCCTACGACTTCCTGTAGCCTCCTCTCCTGGGAAGGCATGCTGGAGCTCTGCTGGAAGCCCTCTGATAAAAACCTTGGCTAATGTTCACATGCTGCTGGGAACAAGAGAGAGAGAGGGAGAGAGGGAGAAAGAGAGTAGAAACAGTGACGAGGATAAAGAGAAAAAAGCAAGAGAAGGAAAATGTCAGTAGTCATAGAAACAGAGAGAAACAATCAACCGTGCTGTGGGCTGCACCTCTCAACATGCTTAAAACCATGTGTAATATGCAGTACGGGGTCGTTGTGACCGGCCTCAGACTCTCTCAGACATTTGTCGCATGTGGGTAGCTGAGAGACAGTGGAAAAGTGACCAGAGTGTAAGAGCAAGCAGATGAGGGGAGGAAGGATTGTTATTTTGGTGTTTTTTGGCCCCAGATGAGAGTGAGTCCAGTCAGAGCATAGGCATGCTGGACACAAAGCATGAAAAACCATGGGAGCAAAGCGCGGGAAGACGAGCGATGATGATCATACAGCCTCAGATGATCCCTGGGCACCACACTGGCTTCCTGTGTTGGGAAACAGACATTTAGGCATGGGTAAGAAATGAAGGAAAAGATACAGGGAAGGCTAATGAGTTCAGGAATGCAACAGTGGTAATCGAGTTGAAAGAACTGAAAACTCTCTGGAGATCTTAGTGAAGTAAAAAAAAGAAAACGGAAAGAGACTGAAGGCAAACTGATAAGAACATACAGAGCTTTGGATGTATGTTATGAGTGACCTCACACTGACAGAGGCTGAGAAAGTCACCAGTATGTCACAGCATATCAGTAAATCTGAAGGCAGATCTCAGTTTGAGGATGTCTTTATGACATGTTCTCACACATCTGAAGAGTATCTGCTTTCCTTTAAGATGAACTGCTAACATTCAATCCATCATGTTTTTTTTTACAGCTGTAACTTAGTTATCACATCCACATAACTTTTTATCTACTCTTCAATAAATCAGGCTTCAGTGGCCTGTCTCTGCCCAGTCACATTAATCTTGAGCAGATTCCTGACGCTGCCATGAGACAACATCATTAAAACTACAAGCTCATCTTCCTGCAGACTCTTTCGTGCACAACCGAGCCGTCATTAAGGCTGATTAATATTGTAATCATATGCTGGCCTGTTGTGTTGTTTTGTGCTTCTTGTATTCTATCGTAATGTAATTATTTTACTTTTTATTTCTTGATAAAAACCCTCTCATAAAAACAAATGCATAAGGTCAGTATTTTCTTCAGGATTTAAAATGCATTCACTGGTTGTTTCTGGACCTCACATCCCCACTGATGCCAGTTACTCATGTGTTTCATACTTTCTGAACATATATTTCCTGGAAATGTTCACACTCTCAGGTCCCCTGAACTACCTGTGCTCTGCATGTGGTGTGGTTTCTTTCAATTTGACCGGAGCAGGGTTTTAAAAGTGCAGAGAGTTTTAGTAGTAGTACAAATTTTAAATTGTATTTATTAAACAGTTAAGCAGTTGTATGACTAACATTAGCCACTAACATGTGTTTATGTTGTATCTAGTTGTAGCAATGTCCAGGTTTGTCAAGGTTTTCTATGTTTTACAGTTCAAGCAGGAGTAAAATTAAGTCGAGCTTAAGGCTACACTGACAAAGCTAGCAAAGTCTAGTAAGACAGGGTAGATGCAGTGAATGGCCCATGCTGCCATGTGTCTTAACACTGCCAGGTAAGCCTGACATTATCAAACCCCACATGCTAAAAGAGGAAAAATGTTAATGAAGGACTCTTGGGTTAGTTTTCTAGTTTGCTTGCAATATATTTTCCAATTGAGTTTCTTTAACTAATCTTTCTGAAAATCTTAAATGCACTATACATAATTTCTGCCCCTAGAGGTCTCCCTATCAAAACACTGAAAAAAGTAGTTTGATGGCGTCAAGAAGTAGCGTGGGATCATGGGATTTGTTTATTTCACGTTTAAACCACGGTTGAAGATGAAAAACTATCTGACTGACTCTGGCAGAAATGTTCCCAGATGAGGTAATGCATTAAGGTTGCATTCAAGTTATGTTTATTCACGTTTGCCGACCTCCCTCAGTCTCTGACTGTTGTTATTCCGGAAGTTAGCAATAAGTGACAAAATAAAACCCATGGTCACGGTTACGGTTGATAAAAAGATGGGTTTCTCTAGATTTAAACATTGTTTGAAACATTTGGATTAATGTTAATACACAACTCAACCAAATGAATAACAAAGATATAATTTTAAAGGTAGTTCAAATGATATGTTACATATTATGTGTTTGAACAACATAGCAGGGTTTTCTTTCTCTAGTTCCTCTTAAATACATGTTTTACTTAAGATTAAAACTTAAATAATGTATAATTGTGGTAAAAAAAAACATTTTCACTAGTCACACAGCCACAGGTGCAGTCAGACTGTACCTGAGCTGTAGCTCATGAATGCTAACAAATTAATATTTTTTCCAAATTTTTAGACAGCTGCTTTTTATTTGCAGACTCTTATTTTAATGATAATATAAACAGAAAAACCACAAAGTAAAAATAAAAACAAAAAATGTCCACGGGGAAAAGGGCCAGCTATGTCTTATAAAAGCTAGTTAAAGGCCACCATGAAAAAGAGGATGCTCTCTGGGACTCTGAAGCATGTTTCATCATGTAGAATAATATTTTATTTTGGAAAAGATAAAAGGGTTTCTTGATTCAGACACAGGAAAAGGGGTCTCTCCACAGTGCCGTCTGGGTGGGGCTAAAGCACAAAGTTGAATGAATTCCATTAGGGTCTGAATTACCTTTAATAATAAAACAACAGGCAATTACTGGGGCGCCATTAGCATGGTATTGAGGTGTTTGCTCGTGCGTGTGGCGTGGGCCTAACATATGGTTCGGCTCATGGAGAGCCCTCTGTTATAAAGCTAACATTGTCATGACTGATGTATGGTGGCGTGGTAGTGGGCTCTGAAAGATCCATTTGTCTTCTCAATTAAAGCTGAGAGGGGAAAGAGAGGAACGGGATATGGGGGCAGGGAGGTTAGGGGGGTACCCCCTGTGCGGTCCGTACTTAGGAACATGTGGTGGTGGGCAGAGCTGTGTTTAGTTGTGTGTTTGCAAGAGAAAGAGAGAGAGAGAGGTAGAGAGACACAGAGAGAGAGTGAACAAGTGTGTGTCGGACAGTTGGATGCAGGCCAGATGAAGCCTGGGAGTTGTTTTGGCAGCTCCTTTTCACCTAAATGCCCCTACCCTCCCACTTTACTCCCTTCTCCCATATCTTTCTCTTGCAGTATTCCCCACCCCTCTCCATTTTGCCATGCAGCCAGGAATCTCTTCCCTGAGGCAGAGGCCACTTTAATGTGGGAAGCCTAGCAAAGGCAATCAGAGACCCAGACTCTTCTACACTATACACACACGCACACAAACATTTAAACTTGCACTTAAACATAGACGCACACTTTGAGTAGTCTCTTATCTGACTTGATGACATGGCATGCATGTTCTCTTTTTCCCTCCATGATCTAACACTGTGTCACCATCAAGCACTACAAGTCAGATAAGGCCAAATGAGGAAGAAGGGGGGAAACAGGGGCTATTATTTTGAGGTTAAAAAACTCCACAACTAAGTTTTTTATCCATTAGGGTATAGTTTTCAACAACTAGTTAAATAATTATACTATCTACAAAGGGCTGTCTTTGAAGCTTGTCGGCTCATCTGGTTCATACATAATGGTTTTCATCTTATTTTATCTGACAAATGAACTTAACAGCACCACTTAACACGGACTATTTTCTCCTTTTGATGGTGTATTAATTGGGGTAGCTGATGAATCAGTCGCTGTGGCTTTCTGTCTGAACTGGAAAAGTTCCCAACAACACACACACACACACACACACACACACACAGCTTCCCGAAAACGTTAATAGTCACAATGATTTGACAAAATCAAAACATTTAAAACCTGACACATACAGTAAGACACTCTGGCTCACATTGTCACCTCTAGAGCAAAAAGCAACTCAGAAACAAAATCTGCCATTTCGTGAGAGGCAGTACTATTAATTCTACCAGACTAAAGAATTTTAGCAAACGCTGTTCATTTTTCTTTGTATGAGACACAGAATTAATAATAAATGCTGAGTCAAACCATCACATGCTTTATATGGCAAAGTTGATTGCTGCCACAAGAGACTGTACAGGCATAAGAACACACTCACCCAAACCATATCTCTCTGTGTCTGTCATTCAGGTGGTCTGCACCAAACAACCACTGAGACTAAACAGCTCTTTGTGATGTCTCATTTTTTATGTAAAGTAGCCTTTAATTAGCATCACAGCTCAAAAAAAGCATCATGGCCTTGTACTTCTGTTTTGGTCATTTTATATGTAAAAGTTATGTTTTTTTGTAGAATAAAATGCACAAAGTCGGATTATTTCTGTGTCCTTTAAAACACACCCACACAGAACACTGATTTGTCAATATGTGTCAGCACATCATATGGCCTACTGTCCCTACACTGAGACACCCAGATGAAACTCTAAACATGCAAAGATATTTTTAATATGTACTATGTGTGTGTGTGCGAGAGAGAGAGAGAGAAAGGAAGTAGGTGAGAGACTGTTGGATGCTTAAGAATATGTAGAAATATCGCATTGTAAAATATTTCATTAAAAGATATGCCTTTAAAATATTACTTGAGTGAATGACAACAGTTTAATTTTTTTATTAGCAGCACTGCAATGTGGTTATTTTTAGCTGGTTTATAAAGTGCTGCTAGTCCAATAAATTGCAATGGATCATAGTCTAATCTTGTTTCTGTACAATTAAATCTGTAAACTAGAAACTGCTATTTTCAGCATACAATGTAAGTGTAATATTTTCTTTGGAAATTTTTTGTAATCAAAGCAAAGTAAAGAACAGAAATATTCTATGTAAATGAAAAACTAAAAAATGAACTAAATGAAATGAACTTTGGAGATTTTGTTTTCTTTATATTTAACATACATTAAGAGAAATTGTTTCTCTACGAGTAACACATTTGTACGGGGCAGTGTTACTATCCAGCTTCTGGGGAACAATAAATGCTCTTAACCTGTGCCTCGGTCAAGGGCAATGACAGGCGTTTTTCACTTGTACATAAATGTCCGACATGTTGGGAAAAAAAATAGAGCAGATGGATTTAAAACATATGGAAGCACAGGATGAACCCAACACCTTCTTGCTGCCTGGCTGCTGTGCTCACACATACAACATAATTAACAAAGCTATACATTGGCCTACATACCAAACAGAACAATTGAGGTAAAAATAGACCGCCTTTGATCCAAAATCAGACTTCACCTTTCCATTGTCAGTAAAAATTACTAAAAGCAGGTTTTCACTGGTGACTGTATTCCAAAGTCAGCTTCAGCTGTGAGCACACACTCAGGCTATGTTAATGCTACTGAGAAATCATAATAAAGGCAGTATTGTTCTGAAATGTCTTATCCTGTCCAACTGCTCCTAATTGGCCCTTCTCATTATCCTGCCTCAGTGGTGCACTGTTGGTGGTATGCAGTGAAATGGAATAGCACTTCTAAGGGGCACAGGGGAAGTGCACTATATGTTCAGTGTGTGATGCTTTTTAATTCAAGGTCTTATTCAATTCCCTGTTGCTGCCTGTGCTGGAACATCTGGAGCAGGCGTTAGCTCTTCGTCTGTGTGTCTAATAACTGCTGGCGGCCCTGGAGTGCAGACACAAACAGATCTCATTGGTTGCTCATGAGGCCATACTCCTCAAAGCAGCCTTGTTGATCTTTTATGGAGTTGAAGATTTACCTGTTACAGTACATAGCACCTTCGCTCACCTTAAAAGAAGAGAGCGTGCAGTAGAGAAGGTCAGTATTAGGGCTTTTCTATCACAGAGTAAGTGGTCACATGACACTACCAACAGGAACACCTTGTGGGTTGACGTGGCTTTCAAGCTAACCTCCTCTAACGAGACCATGGCCACATTTTCTCTTTGTA
>JAQNCA010000001.1:15990048-16013530 GCA_029783725.1 Acanthurus tractus
GTGTGTGTGTGTGTGTGTGTGTGTGTATACAATGGAATTTTTCCTCTGTGATTTTAATTTTAATTGAAGTTTCAGGAAAATAAAATAAAATAGAAGGACAATTTATGTGATTGTTGAGTTATGGATTTCTTAATGTCAGTGTATTTATATTTGCTATTTTTTAACCAAAATATGCAGACAATGTCTTAGTGTTTTTTTCCTTACACATTTCTTTTTTTTAAATGTACTGTTATAGTGAATTTAATACAAAGTTAGAGGTTCAGGACATTTCAATTAAACAACTAAACAAGCTTATCTGATGCATTCACATACCTGTCAATCAAAATATATATTTTATATATATTTTTTTAGATTTTACCTCAATCTATCATAAAAAAACTCCTGCACTATGATGTGATGTGCCACATAATTTCTGAGTGTAAAGATCAATAACCGATAACTCAGAAAACTATCTCACATGTCTCACCATTTTGGCTGTTTTCCCTCTTTGAGACATTTTGTAAAGCCAGTAACTAAATAAATAATAAATCTCTTTGACGATTGCTTATTTGACTTTTGGTTCGTCTACATGATGTGATTTCCCAGATAATGTACGTGTGTTTTTTCCCTAGAAGAGAGTGCGTGCCTCCAACATGGAGACGGAGAGACTCTCAGAAAACCCACTTTAAGACTTGGCAGTGGAACAGCTGTGTACTTATGAATCTCTTCCTGTTTGTGTTTACTCTCTCTTACAGCTCTGCTCTATAGGAGGATTAGTCTCCAGTCACTGGGTCAGACCTGCCGCTATCTCTCTCATACTGAGGCTATAGGTTCACCTAGACTGTTAGGGGGTCCCAGGCCAACTCTGTGCCAGTCTGTTGTTCCTCTGTGCTCCGTGTTGCTCCGCCCTGACCTGCAGCATGCTTTTGCCCACAGGGGAACCCTGCCGATGGGGCGTGTGCTTGCGTGCGTAGGCCCCTGAGCCCTGGCCCCTGTGTGGTCTGGCTGTATGTGTATGTGTGTGGTCCGCCCCCTGCTCATCTGTCCGAGGCCTGCTAACGGCCTGCCCAGTGACCACGGCTGTTTACTTTACTTCTGTCTGCACCAACTGAACTCTGATCGCCCGCTTCCTCCAGCTGGGCCAAATCAGGCCTCAGCTCTGAGTCTCAGCGGCCCATGGAGAGGCCCCAGAGTCTGGGACAAGACAGGACATTCGGTCCCGGTGGATTAAGACACCTTCGGACCCGCCCCCATGTCCCAACTCTGCCTTCCTCTCATGTCCTGTTCCCAACTGCTGGGTGACTGGTAGCCATACCCAGGCATATGGTTGCTTCAAGGCAAGGCTGCCTGTAATTATGCTGTCAGAGGCCTGTCCTCATTGGCCAGGATAATTGGTCTCTCTGTAACAGTCACTATCAGAAACAGCTCAGCCTCTCTCATCAGTGGAACAGACAGACTGGCAACTCACTCACTCAGCTGCAGACATTAAGACTTTGGAGTTGACCAATGCTTTTTTCAAAACAAGAGCTGCAGAAGTTGGCATCAGGTTTTTTTTTTTTTTTATTGCATTAGACAATGCACAACTTATTCATCCAAATATCACAGAAAGTTATAAATTCACTTGGATGTCAGATCTGGTGCTAATGACAACTTCTGCATCTTGTCTGCTGTATTAACCTTTCTGAGTTTTCAGATCCACCTTGATCCCCAGACAGCCTTGCTTTGTATTTATTAATTTACTTATTTACAGTGCAGGTCAAAGAGTTAAGCGCCCGAGTGCGCCACTACACGCAGGGCATATGATCCTACATAAATCCACTGAGTAATGAGGCGGAGATGGCGGCATACCTGCTTCCCCCTTCCCCTCCTCTTTTGCCCCTGCCTGGGGTAATTCCTCTTATTAAGGATGGATTGGTGTTGAGTGTGTGTGTGTGTGTTTTAGACTTTAGGTCCTGGTTTTGCAATGGGGGAGTCAAGGGGAGACAAGGGAATCAGGGGGAGGCTGGTAGTGTTTAAGACCTGTGTTTGGCCAGGGAAGCTAGAAGAGGCCCTCTGGGGTCACCCTCTACCGCTTTACAAATTGAGGGCTGTGCCGGCAGGCGCCAAGGCAGAGCCGAATGAGTGAGCCTACTGACCTGTGACCCTGGACCAGCCCTCTTGCAGGAGCCCCTGTAACCCAGGAACGGGGACCGCTGACCTCTGGAGGTCACATTCCTCCTCTTCCTCCTCCAAGGCTGCAGGGGATTCATGGGTCTCCAGCACCCATCCTGCACAAATTAGATTTAACACAGACCATTCCAAAAATAAACAGCTGGTTTATGCTTGAATTGTCCGTAAGACCATGATGTTGAATAAAACGATGTGCCAATGGGGCGGAGGAGGTGGCTTTATTAACAGGAGAGAGGAGAAGGAATAATTGTCTAGTTTTGAATTTTTATTCATTTTTAAAAAGTTTCAGATCTCCTATAGACCCTCTTCGTGTTTAAAAATGAACAGGCTTTACTGAAGTCCTAAAATAGAGTGGAAAAATGAAATAGTGCAACAAAAGATGAATTTCCTCTGAGCTGTAAAGGGTCGCACTGAATGCCTTATTTCTGGACATGTGTGCCTTTGACACATCAAAGGATGCAGGCTAAATTTAGAAACAAGCATTGTTTCGCAGTCATTTTTGAAGCATGCTTGCCATGCCATGGGATGAAAAGAAAAGATAATCTCTGTCTTATAAGCAACTTCCAAATTGCTGTAAATGTTAGGAACCCTGGTTTTTGTTACACCTCTACAGCTCACCATTTCTCAACCTCTCTTCATCTTGCCTTCACTCTTGTCTTTCTGTATACAGTGTGTGTAACCAGACCTCCAATTTTCCGTGTGAAGCTGAGATACATCTGTCTGTAATGTAACGTTTCCTAACATTTCATACCATGTGGGCAAATCCTGACAGCTTGGATCCTGTAAAAACAGATCGGTGCCCCCTAAGCCCTCTGCCCCCCACCCCCATTGACCCCAGCCTCTTTCTGCCAGCTTGTGGAAAGCACCTCTAGCTGCTTCTACTACGGGTGTCACCAGGCTCTTTATAGGGCTCCATGTAAACAGCCTCTTGCCTCTGTAGCACACTCAAAGTTACGCTCTTGCTTAATAGTAATTGCTTCAGGAAGTGCGATCATCATGGTTCAAGGAATCTCTAATTCTATCAGAAGGAAAGATGGAGGCTTTCAGGTCCAGGGACGAGAGATGGGATAAAGAGAGTGAGAGAAATAAACATCGAGGGGGAGAAAGAAAGAAGAGAATAAATGGAGGGGGGCAGTTTACATTGAAAACGTGTGGCTGTGTAGTGAGACTCTGAAGGATTGTCACAGGCCATTAAGCACAGAAACCATTCATACTCTTGTCAGAGAAAATCAACATGCGGTGCAATGGGAACAATTAAAACTCCAGATTGCTTTTGAATGTAAATGACTGATGCTTTTATCACAGGCTTGGAGTTATAGAGAACACCGGGGAGCAGTCATAACTTCCAATGCAGAACTGGATGAATCACCCCAGCTAGTATTATTAACCCACCATATGTTCACTAAGAGGCCTTTCACTGTTCCTCTAGTAAAAGTACAGGGAATGTTAAATAGTGAGGAAGATTCCAGGTAAAGATCTTTTGTTAACAGGTGACACCAAAGATAAAATCCCTCACTGTTTCATGTAATGTTAAGTGTGTGTGTTGGCGTGGCAGGCAGGGCACACCGGTCTTGGCACCCTTGAGGACAACGAGGCCAAGGGGTGCTGAGAATTTCCTCCACAGGTCTCTGAGCATGTCCACATGCACAGCTAAACCTCACCACTGGAAACACATCCTGCCCCATCACGTCACCCTCTGGCTGAAGCCCTCCTGGGCCGCGGCGTTTCCCATGGCTGACAGCGACACAGACAGCGAGAGGTGTCGGACCACAGCCCTCTTCTGCTGGCATTCCTCATGGTGAAACCCAGACCCTGTGACTGACGCCTCCCATTTATTCCTCTTTGGATGTGTATGTGTATGTCAGGCATCTGTGTAACTTGTGTATATGCGAGTGTGTGCGTGCCAAGTGTGCGTGAGTGTGCAAAGACAAATCTCTCGCCAGCAAGGCTCCCATAAGAGCTCAGTCCAAAAGGCCTGGTGACATATATAGAATAGCAGGAAGAGGGGACATCCGAGTGAGGCTGCTGGAAATTTGCCATTACATGCGACTTCGGATGCTCCCGCTCTCCCACATGTGTTACAAAAGAACAGAGAGGATGATTAAAAAAAATAGGTAGTGAGAAAAAAAATATGCTCTTTGTGAACAAGTGACTCTTACTTATGTGGATGAGGAAGGCCAATGCTAGATGAATGTGTATTAGAAATGCTTGGTTATTTGGCTTTTTCAATTCTTGAAAATGTAATTAGCTGCCATGTGCACATTCAGATAAATTTGAAAAAAAAAACACATCTTACCTATGATAATGTGTCCTGCTCTGAAGTTGAGTTGAGAGAGACAGAAAGTCAGAAAGAAAACAAGCACACCAGCGTGCTTTGTGTAGTGATCTGTGAATGACCTGCTGGTAGCTAAACCGTAAGAGTCCGCTCTGCTCCATATCTGTTTACTACTCCCAAACACCTGAGTGAGGCTCCTCACATCATAGCTGCAACCATTTACGCACAACACACACACACAGAACATGCACATAAACACATTGTTCACTCTTTTCTGAACTATAAAAGATGAAGCCAATAAACTTAGCGATGAAGAGCCAGAAAAGTCTGGTGCTGTTATTATGTTGGGGTTCTTATAGCTAAGGGAAAAACATCACAAGTGATGCTCTACATGCAGAGTACGGCAAGTACTTCAGAAATAAATCACATTATCTAAACATTAGGTATTTCTTGTGTATTTTAGCTCTGTAATCGTTGAAAGTATCAAGCCTCTCTTCATGCTTCCACTTGTGTCTGCAAAAGCTTGCGCTGTTCCTTAATACCCCACAGTGACTACAGAAGAGTGCATACCTCTGCACTGTGCTAGTGCTAATGGCGTTGATGGTGGTCAACACCAGATGTGGGGCCTAGTCCTCCAGTCATGTAGAATAAACCTGTGGAGAGAAGAGCTACAGAAAACTCCATAGGCTCAGCTCTCGCCTGCAGGGCTGTAGCCCACATGTGCACCATCCAGCCTGGGCGGCAACTCTGTGTGACATGCTCCATTTGCAACAAAAACTTGTCAATAAGCCTGGTATGCTGCATCTGCAGGCTGGTAGACTTTCTGCCTCTACTGGAGTATCTGACATATGGATCAGAAATAACACTTGGTGCACCATGTATGCTGTGGCTATCAGCTATGGACTTGTCCTGACTGTCAGACAGTGTCAGATAAATCCTAACTCCTGCATCTGTTTATTGCATCACTCTGATGTTCATTGTATTTTTCCATTATGGCAAACTCATCATCCCATCTATTTTCTAAACCACTTCCTGTTCAGAGTCAAGGGAACATCCAGACCTGACAACAAAAAAATGCCTGAAAGCTCCAGTTATCCTGCATCTTGTTGGTAATAGTGTGGCTCTTGGGTTTATGCCTGTCCTTCTAATTAAGCCTCATTTTCTCCAGCACAGTGTGTTTTACTCCAGACAGGTAGTTTAAAAGAATATAATCGGATTGCTTTCGAGTAGAAGGCAGAAGCCAGCATGATTTTAGGTGAAGGAACGAGTCTGGATGTTTAAATTACTTCAGTCACATGTGAAGTGTTTAGTGTAATCATCCAACCTACGTAACGTGTCTTAGTCCTTGTTCAAAGCCTACCTGAATGAAAGTGTAAATTATGAATAAAGCTAAACACCAGTGTTCCCATCTGCTCTAAATGTTGATCCTTAAAAAAAGATTAGAATGAAGCAGGGATCAAATTGCCTGTAGTTACCAAAGTGACATTACAGGAAATCAGTGCAAATGTTAAAATAAAGATAAAAATGTCTCAGATTAGCAATTAAATTTTTTTTCCTACCAAGACAGAGTGAAAAAAAGCAGAATTGGATGGTTTGCACAACTTTGATAACGTCTTAAAATTGTCCTCGGAGATGTGTTATGGCAGAATCAGCAGCTATCATCCCTCTGGACTTAAACATTTCCTTCCTCTTAACAATTTGTTCCTATCGCCAACTTCCTGCTCGGCCTCTGCTTCAAGCCAGCCAGCCAGCCCTAAGAGAGATACATGATATCATATCTCAGTTATGACTGTGCAATTTAGATTATTATGCTACACAAGAAAGACCTGTGTCCTGTGGGACAGCTTTATGTAAAATATTCAGCTCAGGGTCAGAAAACTTCGCTAGATAGATGTATATTAGACGGCCAAAAGACTGTGTGGTCAAGATGAAATGGAAAGTGACTGTCTTGCAACTTCTAGTCAGCACGTTGCCATTGAGTCAGAGGTGGGGATGGGGCAGAGAAATCAACCCTAGTGTAAATACACATCCCCGCTACACCATTGTACCGCCTCTGTGTCCTCATCACCCACGCAGTGTGGTAAAGGCCCTTCCTGTTACCTCCCCATCCTTCCATCACCCCTGCCATTGTACTGCAATTCTACTGTCTCTCCTTCTTTCCTGTTCTGGCTTTTGGGTTTTCTTGGACAATGTTAACCATGAAGGAGGCATTTATGCCTTTGGCTGGTGTTCAGAGTCGGGGGGTCCGTCTACACTGGGAGAGAGCCTCTGTTGTGTTGCTGACCTTCGTCCTCAGGGGTTACAGGACTGTATTTGTACGGGGCGGTCATCTTCACAGCTGAGAGGCAGCCAGTGGGTTTCAGGGAGGTCTGTCAGTAAAGCAGGTAGAGTGCAGACTTCTCCTCTGATCTGCCTCCCACGGGGGAGAGCCGTGTTGCCCCAGTAGCCTCTGGACATTTGACGATGGAGAAATATTTTTATAACTGATTGTGCGTGTGACTGTGTGTTGTATGTGCAGGAGAGAGAAAGGGAGGGAGAAAGGGAGCACCAGAGTGGCGTGTTCTCCGAATCGCCATGGAAAAAATGTAGCTACTCGATAACCCCAATCTCCCCTGTGCTTGTCTCCCTCATTGTAGAGTATTTGTATTTCATACCAGAGATATGTGGAGCAGGACTGGAATGCACCGACCTCTGGTTTCTGAGTGAAAGGCATCGCAACACTTTTGACACTAATCACAGAGTTCACATATTGGTTTGATTTCTGCAGATCAGGCTCTAATGGCCAAACACTCGCAGGGTTAATCAATGTGTGAGTAGACAGGGCAGATCCGGGCCTCACATCTCCACAGGTCAACCAACGCAAGTGTGAGCAACTCATGTTTGTGTGTGTTTTACAGGGTAAAAAGGTGAGCGAGCGCACTGACACTAATTTGTTGATCCTAGTTTACTACATCTCTTCCTGTGTGGCTGATCTTCATGTGAGAAGTGAAGCAGGAGGAGCTGGTAATGTGTTGTGGATCAGGCCTGTTGTCTGACAGAGACGCTGCTGGATGTGCTGAGTGCTAATGGGCTGGGAGTGAAGAGACTCCAGCTGGCTCCACAAGAGAAGTGAGACCACTATGTCATAAAGTAAAGGTCACAGGTTCAATCTAAGTTCCTCTGTACAAAAAAATACACAATCATCACTGGAAATGAGCAAGAGTAAAAACAGAACATTTAAAAAACAAAGTACATTTACTGAGGTGCTGCACTTTAGGTGCTGTAGTTAATTTGAGTTTATATTTTATGTTACTTCACAGTTCTGTTGTGTTACATTTTTCTTTAGTTAACTTAATACTATTTTTGTTACATAAAAACATATTTCCTTTTGAAATGTGGTAAAGTAGAATGTAATGTTTGAGATAAACATTATGAAGTAGATAAAATTAGCTTCATTTCAATCTGCTGCAACATCAAAATACTTTTTTGCATCAGTAAAAGTAATATTCTAATGGAATATGTGTAGTAGCTTTCCACTTCTTACAGTGTGTTCATTTCTTTGATACTTAGTAAGTAATTTTTGATTAAATTATTTCACTACTTTTACTTTAAATGCAGGACTTTCACTTGTGATGGAGTATTTTTGACATTGTGGTATTTCAACTTTTGCTAAAATAACGGATTTGAATTCTTCTTCTACTGCCAGTAATGTATATCTTCAAATCTAGTCTTACTTCACCCGTCATTATCCTGTCCTCCAGTAAACCAAGACCCTGTCCAAAAAACCAAGACCTGGTCTGTTGTGGTTGAGGCTTGGACAGTGTGGTTGCCAGATTGTGGGCTTATTACACAGGAGGGTAAGCAAACCATTCAGAGAATGTCATAGGGTAACTCTGATGGGAAACATACAGCAAAGCAGTACAGATGAACTTGACAGGCAGAAACAGGCAGAAACAGATGAAGACTTCTGTTCCAAAATGCTATTTGATCCTCAGCATTTATCAATACTGTCAATATCAGTGCGTCAGAAAAGCAATCTCTGGAAAAACAATTATTATTTGTCATTCTGGCAAATTTAAACTAAGACTTTCATTTGTCTTCAGCATTCGCACTGTGCTTCAGTTCAGGCACTTAATGTAGGAATGGAAATTAAAAGTGAACATCTTAAAAAATGTTAAGCATTGCAGATATGACAGGAAGGCCAGATTGTGTAAGCTAAAACGAAAGCGGCAGCAGGCCTGCTGTGTGGCCTGACTGCACTGAGAGAGTTTAAACAGATAATACGTCTTTCTCTTTTGACTGATGAGCACACACACACACATATACACACACGCACACACAATCTCTCGTGGCATGCTGACTGTGTTTATCTCAGCTCAGGCATTGGGTAATAAAGCATAGTCGTTTTCAGCACGCAGGCCAGACGTACACTCCTGTTTGCCCAACAAACACAGACAGAGGGTGGGTAATGATGCTGGACCGAGGGCCCCCTCCGCTGGAGAACCTGTAGAGCTTTGGCTGCTGGGGTGATGTGTGACAGCATGTGTTTACTTATTACAGAGCTGACTGTATCTTATGTGACAGTCAGGATGATCCATTATGGCCAAGTCCAGGTCCCAAAGAGATAAATATTGGGATGGCCAAGTTCCACGAAAGCTATTTAAAATGCTTTGGTGCTCACATCAGTTTCTGGTGAAAAGAGTATACTGTAAAGTGTCTCCCTTTTCTGTGTGTGTCTGTGTGTTGCTGCAAGACTGCACGGAAGTCCACACACACATTTTATCTTTTCTAAAAGAAAAGTACATCAGCATAACAGTTTTGATTTTGATTTTTGTACCAGAGAACTGAAAAAAATATTTGATTATACATTGCAAAATGTGTTAATAGATAGGCAGTGTAGTAAGAAGTAACCAGCCATTTATGTGTTTCATTGTTTTATTTAATTTTTAATACGGTTTTGTTGATCTGCAAGAGTAGAATATTGTTGGACAATTACACAAATGGCTTTATTTACAAATTTTTAACGGCATTTATATCCAGGAATCTGCAGTCAGTGTCCATGTAAGTGGTAGTACATCCCTATGAAAGGAAGACAATGAACTTGGAGGGACTATTTAGCATTAAGAGAATCATCCATTCAGGGATGTTTGTTGTTACCATGTATAAGAACATCCTCTGGTTTATTTTTGCAAGATCATCCTTAACTAATGTTGATAAAATATATTTATCCTTAATAATTACTACTTGCCATTTACTGCAAACTTGCTTAACTTGGGCTAACTGAGCTAGATTAACATCAGTCACTAGTGACTGGTTGAGGCCAAATCTAATCCTCCACTAACATAAAATGACTAACTAAGAGGCAGACTAAATAATGAAGTGGTAACAAAATGGTCTTTATGAATATCAGGCTATTAGGATGTGATCTCCTGCATTCCTGTTTGACTCTTTTATTGAAAACATAATAATGAATGCTTTTGCGTGGGTGAAGTGTCCATTACATCAGCTGTTTGTGTGCAGTCCTATGGCACTCTGCTAACATGTATGTGTCCCCACGCATACAAGAGACAGTTTCCGTGCATGTGCAACCGGTCGTGTGTGTGCGCAGTCGTTTTGAGGCTGTGTTTATGTTAAGCTGTGATTAACACCATCCAGGTGCTCTTGTTGGCAGAGCCGCTGTTTCAGACACTCACACATTTTCCCTCTGGCTGGGTCCACTCATCCATATTTAGAGAGCTGGACCCAGCCAACATGCTGAACTGCTGACCACCATTTATTCTAGGACTCATAAACGGTTCTTCTCTGTAAAAAGAAAGGACGCATGCGTGCGAGCAGAAGAGACGTGGGTGGGTGGAGGAAGAATTCCACAGTGACAGTGAGTGTAAGTTAGTGGAGGGTGGAGGAAAAGGAGGCAGGCAGTGGAGGGGAAAGGGAGCAAAAGGGGGTGGGACAGAAGAAAGAAAGGTGTATGCGGAGGCGTGATGGTCTGCTTCAGCGGGAACAAGCTGAAGATGGATGCCGCAGTCAGTGTTCAGACAGTTTTCAGACAGCGTTGAGCATTTCATTAACCCTATCTCCACTGGTCTAGACAGGAAAGGCCAGGCTCAGGCCGCACACAGGCTCTGCCCTGTGAAGGGAGCTGGTCAGAGGGCTGGATCTGCATTTACCAGCTCCCAAGAGGAGCAGGAGCCTGTTTGTTTAGTCCTGGTAGCGTACAGAGCTGTGTGTTTCCACAGACTGTTTCATTAAAGATGGTCAGCGTGGTTTTAAGATGCACTGTGTCCATATTGCAGCCCCATACTGACTGAATTCATGACCAAGAAAATGTCAGGAGGTGAAGAGAAACAGGGAGTCAGAGGGAGGTCAGTGGAAGGCCAGTCTACAGAGCACAGCAGAAAGGTGAAACACAGGAAAGAAAGTCACTGTTGCCGTTCAATGTGAACTGGAAAATGTTGGATGAAGATATTGGGGGGGGTGGGACAAGATCAGGGTTACAATTTTAAGAAAAAAAAGAATAGGAGAGTTTGTAGAACGAATGGAAAACTCATTTTATTTACTGATGTGTAAGAAACATTGTGTAACTGTTGGCAAAGCTTAGAAAAGTGTTGTAATCCCTGGCATTTAATACTAATGTCTCACTCCCGCTCATATCAGCACAGTTATGCACCTGTGTTTTGGACATTTACTGGAAAATTAAACAGCCCGAGATGGTTTTTCAGAATAATATATTTTTTTGCAAGATAATTTTAGAACAAGTTATTAAAGTGATGATTGATCAGCATTATTTTTATATACACAATTTGTAACCTATGTTTCGCTTCGTGGTCCTTGTTTTTAGCCTTTTTTTGTCCATTTCTGTTTTGTATTGTTTTGTAATGAGACTATCTGCATCTGTATCCTCATCTGGACAAAGGATGGGAAGTGGATATTTATTATATTTGAGTCATGTCATATGATTTATTTTTAAATCTTACATACATTGGCATTGCAATTGCTGTGTATTACACTACTTACCACTCTCTCTTTCTATTTGGCCTGATTTGTTTAATTTCAATGCGCTTTAAAGGAAGACAGACATGTTAAAAAATAAGACATTGACAATACATAAAAACTGCATTTAAAAGTCCTAAAAAAGAATAAACACAAATTTACAAATTTTGCTGTGATTGCTTGATAGAGGAATCTCAACTGATTTACAACATATTTACAGTGTAAAAAGTCAAACTTCCATATGATGACAGTTTGCACTGAAAATGTTGTTTAAGTGGCTGTGTTGCTTTCTCCCTAAGGTCCTCCAGCCTCACTGATTAAATAGAAGTTTTAAGGAGTTGACTGGATGAAGGCTGCTGAATTATTGTTTTCATTTAACCAAGCTTTAGTCTAGCACATAAAATCAAGGTTATTGTTGATAATAAAATCACTCAATATTAGTGACTTGCCAGCTTGATATTTAATCAGTCTATGTCTAAGGTACAATGCTTAGACACTGTCTGAAAGAGTCTGTTGTTGGCACACAGTCGTGGTCGGATTAGATAAAACAGCTGTGCACTTCCAGTACACTTTGTTCCTCCTGATGTTGGTCAAAACAGGAGCTCAATCCAGTTGTAAGGATTTTGTGACTGGGATAGACGCTGGCTGTGGCTGTATAAACAATATAAACCCCACAGTGTCCGCAGCCACAAACTCACATATCAAACCAAAGAGAAGTTGCTGAGAGCTGCACAGTTTTTACACATAGTAGACTGAACATAATGTTATGGTGCTTGGAAAAGTGGTAGATGTATACTCACCTGCCTGAATGTCATTCCATGGGCCTTGGGCAAAGTCCTCAGAGATTTTTCCTCTTGGTTGAACCCCCTTTGCTTGAGCACTCTCAGTGCAAATTGCCCTTAGCTCCTTTGTCCTGGTATAACCAGCCCACTCAGCACCTCTGTCTCACTGCATGGAGCGATCCTTCACATTTTTAAACTTTTTGATTTGAAAACAGCTCTGCATTCCCAACAAAACTATTCTTATTTTCAGGTGACTGTGGATTAAAACATCAATTATGAGTATTATATTTAATTTTTATGATCAACATTTCAACATTTCCCCTAAAGTCTTAGACACTGAACCTTTAGCTGGCAAATATATATTGAGAACAAACAGCCTACTTACTTACACTGCACCTCCATTATAGTTTGTTGTAAACAACTTATAAAATTATTGAATATTGATTGTTTTCTGATAAATAAAAAGAGTAACTTAAACAACGATTACTATTACTATAATGATATGGCTAAATATGAATGATAAGGCTAAAAAAATTATTACATTTAAAAGCATTGAATAGAAACTAGAAAAAAGGCATTAGGTGTATGTGGGTGTGTGAGAAATATTATATAAAAAAGTATCATGAAAAAACTCATAACCCATTTGTAACAGGTGAGCCGGATACAACAAGTGTGGATGTCATGTTTTGAGAGTTCAGTTCTCAGAATTTCAGGGTCTTAAATGATTTTTTCCCTTTGTCTTCTTTGGGACATGTTCCCTCACATGTTGAGAAAACCGTAAAGGCCCCTCCGCTGACTGCCCCACAGTCCAATCCAGCACCCTAAAATAGCCAGGAGTACAACCTGTGTACAGCACTCACATAACCCTGCCACTCTGACAGTAAGAGGAGAGCGAGCACTTTTGATTAAACTACCACAGCCGAGTGTTTACTCCTTGTTAAGTAGAGGTCACAAGCATTTTTTTCTTTCAGTCCCCCCTCCCCAATAAATCTCTCTCTGGCCGAGGGAGAACAGGCTTAGGGCAGAGGGAGAGAGACCCCGCACTCGGTGGTCCTCTGTAGCCGGCGCTAGGGCGAGCAGGAGCAAAAAAAATAAACTCTCCCTTCTGGCACTGAGGGTGGGCGATGCCACTCTGCGACAGGGGACGGCAGGCTCTGGTGAGTGTTACTGAACTGTCACTACACCCCCCACCCCATCACCATCCCCCAAAATGCACTCCCATCACTCCTCATCAATGTCCCTCTGGAGTGGGCGGGGCAAGCAGGACAAGGGGTGGGGTCAGAGCATTCCCCGCATTCCAAGCCAGCAGTGATGCGGCTGGTACATGCGAAACACAAGTTTGTGCACATACACACATGCAAATGCGTGAACATGCTTACAAACGCATATAGACACACTCGCACATGCAGGCATACATGCGCACACTCACTCTGCTGCAATGGTGCAGGCCACAAGGGCACACGTCACTGTTGTCAGATTGAACAGGACACAGAGTTAATCCAAACCAGCTTCGGGCTTCAGTTGAAACACGTACACACAAAGGCACACACCCACACACACACCCGCACAGGCAAACACATGGGCGTACACACAGGTACACTCACACACACTGATGCAAACGATTTTTAACCTTCATAAATACATAAACAAAGCCATGTAATGTATTTGTGTGTCTTAATACTTTTTATGTTGGTATGTGAGTGTTTGTGTTTTTGTGTATGTGTGTGTGTCTGTAAGAGAAAGACATAGAGAGAGAGAGAGAGAGAAAGAGAGAGAGAAAGAGCGAGAGACCAGCTGCTTAATGTTTAACTGGAGCAGCTCTTAGTGGACTTGGCGTGCCCTGACAAAATCCATTTTGTGATGGAGCTGTGATTACAATGATAGGCCTGGAATTATGATGCTGGCTCTTCCAGGCTCCGGGTTGTTCACAGCTGCAGAGTGCACCATCCTTTGTGCACTCATCCTTGCTTGCTCTGTCTTCTCCTTTTTCTGAACAGACCGAACACATACTAGATTCTGTGGTCCACAGTGTGTCAAGTGATCGCCCAGAAAGTGCAAGGCGTAGAGCTCCCTTGGCGTTTGCTTATTCTGTCAAGATGTAACGTTAGGTCCTGAAGGGCTTAGAATTAAGGCTATGACTTAATGGATGGAATTAACTTTTCCCTACATGATAAACAGTAAAGTTCTCATCTTAAGTTGCTCACTAATATTATTCTTACTGTCTGATCAAACCTCGTCTTATTAGCAGTGATCAGTGAGATGAGGCTGACCTCCTGAACTGCACTCAGACAGAACACAAACCAAATGTGCATTTAGCACAAAGCTCCCCCTGCATAAATTGGACTCATTTAAGATACTCAGAAGAAATCAAACCCCATCACGCAGAGATGCTGAGATACATTTTTCCATTCCTCTCTATTCATCCAGTTCAGATCTAATCTCCTTAGTCCCATTTCAGAAAGTTAGATGCATGATGGCAGCACACACAAACACTCACACTTACTCTCTCTTTCTCTCTAACAGGACTGAGAGACACACTGGTTTTGAAGCTGCAGAGGTCCTGAAGAATGCTGCAAGTTTACATGGCTGTGGTTCACTTACGCATGCTGCTACTCTAAACACTCCTGTGTGTGTGTGTGGCACTCCCATTGTGACTGTATCAGTCCTCTTGGTACTCTATAGTCTCCTATTCTGTAGTATGTGTCTGTATGTGTGTCAGTATGGGGGTGGGGAACACGTTTGCTGGATTACCATGTCATCAGGACTTAAAAGTTGGTTATCAGGAATAAGTCTGCACATGTACACACACACCTAATACAACACAAACACAAAACACTTCTCTCCTCTCTCTGTCCAGGATCTGGGTGTTCCACAGCACCACCCTCTCTTCTCTTGCTTCAGCCTTCCCCTGCACCCTAAATGTTATCCTTTGGGCTCCTAATTGCCTGTAATTTGCTCGATGAAAGACTCCCCAGCTTGTCTGGATCAGTGACGCGTGGTAACCTGAGAGCCCCTGAGGGGGAGGCAGGGAAGGAAGAGTGGAGGAAGGAGGGGAGGACAGGAGAAGCCAGGGGAAGTAGGCGGATTAAGAGGGCAGGACGTGAAGGTGAGGAGAAGGAGATGAGGAGAGGACAGAAATCAAAAAGTGAAGCTAGGCAGACACCGCATTGCACATTCAGAATAACTTTATGGAAATTGCTCTTAAGATTTCAAAGTTTTTAAGTTATAAAATAAGGATAAGCTAAGTTATGAGTAATAACTTATAAGTTATGAATAAATTATGAATAAGGATTGAGAGCAACAGATTGTCATCTTTTTCTCTCTGATTGCAGAATTCAAAACTATGCTCAGCTAGTTGTGCCCAAAATTATCAGAAGTCTCTCTTTTCTTGAGTTGTATGTAACTGTGTACATTTTTTTATAATGTGTGGACAGGTTTTGAGATATTCATCTTTGAGATTTCTGCCTCCATATCACTTAACACATACTGGATAACACAGAACACATTTCAAAATAACTTCTACTGTAGGAGAAAGTAGTAACACATGAGATCAATACTCTAAGCAGCACAAACAAAGGTTAATTAACCTCCTTTGCATCAAAGTTGTGGTTTAAATGTCTGAGACGGATATCTCAACACCAATTGCTTAAAGAAGTGTTCCTAAAACCTCTGTTTGTCACCTTATGCGAGTCAAGGACCTGGGAAAAATACATCCTTTTTTTTTTGTTACGCTGGTCTGTTTAGCTCAGATGCTGTGTTTGGGCATATTTTCACAAACCTAGTCCTGTAAACTCGTTCGCACTCTCTGGCTGAGGTAATGTCGAGTTGGACTTCTGTGATTCTCTCACGCTCGATAGCTTGCATGATGTTTAAACAAAAATTATAGAAAGAGTTTACAAATGTTTGTTTCACAAAAGTCTTTCGAAATGCAGTGACGAGGCCTTGTTGTTGTGTTTTATGTGAGGAGCAGCTCATAATGAGAGTTTAAAAATCGAGCTAATTGGACAGACATTCTCGACGTCAGAGCAAGTCAAAAGAATTTTCCTGTGCACAAACAAGACTTTCAAGAGACAGTGTTTTGACAGCAGAAAAGCAAGTCAGTCAGGTGTTTATTTGTTTATTTATAAACACCCCACCATTTATAATTTCTGTTTAATCGGTAACTCGTAAGAAGCTAATTTGAATATTTCTGTGGTGTACTGTATGGAAAATTATAATGACTTTATTTTTTTATTTGGGTTTATTTGGAAGATATCAAAATCTCCCTCAGTTCTTGGGTGTAACAACAAAGTTTGGGAACCCCTTTAAATACACAACCAGCATCTAATGGTTTGAGAACAAACAGTTCACATGCAAATTTTAATTCATAATTTAAATACAAATACTTCTACAACTCAGACTTCAAAAATGTGTTCCAACTTGGCTCTGTGAAAACTAAAAATATAGTCCATTTGTTGAAATTTTGCTACAGTGCAACATTTTACAAAATATTTGAAAGTATGAAATGACCGAGGAGAAGTGATCAAATCTGAACTCAGGCAGCATCGAGTTATTATTGTATTTGCAAAAAGGAGGAGTAAGTGGGAGTAGAAACACTGTAATTTAGTTGATTATATTATCATAGGTTAACAATAAAAATAATACAGTCAGTATAAAAGTCAAATTATATTATTACATGATCTGTTTCTAGAATTTGCATTAGAAGCATTGGTTGTGCACATCCTCAGAAATTAAGGCTAAACATACACAAAATGAACTAAACACATGAACAGCAGGGGAACTGTGAGGAGCAGTATGGGGATGGTGGCAAACATGTGTTGAAAGCTGAAATGTCCACTGAACTGATTAAACTAAACGGCTTATCGTGTGTGTTATGTGTGAGACATTTGAAAATCAAGTGTTTTTTCTTACTATTAATTTCTTACACTGGCAAAATGAGAGAAAAGCACTCACAATAATCACAAACATGCTTTTCCAGGCATACTGCACACCATCGACGATAGCACCGTTGTAGCTTGTTCTGTCCTGATCTCAGAACTAACAACACAGTGACCTCCTCCAGTGTCGCCAAGATTATTGTTCACAATAAAAAAAATATGGAAATTTTGATTATGGTCTGAATTCTCTTGTGCCCTCCAGTGGTACCATTCAGTGGTGCATATATAAAACAGGAAAGAAAGAAAGCAATAACATTGATGACGATGCCAGTTATGTACAAGGATGTGTTGTTAAAAACAAGTACATAGATCCATTTAAGTTGGTGAATTCCAGTCATAGGTGCACACATATACGCACTCACGCACACTGTTACAACCTTTTCTGATCAGAGCTTTATGTGGTCTCAAACAGGATATGAGGTCTTGATTGTTTACTTTAATTTCCTGCGGTGAGGGATGATGAGTGCCTGCCTGCCTGCCTGCCTGCCTGCCTGCCAGCTCTCCTCTCCTGTTCTCCTCTCCATTTCAACATGTCTCACTCCAAGTGTACCGGAGAAGGCAGTGAGAAAGCATGTTCCCCAATAAGTCATTCACCATAGAGGATCTGTCACCAAACACAGTCTCTTAATCCCCACCACCACCACCACCACCATCTTGCTCGACCCAGGCCTGCTGGCTCCCCCACCTTCAAATGTCTCTGTGCTGCTATGGACAAGGTAAACGGCTGGGTCGTGGCTCTGCTTAAGCAGACAGTTGATTGCTAGGAGATTACACTGCTCCCTTTCAGCTGGGGTCAACGTCCTCATGTTTGACAGTTGGAATCACAAGCAAATTGTGTCATTTCCTACTAGTTGTAGCTCCCAGCATGTATGTGTGTGTGCATTTGTGTGTGTGTGTGGCTGTCTGATCTCTTTCGTCAGTTAACAGTTTGCAGGCCATTATGTGACCTGTGTATCTGAAGTGTAATACAAGAGCAACATGGGCAATTTTTCGGTCCGGTTTTTAGGGGTGCTGAGGCACTTTTTAGCTTCAACCCAGCACGCCTAAAAAATAACAATATCAGCAGATTCTGGTTGTGTGCGTGTAAAATAAAGACATCTATTTTAGACGGATCAGAATTATGGATAAATTGCTCTTGTTGTGGTGGTTTTTAAGCCCTTACAGTAATGTTTGGAGTTGACTCAAGTGACCTCACCTGCCTCTCCTCTGCTCTACTCTGTGTGTCTGCCGAGAGGAGAGCCCCACCTGTGATGATGATGAAACACCACAGGAGGAAAAGACACAAAATTACACGGGTCTTAATGAAAGTTCACAAGGTCAACTAGGCAAAAAAGTAAAAATAAATATATTTTGTGTCCTCTGCCTTCGTAAGGCAAAGTAAGGGAAAAGCAGTTACTGGAAAGTCTCTGGCTATGTCTCCAGGGTTGAATGTTGTCACTAAACATTAACTGCTAGCTGCCTGACCAACATTATTGGCTAGCTAGTTTAGATTATTAGCTAATTTTAGCAATTTTAACCTTGCAACCCTTTCTCCATTTGGCACTGTTGATATGAATTCTCTCTGTCTGCTTACCTCTTACGGTATTATAAACACTCTGTTTGGTTGATACATTTGACAACATAAACATGGATGAAGAGGACAGAAATGGAAAGAATTAGAGAGCAGATGAGATCAGTGCAGAGAGAAAGAGAGAGAGAGAGAGAGAGAGAGAGAGAGAGAGGACCAGGTGAGAAAGTGGACAAGTAGTCAAGACCATACAGTCAAAATGCCAAGTCAGCATTACTGTTCACACATTATGTAACAGTATATTGATATTATATTACCGTAATCAAAAATTCCTCAATGTTACTTCAATATTAAATGCTACTGTTATAAAAAAAAAAAAACAGAAACCAATTTTATTAGGCAATGTTCAGTAATGTCAGTTTTTTTTTTATTTTTCAGCAAGCTGTAGTACTAACTTCCCTTCTTGTACTTATTTAGTGACTCATCAGATTTGCATTGTTGAGCATGCTCTTTAACTCAGCGCTAGATTTCCTTTCTGTGCCTTTCCTTAAATATCATCGCGGTGACCTTATGTTGTTTCTGCAGCCAGTGCCAACAGCATTTTGGCCCATTTTAGAGCAGAGCTGGTTTACAGTTTACATCTGCCTGTTTGCCTGTCCTCTGTACTCCTCCTAACCAGGACCACCCAGGAGAACAGTGGAGTGGTACTGGGTTTTTTCTTTCCATTGCTTTCTCCGTCTCTCAGTATCTGTGCCTCTCACTCCCTTTGTTTCTTTCTAACTCTCATTTTTGAAAGCGCCATTAGCCTCATTCTTTCTTTATTTAAGTCAAACAAGCCTTAATGGCAAAAATGCTTCTCCTGCATTATTGCCAAGCCTGACCTAACTTAACTTATTTCAGAAAAAAAAAGAAAATTAAGTACCACACATATTTTATCTATGCAGTCCTACTTGCAATCGTCATTTAATGAGCAGAAAATAGTAAAGCGAAACAGCAGTTTCTTTGTCCTTTCTGAGTCTGTACATTGTCAAGGTTTTCCCCATATTTTCTGCCATCTATAGTGGGTGGTGTGATGGCATGCTGTTATATATATATATATATGTGTGTGTGTTTTATGCACAATTAGCAAGTTTGTGCTCACTTTTTCTCGATCGTACTATGTTTTTTTATCAATGGCACATAGATAAAAAAATAAAGCAGCAGTTTAGATGTTTAAAAAATGCTTTAAAGAAAAGACAAGACTGAATATATATCATGTGGAATGTGATTTTCTGCTCTTTTAAACATTTGAATTTGCTGCTTTTTTGATTGTATGTGATAGTAATCTTTAAGTCTTTGGGGTTTGGACTGTTGATTGGACAGAGCAAGATATTTTCTAGACATCACCTTGAGCTTTGACAAAGTTTCAAGTACTTCTCTTTATTTTCTGTCATTAAAATAACTGATCAGCCAGAAAAATCAAAATAATTGGCAGATTCATTGATAATGAAAAAATTACAAGTTGCAGCTATTTCGTATCTGATCACCTCCATATGATATGTCTTACAGATGTAGATGTTATCAAAGGTTCTCAAACTGTGGTGAGGGCCCCACTGATGGGGCATAGGGTCCTTTTGGGGAGGAGGGGTATGTAGTGTTTATTATCTGTATGTCTTTCCTCTCTCTTACATACACAAGCACAGAAAAATGCTGCTATTGTGTTTATTCTTCCTTTACACTTCTCTCTTTGTCCTATACATGTTCACTTCGCATTTTATTCTTCCACATGAGCTCTGTCTCCCTCCCACCTTGTCACCCTCTCTCCCCCCTTCTCTCCCTGAGTGTGGGTTGTTTAATAGCAGACTGACAGTGGCTGGGAGAGTGGTGTCTTTTTGGCTGGAGCATGAGCTCTGTCCCCGCACAAGCTTACTGTTTACACACTGGGGTCATGGACTCTGTAGCTGCAGATACCGCTCATATCTCTCCGTCGTGGTCTGTTCCCTTGGGATGGACCGTAATAGCCCCTCTCTGCACTGCCATGGCAACACCACACATGGCACAAAGAGAATGACTCATCACTTGATAGCAGGGAATTGCTTTTTTTGCTTGTTTTCTGATGAAATTTGCTTCCCTGTTCATGGCATGACATTACTGACAGACTTCAGATTTTACTGAGATCAATACTGACTACAGAAGAAATTAAAAACACTGGTGCAGGTTCTTGATTTCTGGTTATGCAGGATCTTATGCTACTCTAAGTTTTTCAGCAGATGGTGTTTTGCATTGTTTCAGGGGGGTCAATAAAAATGCTCACAGTCGACAGTTTCTATTTACTTTGGTTACATTTTTCTCTCATTTAAATACAAGGACTCAAGTGGTAAACCTGACACACACATGCAGACATTTGGACTCAGATTAGTTTAACAGAATGGGCAAGTGTTGCAGGTCAGGGCTGATGAGAGGCCAAAACTGTTGAGCAGCCAGTGCCAGTGGAAACAAAGAGATGTTGTGTTTGGACTGGACTTCCATGTCTGACTGCGATAGGACTGGACGGGTGAGTGGAAGTGCAGGCGGCCTAATTGGACACTGGCTGAAAAGGCACATGATTGGACTGCTGGCCTTGTGATGTCATTTTGGCTCAGCTGAAGCTGTCTAATTGAACACCAGCATTTGCAAAATACATATGCAACCAATGTTCCCTCTGAACCTCACAGTCCTGTGCAACAGATGCTGATGTCACTGATGCCAAATCTTTACTGAGACAGGAGAGATTAAATTAAGAAATCAGCAGCTGAAGTACTGTTCATTTTTCTCATGGTACATGCTTGTACACTACTGGCTTTGTGAGAAAAATGTATGCAATTTATGTAAAGTTATATAAATGATTGCTGTATTTGTTCATATTTAGTTTGTTTTTATTGCTGACTGTAATGCCCAGTATGTCAATTTTAAAAACATCACCACCTGAAAATAATCAGCTAAGGTTGAAAATAAATAAATAAAGAGAAATAAATAATTTGTGACTGCTTAGGAACCTTAAATAATCTAATATACTATGTTGACAATCAAATATAAAATGACTTTTTCCTTTGTAATTCATTCATTCATTCATATTTATTTTTCAAACAATGTCTTCATCTAGACATAATTTAATACAAACATAACTCTCTTTTTTGTGGCCACTAGTCTTAATAACTTGAGATAGGTAGATGGGACAGAGGAAGAGAGATGGGTAGTTTTTCTAAAAACTCTTTGCCTGTTAGCGCGTCACAGCAAATCTAATCAGCCTTCTAGGACAAAAGAGCAGTACAGAGGGGGCTTCCTAATTGCTGCTTTGTTCTGTATCTCCAACCACTCAGCAGCGTTAACTGGACCCAGTCTCAGCCCGAGAGCTTTCCCGTGCTCTGACTAACTGTATGCACACACGCACATGCCCACACAGTAGATGTTTACTTGTAGTCATGGCATTTAGTTACAATAATTCATTTCCTCGTGTACATGACATGGAAAATACAAATCATCGCAAACCAGGGACCTTGGAGCCAAGTGAAATTTTGCTGTTATAGAGTTACAAATGTGCATTTAGCTGACACTGTTAAGCAGAGCAACCTACAGACAGTGAGCAGATATATAGTTTGAATTTTTTTTTTTTTTTAAAAAAAGGCGAACTCCTTGTCAGACCCAAAAACTAGTGTCAGTAGCTGAAATAGTTAATAGTTGATTGAACTTGATTCTATCAAACTTGGCAGCAGAGTCAGACAGCAGCTTCAGCACTGAGGAAAAACTGATTGTGCCACCAGGCAGCTCGACAAGAAAACTGTCACAGAACCACGACTTAATGCAACCTCACTGTCAGCGTCTACACCAAAACCACTTCCATTTTTTTATATCTTGCTCTATTTTCTACTAAATTTATGTGTTTACATTAATCTGTAATGTTTTTATTATCACCAGATTACACTTTTAGAACAGAGGCTTAATTTTGGCTCTGCACTTGTGCCAAAGAAATTCTGCAATGCAGCATCTGATACATATATTTGTGAAAAAACTCAAATGCAAAAAAAAATAATTTACAACTTATAGTTACAACTAATAAAAAAGAAATTATGCATAAAAAAGGTAAAAAAGGAAAAGAGGAAAAAAGGAATCAAATAAGATCAGGCTTATAAATGAAATTGCTGGTATTATTTTCTTATTGTTAATAATATAACTTTAGGATTATAATCCTGTACTGATGAACGACATTTTAATTATTACTATTATTGCATTTATTGTAATTTTGGCTGTTTTTTATAAGGTACATATTGTTTTTTTTACGTCAAATTTGCCTTTTTTGTGTTGAACAGAAATAAAATCACAAGTAAACAATCTTACAAGTTAGAGAGACACACATTTTTAGAGAACCATATTTTCATACACACACGCACACCCACCCACCCACACACACACACACACACACACACACACAGCCAGGCCTTGGTCTGCAGTCACTAGGTCACAAGGTTAACACAAGCCAATTACCAAAACAGTTAAGGAGGAGACAGGAAACACAATATTTACCACATGACTGCCAGAGTGATGTACTACACACAGAAACATGTCGTCTATGCCTTGCTCCTTGACTTTGCCCTCAGGTTTTACTGTAGAGAACAAATTCTTTACAGTCATGTTGTTTTTGAGGTAAACCTGAACAGCAATAAATGACTCAAGAGAATGATGGACAGATAGAAAGGCAATCCTGTATTAGGTTGTTATAAATAAATATGCATATATATATATATATATATATATATATATATATATATATATATATAACAAAGTCTGTATGTAGCACACAATATATATAAAGTATAAATATTAACTTATAGACAATATATGAGACCAC
>JAQNCA010000001.1:16020529-16033342 GCA_029783725.1 Acanthurus tractus
GAAACTACATGGAATGAAGCAGCATGTTAGCTTGCACACATGGCACAGCAACCCCCCCCCCCCACCCCCCCACCCCCCCATTCCCTACCCATCACTGTACATATGTGTGCACACACATTAAACATACAAACAAACAAATTTTGTGCAACCACACATATACATGTACGCACGTACACACACGTATGTACTACTTTCGAACATCTACCATATGGTACCAGTTTTAAATGTCTCTTTCAACTGTCCAAAACCACAAGTAATCATCAACCTGTGATGGATGCATCTGTAAACTGAAGATATATCCTTAGCAATAGTTAACAGCCTCACAATGTTTACATTATTGATACACAGCTCTTGAGGACTGTCAAACAAGTCGTGTGGATAAATACGTCTCCCAGGTGGAGCTATTGATCACCAAGAGGTTCTGCTCCTTCATCTAGCAGTGCTACAACTCAAGATCGATTGATACTTTCATTAGCCAATTGGATTTGGCTGTAACCTCAATTCAAAGTCTGTGTTTGTTATTATGTAAAAAAAAATGAGTCCAGTGGGGATAAAGCTGGCCTTACTGATAAAGGACAGGAGCAATGGTGGCAAATAAAGAGATGCAGGAGAGAAAAGGGAAAGCGGTGTTGAGAGGATGAAAAAGAAAAAATTCAGAGATGCTAAAAATAAGGTTAGAGGTTCACTTTAAAATAAAACAAAGAATGAAAAAAGATGACATACTACTTATCACCTCCATTGAGCACATGTAGATGCATGTGACTGTATGAGCCCCTTAGTGCTAGTTGTGTGTTTCCTCACTGTACAATTGACGGTGTATGTGCTGGCAGGCTGATGTAACATCTGGTTTCTATGAGAGCTTGTTCAGGCTGAGAGCAGCCAAGTACAGCACAGAAGGTATTAGAGGTAATTTACTTATTAGAGAAAAAAGACTCAATCTCAGGAGCTGTAATTGTAAATGGAGATGGGGCTTATCTGATGGACTATCAGTATCCCTGCAGGGGGAATAAAAGCAGGCAAGCAGTGGCAGTTTAACACACATGCTCACACAAACACACACATGCAGCAACCCCCCCCCCCACACACACACACACAGAAACACACGTGTAGGCATGCAAACACAAGCACACATGAACACGCACACAACACAATCTGCATTACTCTATTAGATTGTTTTTACTTGCACTTATAAATTGCATTATATGAACTGCTAACCCTGCTTGTCAGCGCAGTAACAACATGGCTGATAAATGAATAGGCTTTTTTAACAAAAGTCATGGCTGCGCTGTTCTGCTGTGAGGACTTATGGTCTGTTGACTCAGATATGCAGTTTGGATGTGCAGTGGGATATCCACTTCAAAATATTAAAAAATATCAACCTGAAAATTGTTGTTGTTCCTTATTTTGAGTTTCACTTTAATTTTTAATGAAGAAGTCACTTTTGTAAAAAAGTGAGTTGCTCGAGCATCCCATAAGAAAATGTTTTAAGTTCAATGTCAATTTTTGTCGTAGTAATGCATTATTTATCCATGGTATCATAAATGTGGTGCATTGAACAAATGACTATATTGCAATGGTATAATTTCAGATAAATTGGTTTAAAAGATTTAAAACACACAGATCTGTGTATGAGAATACTTTTTTGCTCTAAAACACACATTCAATTCTAATAGTTCAGAAAATAAAATACAGAAACTTCGAAACAAATGCAAAAATATGTTACAAATCGACACAACAGCTAAAATAACGATGTTCATTTGCTATATTTTTTTTCTAAATAATGTTTACATTAATCGCCCAAATCATTTTGTGTGATAATGCTATTCCCGTTTGTATGATGACATTTATGGGATTTTTATCAAGACTATCATCCCACTCCCTTTGCACTCCCTTAAATCCCCAAATACAGCTGACTTTTCACTGACCATTTTTTCTCTCGTTTTGCCACACAGATGCACCAGAATAAAGCCTTTTTTTATCTGTCTGTGGTGTTAGACTTGATTTCTTGGCCAAGCTGATTCCGCTGTTGCACAATGCATGAGGCCAGACAGTAGACCCAAATAGCAGCTTAGAGAGGTTTCTTTAGTGTTAGGATGACACCACTGCTATAAAAACCAGCAATTATTTTCCTAACCATTTCAAATGTGCGTCACACTTGACCCGAATAGGGTGGAAATAAACCAGAAGCTGGGCCCGAACACTGGAAGAGTGAAATGAAGAAAGGAAGAAAAGTCGAAAAATGTGTTTCCTAGATTTATTCAGTCGGTCTTAAAAATGTACTGTACCGTCTCCCCATAGTGACAGGAAACTGTATGTCAAGACACTTTGCCGACAATCTTATCATCATCTCAATCAGTGATTGCTTCTACTCTGCGACACTTTTCTTTTCCTCGTCCAAGGAAGACTCGCGTGTGTTGCTGCTGAATGCTGTCATGGTGAAGTTATTTCACTCAGGGGCACCAGGAGATGACTTCAGTGTTTAGGGATGCTGTCACTGTTAACATCTCTGAAAAATGGCTGCTGCTATCTGTTTGTAAATCTGATGACGCTTTTGTGGCTAGTTAGTCATCGTTAACATGCGTCCACAGCTAACTGGAGAAACTTTTACCTTTCTGTTAATGCATTATCGTTCACTGGTGGTTCGGCAATGGAACATTACTGGAAACAGAATTTTAAAAAAGATCTGAGAAAAGCATGCTGGGGCATCAGTGATTTAACCAGGCAAAAAACGCCCCCGATCCCTATCAACTTTCAATCTTCCCGGGTCTCCGCTGAGTGGTTGACCTGCCCTGATAGTTGTCTTCATAAGATCTATGGCTCTGGTTTACTCCCCCAGATATAAAGCCTTCTCCTGGATTCAGTCTCACACACTGACCAGGCATCTTCCCCGCAGTCTTGACTCAGCTGAAACTGGATAATCCAAAACATACTCAAGACATTACACCGAACAACGCATTCGCCTGTGACCTTTGCGAATTGCAAAATCAGATACGTCACGCTCATCCAGCAAAGACACACTCAGACAAATGCACCCACATCGTGTGCATTGTCTGCTTTTTATCCTCCAGCTCCCACAGATCTGGGTGATAAAGAGAACAGCAGACCTGTGTTGTTCCACATGTCGGCATGGATTTATGTGTGTGTACTCATGGGTTGGTGGTTACACATTACAAGTAAGGCATATGAGTAAAAAGGTACATTTTCCATGTTGCTTTATCTCACTTCTACTCTCTACTCAAGCATATTTTTACAAGTCAGTATTATAAAATGTACTTGACCATGTATTCAAAATAATTTTGTTGCTGTTAGTCTGCTCTAAATGCTGACATTGAGTGTAGTTGAGAGCACATGAGGAGCATCTCTGCTGCCCCTACAGATGCCAAGTTGCTGGCTGTTTGGAAGAGAAACACCTGTTTTCTCCACAATTCAATGCTGATAGAGCAAAACTCTGAAGGAGAGGTAGTTCCACGGACAATAGCTGGCAACACTTTGTGTACAAAAATCCAAACAAGAAAAAATTTAGATGATTAAGTGTGTAATGTGTCTCTCCCAAAAGACACACACCTGTGCTTTTAAAAACTGCCTCAAACCTGTGCAAGCACATTTAAGTGAGCTGCAGATGTTTGTGATAAATGTAGTTAGCTTGCTAATGTTAGCTGTGTTAACTTTTCATGTGTAACAATAATCTTTAATGTTATAATAATGACTTTATCTCCCCAAAACAATTGTCACCATATTGGTTTCTCAGGCTGATAAAGTAAAATTATAAGTAGATAGTAATTGAGTAAAAAAATTTTCTATCAAAATAGAAAGTGACCGGTGCTTTAAGTTATTTATTAACTTTTCAATCTTTACTTAAGTACTTTCTCAAAGGTACTTTTACTTGAAAATAGATTTTCATTTCTTAACCCACTTTTTGTGGTTATCAAGCGCCTGTAACCTGCTTACGGACTTAGGCGTAATTTTTAGCGCATGAGTGTGTTTAAAAGATGATCCCTTATCGTATTTATGTCCTGAACACATTTGTGATTGTGTGTCTGTGTGTGGTGCAGTTGCCTTACCCTTCCATCCACCACATCCTTAGTTCACCTTTGCTCTTTTGGAAATGGGCTTGAGCGTGGTCAGCAGTGTAAGCAAGCGAGATCTGTTGTGATATGTTTGTGTGTTTGGGGTGGGAGGAAGGTGGTTGGATTAGGAGAGAAGGTTTTTTTGGCATCTCATCCATTGATTGATAGAGTAAATTGGGTGGGCCAGGGCTCAGTGAAAGGAGGAGTGCATGGGTGATGTCTGCCCTTTAACTGTCTGCCGCCTGATTGATCCGGACTTGTTGGTGGCCGGAGAAGTAACTACTGATAAGACACACGGAAATACGCCCACAGAATAAATACCCTCCACGAAAAAGTGTTCATAAGCATGTTAACATATCTATATTTACCAGTCGAGGCTCGAGTGTGTGCGTGTCACTGTATGTCGGTGTGTACCAGATTGCTGAAGCCTCACTGCTGAGTTTACGAGGGGGAGCTCTTCGTCTGTTCTGTGTCTCTGTGTCAGGGTGACTTTACCACAGTGATCTGGCTCCTTTCTTCCTCTCCAGTGCTTAAAATGTTTTTTTCTCACTTCTTTATTCTATGGCATGAGAGTGATTTTTGAAAAAAATAGAACAAACGTAAAATAGAATTTTTTACTATCTTAGTTCCTCTTTTACAGCCACTTACATTAACCATGGTACTCTCCACAGTGCTTGAACTGACTAATGGATGCTGACCTCTCATCGGATAAAGTACAATGATATTAACGACATATTAGTTTTTAGTTTTAGTATTTTTAAATATTTATTCGTGATTGTGACTGTAAATTAACCTTTAGTGAAACTTCTGGAGTACAGTGTATTTACAGTTTATTGTATTTCTGTGCATTCATTGTACTTGGCTGCTATCCCTTCATCTCTCCATCCATCTGTCTGTCCATTTCTGGGTCCAGAGAGATGCTCTAACCACCACTGTCTGTGTGGCCTCCTTTGTTGTAACGTTGGGCGGCTGTTCCCTTTCCAGAGAAACCACCGTGTGTCATAGCCACAGAAATAGATCTGTGTTTACATCACCTTAAGCCCAGCCCGGTGCTTGTTTTGAAAGATGTTCTGCGGTGAACTCTGTGGAAAAATGTTTCTTTTTCTTTGGGTTGGAAAAGAAATCACCAGGTGTACGTTTAATATCCACTATGGTTGAATTAACAGGAATTTTGCATCATAAAGCTGAGTCCTAATTTTTAACAGCTTTACAAAATGTTTTTCGAATGTCTCTACCCTGTATTTAGATATAAATTTCTGAGAAAGTATTTATTGATTTCATGTCATGATGAGTGTTTGGTTGGGGGGCACTGATGATGAGCCACTGCAGCCGTACATGTCTGCTCAAGTGGGCTGCTGTGGATTATGGTCACTCCTTTGGGTTTATAGCGTTGTGCAGGACTCCCCCTACAGGAAACAGACTGCAAAATAGAAAAAAACATCATCCTCTGGAAACACACTTAAACAGTCAATTTTCACTGGGACACAGTCGACTTACTAAACCCAAAGTCACAACAGGCCAAACATTTTAATAGCCTATCTCTTGAAATGTAAAACATCACAACGCCAATTACACAGCAGTGGTAAAACGGCCACCAAGATATGTTATGAGAATAATTTTGAACAGACACATTGTGATAAAAAACACTAAGCTTTATATAAAAAAACCTGAGACACAGCATGGTAAGTATCACTGAAAAGATCAAAATGATGCCTTTATTGAAAGATGAATGTTTGTCAGAGGTTTTTTTTTATTATTTCAGCAGCATTTTGTATCTGCACATATCTGGATGCTGATTTCTAATTTAAAAACTACTAACACATTGAAATAACTTACTCTGATATGGAGATGAAGTTTTATCTTAACTACTTTAACAATACTCTATCTGCAATTTCTAGTAGCTCTACTAGCTGAGTTAGCTATTACACTGATATGGCTCATGGTCTTGGATGAATAAATGATGAAAAGTCTGAGTGTTGTCTACATCTTGATGAGTGGCTGATAAGACGGCAGGGGTCAAATTTGAGTGGTCATCTCCTCTCCACTCTCAGAGCGAGCCATAAATCTTATGGCAGTGTCTTGGTGCTGTCAGGCCTGGCTGCTGCCCACCAGGGTTAAACCAACAGAGGCCTGAGAGGGGAGGTGGACAGACAGAGGGAGGCCTGCGTAAATGCTGCTTTGTCTTCTTCACTTGACAGCAATACAACCTTGTCAGCCCTTGTCAGCCGTTGGGAGTGAAGACACAAAAGAAACTCTCACTATAGACATACTCTGACATTATGCAGAGTTTTTAGTTTAGTTTCATTTGAATAGGCTTTATTCTGTAGCCTGTCATAATTTAAGTGACTTTTTTTCGGTAACCCTCACATCTTCTTGCTGCAATAACTCAAAACACAGCTTGCAATAACATAGGTGACTTTCTTCCCATGCCGTGACTTATTTTCTCCCTCCATCTGCTGCTCTGTCCTTCCCTTCCTCTCCGTCCCTCCATTCTTCCCTTAAGAGCCAAGTGAAGGCTGGAGTACTGGAGGCCTTACCCAGAGCTAAAGATAGAGCTCCTTAGAGCCTTCATCTGTCATTCAGTGACAGTATTGTAATCAGGCCTGGAAGATCCTGCCTACAGACCGGACCCGACGAGGGGCTTGAGCAGTCCTGAGTGCGCTGGACAGCTGCCAACCCACGGGAGGCGTGCGAGTAAACACAGCACAACCCTCATACTCAATCTAATTCCAGAGCACAGAGGACAAATTTATATAAAGCCACTGAGAGCTGTTGAATAACTGAGTTAATTAGCTTTGACCTGAACTCCAGTAGTGCCACTAAAAAAGGGGCACTGGCTGTGTGGGTATTACTGTGTCAAAATGAAAAGTGAAACAGCAGATTGTCTGGTGACAAAGGGAATTGCATATGTTTATGAAACAAATTGATGATGACATTTTACCACTGAATCCATAAGAAAAAATTCCTGATTTTAGCAAAGCAATGATCTAACAACCGCACTTGTATTTTAAGTAGCAACACAGATCTCATGGTATTTCAAAGACTCTAAATACGTCAAAAGAATCTCTGGGAAATTTTTTCTCATAATGTCACATGAGATACCTGGAAAACTTCTTCAATCTAATGACATGGTGCAGCCATAAAAACCCTGGATTTTAAAACCTGTGTCTAAGTAAATATCATATAACTTAAATAATAACTGGAACATAATAATACCCTAAATAGAGCAGAAAAGGTTTGCTCGGGAAACATAATGAGAAAAAGAGAAAAATACATGGAGGTCAAGAGTAATGAAAAAGTAAAGCATGCATATCTATTAACAGAATCACATACTGTTACACTCACCCCTACTGCATTTATTTAATCATCATGATATTTTTCTGTTTCCATCATCATCCTGACAAAGACTGCTATGTGATTAATAAATTAGTGCAGTGGCAGTGGGTGCAACAGTGTGCAGATTTTATTTTATTTTGTGTTCGACAGACATTGACCCTTAACCATAGCAGAGGGTGGTAAAAAATAAAAAAAGAAGTGGTATGTTCTTGTTTTTGAATGTAGGGGAAAAGCAGTAAGTATATGGCTCTGATTTGTTTAAATGAATTATGTTTGATTAAATGGGAGTATAGCATGTACAAGGCAACGAGTCAGATTAAAAATTTAACTTCTTTACCAATGTTGGGATTTCCTAACATTTCCTAAGAACCAAGTGTTGTCCATGGCAGTGACTGGGATCAGAAGTGGATGACACTGGATGATTCAGCATAGTAGTAAGTATCTCGAGACTAATTTTGTGGGTTATCACGTAAATACCTGCTACAGTCATCCAGTGTAAGCATATTCTCCTCTTTGTTTTTGTTTGTTTGGTGCTGTTTCCTAATAATGACGCGTTATCCGGTGCGTGAGTGCAAAGGTGGAGTGAAACAACGAGAGAAGAGAAGGAGAAACACAGAGAGAGAGAGAGAGAGAGAGAGAGAGGTGGAGTTTTGCATGATGTTATCAACATCCTGTCTGTGTGACCTGGTGCTAATGTTCATGTAAGACAGCAATCTGTTGGCTCTTGCAACCCCTGTGAGACCAAGATGAAGACAGCACAAAGATTTATTTCACTCTCACACACACAAGGAGAATGACTCACGCTGTCATATTGTAAAATATCTAGTGTTAACTTGCAAAGTTACACAAAGTAGCATTGCACAGCTAATGTGGCTCTTTAACTTGTTTAGTTTTCAATTCATTTTCATGGGTCAATTTTTTCAAAAGACAAAATGACCCATTTTCACACTTGCCGTGGTTTCATCCATGAACTTGGTTTGCCCAAGTTTGGAAATATTTATCTCACAGACACTACTGACAGTGGTTTTTGTGGATTTTTTATTACAAGAAGGTAAAAGGGATGTTGCCAAATGTAACGTCCCAATTTCTATGGAAAACCATGGATTTGGGCACAGACGTTCATGTTCTCCTATAGATGAATTGTTAAGGTAAATGAACATTTGATGTTAAATAAATTGTAATTGTCCAGTGGGGTAAATATATATTTCTATCAGTACACTACCATGCTGACATTCGAAATGAGCTCTAAACGTTATAAACACAATTTCATATCAAAAACATATCTCAAAACCTGGTCAAATAAAAGACAGCTATTTGCACGTGGCTGCATGGTTACTGACCTCTAAGGAAAGAAATTCTGCCTAAAAGTATTTTTGTACGCATGACAGCAGAAAAGGGAATAAAACACTTATTCCAAGTGAAGTCCTCCACCCTCCACTATCTCGCACATTTGCACTGAATAGAAGGTGTAAATAACCCGGAGGATCACTACTCCCCAGCCAAACAGATGGATGCTCTCATGGTGCAGAAGGGTTAGCAGAGGGATAGAGAGTGCAAGAAAAAAAAGGAAAACATCGCCCAAGTATGCATGCAGCCAGAGATGGAAGTCATTTCCTGAGAAAGAGAGGGAGAGAGAGAAAGAGGAGGCAAGCAAAGTGCAGCTCCAGCTCTCCCAGGAAGTGTCTTAATGTGGGAAAGGTGAGAGTCGAAGTCAGGTTGGGTTAAAGGTTTAGAGGTAGGGTTATGGTTAGTGTGTGTATGGGCCTCGAGCAGACTCGTGATGGATGGACTGGGCAAGAAACAAAATGGGAGGTGGAGGGGTTGCTGAGGGGAGATGTTCTTCCTGATTTTTAAGCAGACATTAACAATCTTCCCTTTTTTTTGTACCAACAGAGATGTTGTAGCAGCTCCCTCCTCACATACAAACGCACACATAGATCCTCATATGTACATAAACTCAAATTCAAACCCTACTGATAAACATAAGCTCTGATTGTGCTCTTTGACGAAATACATACATGCACAAGGTTTGCACACAATTTTTAATATAAAGCGATTAACCAGGATTAACTGATTAAAGGTCCATTGATGACGGAGTGTTTCTGGGCTCAGGCATGGGCAGAATTCCCCTGTGTACAGGTATCACCAGCTGGCATCAGCTCGCTTGGAGCCCATCATCTCAAACTGCTTTTATTACAGGAAATTGCGTGTGCAACGAGCACTGATCTATCTCCCTGCAACACATCTGTACTGGAGGAGCCCAGTGACGCAAGGGGAGGCCAGAAATTAAAGTAGGGAGTGGGCTGGTTGTGATAGTAAGTGCGTGGGCTCATGTTTTGCAGTCTCCATGAGAGCCAACTGAGTTTAAGATGTTCAAAGTGAGAATATTTTTCCAACACAAGGCCATATTTGCTCATCTGAATTAGTAAAAAGGACTCGTCTAAGACAGGAATTGTGGTCGCACTCAGCTATACGGTGATGACTTTGTTTTAAGTTAAAATTATAATCAAGGGATAATGACCTTTAGCCATAGCTTTTGTGTGTGTTTGTATTTGTGTTGTCATGTATGTGCGTGTGGTCCTGCTGCAATGATAGATGTGTGGAGAGGGAGGAGCGTGAGGCGGGGGGCAGTAAACAGTGAGACATGCATGTAGGAGGTCTGGGTGCAGACTAAAGCCAGAGCTGTCAGGATCCCAGACAGAGATACAGATAGATCCCATCCCTCCACACGCTGCCACTTGGTCTAACCATAAACCTTCCAACCTATCAGCCAAGTTTAATGACCATCTGACCAATAGATGACGAGTTCGCTGCAGTGCTAGAGGTCTTGCTGCAGGCCCTTGACAAATTAATCATACACCAGAATACTTTAGAACAAAGCCTTATTGTGTGTTTAAATGTTTGTGAGCATTTTACATTTTTAGATCACAGTGATGGGGAAATTTTTGCCTCTGGCCAAACAGTACGTGTAACGGTGGTACTGGGCACGTCTTTTGTAACTTGAGAAAGACCACGTAATCATAGGCCAAAGCTTTTATTCCTTCTAATTTGTTGGGATTTTGTGAGATTAGACAGAGCTTGAGAGATTTAGGCTGCTTTAAACATGTAATCGTTACTTCAAGGAAAAAGATATACTGTAATGAAAAAGTCATCAAAAGTGTGGACATAAACCTCAACAAAGATTAAAGTAAGAGAAGAGTGGTCACAAAAACCACATAAAAAGAACAGATTATGAAAGAGCACAAGATATGCATCTTTCTTGCAATCTTTTCTTTGTGATTTTTTTATTTAAATTATTAATCCTCCTTAAAAAAACATGATGTGACATTTATTCTTTTGCAGTTACTTACAGCAAAAATGTTAGGATGTTCGTTTGTCTGTTCTTTGTAGTTGACTTAATTTGAAAATGTCCATTTGATAAAGTGCACATTTTCAAAGATCAACTACACATATACACTAAAAACAAATGATTGAAATTGTGCGCAAATCATACCCAACACACTTTATCACAAAGGATTTGTTGCTGCAATAAATGTGCACGTCTTTCAAATGAGGAATTGAAATTGGTGCCAGCAGATCATAAGACAATGTTTTTACATCACATTACTACTCTGTCCACTTCTCTCGATGAGGAATTGTACAATAATTAAAATTTCTCCATGTGTGTTGCACCACTGTAATACAGAGTGCTGAAATAGACTGGAAATCTAACATGTAAAAAATTTAAATAAATCCAAAATTTGCAGCATAAATGATGGATCACACTACATAGACTAACAGTTTAATATGAAAATTCTCAGCCGTCAAATCTGATTCATCCCCCAAGGAATGGTTTATTCTGAGGCCTTCTTAATTTAGGGCAGAGTGATGTGTGTAAGCATGGTCACAAAGGTGGAAGTAACCCCTCCTCTGACCTTCTTTGCGCCCAGGGGTCACACATTGTTCAGGAGGATGCAGACATCCAGGCTGATGAATGACCATTCAGACTGTTTCCCTGGGTTCATATTTACTCGGGAAATCGTAATTCACCCCTTGGGAGAGGCTGAAGGCGAACCAGGTCCCTTCTTCTGCTCCACACTCATTTTCTCCTGAATCCAGGATGCGATGAAGAGTCTGAGAGCTCAACTGCCTCCGCAGAGCTTTAAGAAGAGGTGGAGTAAATCTTGAGCCGCAGCTGTCCCCTCTCCAAACTCTTCAGTGCTGTGCTGGGCTGAAGACTAAGACCTTACATGGTGCAACCAAAAATACAGCTTTCATTTTTGTGTGTGTGTGGGTGTGTATGTGTTTTATGTTTTTTTTTTTTATACATCATTGTGTATACACACATTCTTTGTCATCAGAGGATGTGATGACAGGATGATACACTCATGACAAAGTTGTTTGGTGTGAATGTGTTTGTGTCTGGGTGTAAGCTGTAAAATTCCTTCAATTTTCAGCATTTTGTATGAACTGGCAATCTCTGTGAGTGGTGTTGTTGCGTTGGCCTTTGATTCCTCCAAGTGGACACAGCTGTACGCCTCTTCAAGCTTCAATTTTATGTCACTTTTACCATCTTAAATGCAAGTTCACACAGTATCTTTGCAGTGTTTTGCAACTTCAAAATATGATTGAAAACTTCTTTCCACATAAGACACAAGGCAAAAGCCCCTCTCTCATGGAAACATGCTTGTTTAACCACAAAAGGTACTCTCACATCCCCAAACTTTAAAGGAACTCTCTCAATTTCATGCCCAAAATAACACTGAAAAAACATCTTTAACTACTTTTCTCACACAGCCCAAAAGTGAACATGTGGACAAGTTGGAGTCAGTGCTCTGCACTAAAAATCAGTGCCATAAACAAGAAAGTATTAACGGCATCTTTGTTACGAGACGCATTGTCCATTAGTGTCCTCGACTTTACTACATAATGACATCATAGGTCACTCGAGCTACCTAATGGGGCCACTGACCAAGACTGATGATTCCTCAGCTCAGTGCACGCCATCACCACCCGCGCTCCCTGCCAAGTATTCAATTAGGGTGAGTGAGTAATTGGGTGTAGATGAGGTAGAGATCATCGTTACGCTCAATGTGGAAAGTCTTGGAAATGTGTGTGTGTGTGTGTGTGTGTGTGTGTATGCAAGAGAGAGAGTAGGAGAGAGAGAATTTTTCCTGTCGTGTCCTAAGTGACTTAGTAATAAAACGAGTTTCTAAACAGGCCACGTAAACACTCAGGCAGACATCTCTGGAGCCATCCAGGGCTTCCCCACCATCTGCCTGGGTGGCTCATTAATTACTTACATAAATAAAAGTAAACAGAAAAGGACAGCAAAACACATAAAAACAAAACATAACAAAACAAAACAAAACAAAACAAAACAAAACAAAACAAAACAAAACAAAACAAAACAAAACAAAACAAAACAAAA
>JAQNCA010000001.1:16033442-16080968 GCA_029783725.1 Acanthurus tractus
ACAAAACAAAACAAAACAAAACAAAACAAAACAAAACAAAACAAAACAAAACAAAACAAAACAAAACAAAACAAAAAAAGCCTACATAACATTACCTGGCATAAAAACTATTCATTGAATGTATTGTATTTTATTGCCAAAATTCTACAATGCACTCTGGTGGACAGCATTTTTACAAGAAGCCATAAACACCTTCAGAAGGATAAAAATAATAGCTTTAATTCTGAACTATAGTAAGTTTCTGGATCAGTGTGCATTTTTTTTTTATATGACGACTGGTTTCCAGATAAGATCAGACTTCTGTATCCTCCAGCCTAACTTAATGAATGCACCTCCCAACTGGTTTTGCCTTAATAACCTCCACTGAGACTCTTAAGTCTCTTTTGACAGCGACAATCTCTCGCCCTATCTATTTTTTCCTGTTTGCTTTTCCTTTATGCTCAACTGTAATTGTAGAAAAACCATCTGACCTCACTGACAGGGAAGAGTGCTGGGTCTGGCTGAAAAAACTCTACATTAACATCTCTGAAAATACTGCCACATAGTTAAAAACTATGCAAACAATGCAGTTTTTTTTTAAGAAATGTGCAGAAGTTCTGCAAGGCAATCAAAAGAGAAAATCAGTAAATGTGGTGGTCTCATGTATGATCTCTCTAGGTTAATGTAGCAGAAATAACAAATAAACAATTTTCTCAGAAAACACATAAATAGATAAGATCAGCCTTTCCTGAAGGAATCACTTTGGAAAATGAGGGAATGGAATTGACTGTAGCGTGCATCAAGATGAGCAACACTGCCAAATGGAGCCAAAACCTGTTTGTTATCAGCGGTATAAATGTAGCATTTAGAAAAAAAAATACAAATATGAATATGAAATTTGGCAAAACTCAAATGCTGTTCCCATATCACAACTAAACTTATGAGAATTCTGAACACAACAGATTCAACCTTCATTTAGGTCAGTGAAAATGTAGAATAGTAGAAAGGTAAAAACACAACTTACAATCTTGATAAACAAAATGTTAAAACAAAGATAAAAAAATATAACAATAAAGATAACCATTGTCAGCGCTACAAAGATAAAACACAGTAAATTTAAAAAAAAAGATAAACTTTATTTTTATAATCAAAGAGAAAAAGTTTAGTAATTTTATGTGAGCTGAATAAAGTTTTACAGTGTTGTTGCATGATTTTTAAATATACATTTCAGTGCTCTGTACTTTAGTGTTACCTTGTTCATTAGAAAGTATGCAAAAGAAATCTGATATGGTGCATCAATTACCTGTCCTGGTTTTGCCACTAGATGGCAACATATAACCTCAGTTGCTTGTGTGGTTTGTACAAGCCGATGACTTTCACTGAGAAACCTCATACAAAATTCTGAAAAAAAAACAGAAAATTAGAGAATAAAAAAGAAAATTAGAAATAAAATAATGTGTAAAGGTTTCTTTCAATGATAAGACATCTTCCAACAAATTGCCATTTCCTCTTTTTCATAAGTTTCACTGTTTACTTCTCTTGCTTTTGAGCACTCTTGTGACATGAGCCTTACATTTTTGCCCTAGGTTACATAAGCAGGATTTTCCCCCGAGCACTTTCTATTGATGTGAACTGTAAACTGTGCAAGCCATCATGGTTAACTAGCCATAGAAGATCTGCTTCAGTGGCCCTCAAGGCTTCTCCCTTTTCTCTCCTTCTCTGGGACACAGCACAGGATGATAACATGCAAATCTCGTGATAAAAATACATCTAAGTCTCTCACCAGGTTGCCACTTTAAAACATGCAAATTATTCTCAATTTCTCCAGTCTGCCAGATTTAGTTTTAAATCAGCTTTCCAAATTTGGCAAAAAAATTGCGAATAGTGTGTCATGGTCCTTATCATGGAATCTTTGAACCTAGAATGACAAAGTACACCTACAACAGTTTACAAATGACTACTTATTGCTTCATATTGTTTAAATGATATTAGCAATACACTACCAGGTAATTCCACCTCAGTCATGTGATGGTCATGTTTGGGCTCTGGCATTTCAAAGGGGGAAGTATGTACTGTCACTGTACTTTCTACTAAGGCATGTGGTCGACAGACAGCTCGGCCCACAGGCTCCTTCAGCTGTACTGGAACCATTTTAGAGCAGCTTTAAATAATCTCCATCCCAGCAGCACCTGTTGCCTGGCCAGTGTGTGGCTTCTTACTCAGATAGAAGTTGTGTAATCAGTGTCACTTACAGCGATTTGGTTGGAAAAAAGGTTAAAAACCACAAAGAGCTTGTTCCTCAATCAATAACGGAGTTACATGTAATCAACCACATATGCTACAATAAGAATTATATGAAAACATTGAAGTTATTGAGGCAGTGTACAAAATTTAATTTCCCTGATATATGTTTTGGAGCAAACATTTCTTGTTGTGACCTTTTTTGTGAAAAAAAACAAACAAATTTGTAACTCTTACGCATCCGAAACTGTGTCAAAATGCTGTTTTGCTGCTGAGTGCAAAATAGCACTGATTTTAAGCTGTTTCTGTCATATTTTTACAAATTCAGTAAATTCACAATATCCGTTGTGACGGCAGAAAATCTGTTCTCTGTTGCCTCATAACCATCACCTTTATGGCAACCCACATCCCGTCACCTATGCACTTTGCATGCACACACGCACACACATATACACAAACACACACACACACACATATGCACACACATATACACAATGAGCACTGAGCTGTGAGCTGCATGTCAATAAAGCCCTCATGCTCCCCTGGCACTGGTTCCCCAGGGAGCATCACCCCACCCTGGCCTTCCCCTCCACCTCGACATCCATTACCATCTTTTGTCTACTGATAAGTTTTGTTTTGCTTGAATATGAAACAGAAGTTCATCATGCATGGGTTTTTATTACGCAGTATTTCTGTACAAATGCTCCCAGACATTAGGTGAACTGAATCATCTTTAAGAATCTTTTTTCAACATAACTATCTGGAAATCATTGTGTTTAAAATACTCACACAAATTTAAGTTGCTTTCTTGATCTGATGTAAAACTTTCAAAGCAAAGAAAGAACTTTTCGAAATTTTAAATGCTAGCTTTATCACAAATAGGTGGATTCCCTCCCATTTATATGCACTCGATTTTCACAAACCAAAGTTTATAAAAAGCTCTAATCGTCTAAATCATTTCCACAGATGACCTTCACACTGCCTGTTCCTCTTTTTAGTGGAGAAGTTGTGTGCTGGACCATCTTCCTGGGCTCCTTCCTGTGTTTCCTGTCCAGAGACAGATCAGGCGGTCAGGGATCACTCTTGTCAAAGAGTGCAACAACCAGGACAGAGACAGAGACAAGTCTCAGCTGTCAGAAGGAGACTTGCCAGGCCAACAGGCCTGTGATCCCCTCATGTTTTATACAATGTTACTTACTTTATCTTACATTATTACTTTATCTGTTTACTGATTTTACTAATTTTGAACATGATTAATGTAAGCTGTCAGCATTAATCTCAGTGAGATCAGACATAAGTCACTTGAACTAATCTTTCTCCTCAAAAAGGCTACAAAGTTGACCTTTGAGCTTTATTTTGTTGTGTGAGGCCCTAAACACTGGTTAATCAAATGTTTAACACATTAAGAGAGGGAAGGCAGATTTATAGTGATTTTATAGCACTACATAAACTTATGGTATACTTGTAAATTCCTAATAAGAAAGTGATGGCTGGTTAAAATAAACTGCTTTCCCGTAAATCAGCATACTTCCTTATCTTCACTTTTACATGTCAATTGTTTCTTGCCACATCACACAATTTCCAATTTTTACACATTTCTGTGAAACTGACTTGTTTTCTTTAACATGTATCTTGATTTAGAGTTGAAGCAATTGCATGTTCATTACTGAATAAATGCGCTTTTTTTTTTTTTTAGCTCTTTATGTGATAAAATTAACCCAGAGGAAGACTTTTGTAGGTGTGATGCTAACTTTGTTTTGAAGCACATGAACTGATACTGATTAGAGGATATGATCCTTGATCAGTGGCTACTATGTTATGTGCATGTGTCAGTACACAATGTGTGTGGTTTAGTAGCTTTCTCCCTGCGTCCCAGGATGTGGGCTTTCTGTCCACCTGTCTCTCCACTGACACTGTCCTCAGTTCTCTCCCAGTTCCTCTCTGGATGCCTATTCTCATCTAACCCACACTGATTCTAAACCCGCTTTCTCCCCAGAGACACCGCCAACGCTTTCAATGCTACCGTTTGCATAATACGACCTGTTCGAGGCAATTCACTTTCCACCAAAGCATGTTGTTTAACTTACCTGGCACAACAAGAATGAGGCTTGAAACTGCATTCATTGAACTAATGAAAGGCCTTCCTTTTTTAGATGAAGAAAAAAGCTTCTAAAATAAACTGATTGACAAAGAACGAAACAAGGATTCTCTTATATTTGTTTTTCATTTCAACTTGTGAAAAGTGGAAAACAACAGCTTTACTTGGAGGTCAGTGCTGAGCCTGCAGCAAAGCCAAGGAACACTGCTTGAAAGGACTGAGGAGTCAGCAAAGCAGACATATCCGGAAACAACAAAAATAGACAAATTCATTTCATCTATGTGTAAAAGCTTTCAATTTGAAGCTATTCCTCTTTTGTTTTCCTTGAAGCGCTGCTTTTCACAAAACAGGTGACGCTTCCTTGAAATGTCCTCTGAACAACATGGTTACATAGTGGATGGCAATGTTATGGAGCAGATGGCCATGGTTACGTAGGGTGGCAACATCAGTTCTGTTTGTCACACGTCTCTAATGAATTATTGTGGGAAGCCTCAGACGCCACAAAAGATATGTTGCAATACAGAGAGAACCACATTGCAGACACTTGAAATGTGAGAAGAAAAGAGACTCCGTTAGCAGAAATACACACAAGCATGTGTCTCCTTCTTTGCTTACTGCACGTCCCCCAGAGTTGAGTAAACAATCCGATCTTTTGTTAAAAATGGCGAATTTTAAAATACAAAAAGTATGGACACATTTCCAAGAAAGTGACTGTCAGAATCAGGAGTGCCCACTTTGAAAAATGATTCCTTCTCTACAGCCCTCCCTGTGTCTGGTGAGATTTTACTGTCTTATTAGAAATAAATGCATGTTCACCCTGGAGACCTGAAACTATGAGCAAGCCTCCCAACATGTTTTCCATGTAAAACCCAAACCCGCACGGAAACCAGTTCAAACTAGAATCACTGCTTCGTGGTCAAGGGGTCAAGGGTTTGTATCCATGTATGCCTAGATTCCTGCAATATATGTTTTAAAAGAAGGAACTTAATAAAATATAACAGTTGCATTCCTTTAGCAAAATGGCAGTTATCATTGTACTGAATTAGTGATTCCAATGTGAATTTTTATGAGATTATTTTTACAGAGAAGTTAAGACCGATGCAGAGCTTCATCACATGGTGCAAAGACAATCACCTGAAGCTCATTATCAACTAAATTCACAAGTTAATGGTAGAATTCAATGCTTTAAACACAGACGTTGCAGCGAGGAAGCTTTAAATCCTTAAATCTGGATGCTTCACACACATATGATAAGTTTAAAGTGGGCAACCAAGTTTAGAGGCACAAATTTACTGTAAGAACAGATGTGATATATCTGGGGTATAATACTGGCCAAAAAGTGTTTTTGTAGAGAGTTATGATGTCACATGTAAAATAAACTTTGATTTCTTTATGGATATTAAGTGTCATCACCTCATCATTTTTACTGTAGGACATTTGTGTGAGATTTTGTCATTAGTGTATAAATTCTTGAATTACGGTTAGATGTGGGTTCTGTGAGGTCACAGTGACTTTGACCTTTGACCGACAAAACTAGTGTTATCCTCATTAATGCTATCCTCACCAGCCATGGCTGTCGGTAAAACAAGAGCATAACAAATTTAAAGACTCTAATATAAAAGCATTGCGTGGAATTTTATATCAGTACATTGTAGTTTGCAATGTTGCTGTAAAATTCTGGCTCTCTCCCTTGGGTTTGTTATGTCCCTTAAAATAAACAGCTAAAACCCAACAGAACTGCTTATACACTTATTCCCTTTTTTCCCAAAAGTAAGATGGAAAGATTGATGTAAAGAAATAAGTTCCCATTAGCTTGCATGAAGACTGGAAACGGTGGAGGCATCTAGCTTGGCATTTTCCGAATGTAACAAAATCCGCCCATCATTACCTCATTAAATGTTACACAAAACACAATATCTCATATAATTAATTTGATTAAAAGTTGAAAAACTGATTGACCATTTTAAAGGTGCTAGTAGCTGGATTTTTTTAATTTTTTGGCAGGCTAGCTGTTTCCCCTTGTGTTAAACTAAGCTAACCTGCTACTTCAGATTTAGTGTACATAAGAGAGGTATGGATGAACTCCATATAAAGCACACTGAGTATTTCCCAAAATAGATTTTAAATCTGACAGAAGGACATACAGCAGTATCAGTGCAAAAATAATACAAATAAATACAATAAAACTGCAAAAAACATTAAGAAGCAACACCAAAATGAAACCAAAACAGAGTAATTCTATTCAATGTTTAAATAATAATAACCATTAGTTCCCTGTTGAAATTTGGAGAAACCCTTGCTGACTATATAGAGTTAGACTTTAAACACTCCCATTTTTTTATTCCTTTATCTGTCTATGCTTCTGAAAAAATCCTTATTTAAAAGTTCTGATATTTTTATTCAAGCCAACAACTATACATAGATATTTTGAAGGTTGTAGTAATATTCTTCAACACATGGTTTATATGTGAATCATAAATACATTATGTTAATCCAGTCTCAGGCATATTCAAGGGGTGGGGGTAGAGTCAGTTTCCTGTGTCAGTTTTTGAAGTCAGTTCCTGTTCTGTGGAACTTAGAACTCCCCTTATATAGATAACCACACTCACACACACACACAGACACACGCGCGCACACACACACACACAGACACAATATTCCACCTGTGTTTATATTCAGTCAACCATTGAATAAATATTCTAATTTAAGTGAAGGGTTTTTATCCAGAGATGTCTTATGAGGGGCACATGACTTTCACTATGTAATCTGTGTGAGTCACTACAGCATACAAATACTGGTAAAAAAAAAAAAAGAAAGAAAGAAAGAAAAAAGAAAAAAGGAAAAAAAAGATTCACAGATTTGTTGTATTTTTTTTATTCAACCTTTGTAGATTCCCCCCAGACAGGTTTTAAAATGTTTTAAGAACTTACAAAATGGAGTTTTAAAAGGTTTTAGAAGTTTATCCTCTCAACAGGAGCTGACTTCTTATTCACTTTTAAGCCCATTCTCAGTGTTTTGTGCAACAGAGGCTTCAAGTCTCTACATCACACTTGAGTAGGTTAAATATTGGACCAGGACAGGCTTCCAAAACTATTTGTGATGTCACAAATCATGCTGGCAGTCTCATCTCTCTGGAAGAGGATTTTTTTAATGAGCATATAGTGATGTTCCACTTTCAGCAGATAAATGTTAAAACAGACCTCCTTATTCTGAAGTATTATGTATTCCATTGAGTATTTAGGTAGTTATTTACTTAGATTCAGTTATTTGGCTCGAATGTGTTCAGTGCAATGGCTGTATTTAAATGACCATGAGAAACACAAGTCTTTTGCATTGAGGAACTGAAAAAGTGTTTTTTTGTGTGTCACTGTTTGTGTATGTGTGTCTGTGTGCGTCTTCAGTATGCATTGCCATTATACAAACATGCTGAATTTGTTCCCTGTCAGTATTGCTGCTATGTAACCACTTTGACGTGTGAAATGACACTGGTTTTAAGTGACCAACTTTGTGACACATAGGAGAAGGAGAAGAAGAAGAAAGCGTGCCATTGTTACATTGCGTAGAATCTGGTCACTTGTCCGTGTTGGTCATCTCTCTCTCTCTGTCCTTTCTCTGTATCAGAGAGTTTCCTTGCTTTCTGAAGTCTAGATCCTTCTTTTAGTTTCACAGAGTGTATTAGTTTCATCATTCCAAGGCCGGAGTAATAACCAGTACGTGTCTACAGTTAATGGCAGTATCTTGGTGGAGGAGTTCCCTCTGAAGTGCTTTGTTGTAAAAAAAAAAAGTAAAAAAAAAAAAAAAAGACTAAGTGTCATTTGGAAAGAAATTTTCCTGATCAGTGTGAATTAAGAAAGAAAAAAAACTTTTCAATTGAATCAAATCTTTCCTCATTGTCCCAGATGAACAAAAATCAGAAGTTTACGTTCTAATGTTGCGTGTTTGCAGAAATTGTAGATTCGTGTGAACTTTGCATCTTCAACCCCACAGACATTTGTATTTTGTGCAGCCAAGCATTTTTCAAACCACAAGAGTTATAGTTCAAACTCTGACTAAGACCTTAAATGTCTTTAAAGATTCTTAAAGAACCAGGCTAAGAAATGGGAAGAAGTGGAGGATGTAATGCATAAGTTGTTTTGATGTGTCTATTTGAATTAAAGATTTTGGCAAGATTTTGTAACTTTATTATGGTTGTAAATGTTTCATCAATCAAGTGTGGTATAAAAGTCACTCAAGCATTGAAACAAGCAGACAGAGAATGTAATGTGAACACTTTGCAGAATTACTTATTAGAATTTTTCTCATCTGTCATGAACCACTGGTTCGAATTTATTTTAGCAGAGTTAATAATGAAGTTGCAGTCTTGCATAACTTAGGTAATCCACCGCAAACATTAAGTTTTTTTCTGTTATAGTCAGATTTATAGTATGTTATCCTTGTGTGGTTACGCAGTTAGAATATGAGTGTAAAAGTTCTACACGTAGATTTAATACTGTTGCTACTAACAAAAATTAAGTGGCAGAAATGGCTGCTTTGTTAATCAAAAAAATCTCAAATGCTGCATCATGCTTAGGAAAATTGCTGACAGCAGTTTAAACAATATGCGATTTGCTGTTGATGAGAAAAACATGTTCTCATATTTTTTATTGGACCATTAACATCTAAAAGTTTAACCTGGGCCTGTTAGCCAATTTCGGAAGTTGCTAAACAATTTTGCATTTGTAATTTTTCAAAAAAATTCAAAAAGCAACAACAAATTTGAAAAAAAAAATGTAAATATGTAAAGACAAGCACATGTATGGTTCAATAAAAAAAGTTTTACTTGAATTTCAGTTTACAAAAAGCATGAAATAAAGGTCACGCAAAACAGTATGATAGTAAAACCTATCTGTAATATAACGCCACATTGCATCTAAAATTCCATGCAATTTGTATCCACTCCTATAAAGATGTTTTTTATATACTGTAAAAAATAGAAAAATATCTATTAGGCCTGTTTATCCTAACTGTTATTGCATAAAGAAGCAACTCAACTACAAAAACAACAGTAGCAAGTATGATGCATGTCAAAATAGAATTCAGTCTTGAGAACTATGTTGCCCTCATGTATCAAACTGTCACACTCAAGTGAAGCTTTGAGTAAGTCTTAGAAGATATTTAAAAAAAAAAAAAATTGATAAGGAAAACACCATAAAAACTTGTTGCTAATGCTTTGCAACACTTGAGCTGTAATACATGCAACACTGTTCTTTTCTTGAGCTGGATGAACACTCTTGAGTAACAGCAGAGCAGACTTTAGACAGAGAGTTTGTGTTAGCGCTGTACGTACGCGTATATAAACATCACTGATGTACAAAATATTAGGGACATCTTAATATTGTGCTGCAGCTTAGAAGTCGTACTGTAAAAGATTTGCTCCTCTTTATCTATTTGTCTCCACTGTGATTGGTTAAAATTTGAAGAGTCAAAACTAACTATACTACTTTCCCTAACATGATGTACATTCAGTCTGGAACAAGCTGAGGAGCTCTTGGCTGATGTGTCACTGCTCACAGTTTAGGCAGTGATGGGCACGTTGTCCCTGTAGCAGGCTTGCCTCTGGGGGCCACTGTAGCTGCACAAGTCCTGGTAGATGCGGGCCACCATTTGGTCACTAGGCACATTATCAGACATCTCCAGGTTTGGGTTGTTGCAATAAGGTTGAGAGCGTCGCATGTTCACTGCATCCAGCAGGTGCTGGCAGTTCACCATAGTGATCTGTCATAAGGAGAAGACGCAGACAAATGTGTTTTTTGGGGTACACATGTGCACCTGAGACGTATCAAACTTAAACGTCAAAGAGTTTTATTCATGATGAGTCTCTTTTTGCTGATGGATGTGTCGAAACTGCAATTTCTGGGTTGATTTGACTTCAATTACCTGTACAATGATCAGTTTGCTCTTGGCAGTGCTGAGATCATGGAGCTCCTCTCCAAAACACAGAGTCACTGTTGGATCAGGAGCAGGATACTGGCCCTCCTGGTACAGCTGTAGAGCTGGAACAAACAAAGAACATACGCAGCTGCTTAGACAGTCCCTGCAAAAGATATCAATCCTCTTTAAAGGTATTGCTTGCTTTAAAACATCAATAAGAAATGTTTTGTATTGATGTGGACCCCTCTAAGTTTGCAGTTAACTAAATAAACATGGAGGCTCACCATGAAGAAATCTTCCAGTGTCAAAAATCTTGACTACAGCATCCCTCTCAAGCTTGCATGGCATGGGGCCGTACTGGGAGCCCATTTCTCCCAGCCCGCTCCAGAAGATGCGACTCTGGCACAGCCTCTTGATGAAGATGCCCTCCTGGTTGGCACGGACCAGCACACCTCTCTCCAGATGGCCAAGGAGCTTGCGTGTGACATGGCGCTGGCGATCGTACTCGATGTGCTCAGCTGGGGGGAAGTGAACACTCTGCATGCTTTCCGAACTGTACAGGGCACCACGGCCCAAGTGCTGTTGAGGGGAGATTCGGCAGCCTTCAGAATGATTGACCACTGTGCTGTGCATCAGCTTTCCTCCATAGTAGAAACTGATCATCATCTGGGAGAAAGCTGGAGAGGAGAACACTCGGTTAGAAATTGTCACATTATGTGTCTAACCTGTACTGTATTATTTCTGTTCATGCCAAAAGTTTGATGTTGTTATGATGCTTCCATGGATAAAGTAAATAAATACCTGAGCCGATAGTGCCTGATGGCAAGGGTTCCTGATGCAGTGGGAAAGCTGTGGATTACAGAAGGAAGAGATGAGTTAAGGGCCTTTAAACACAGTGGACATGACCACAGAGTCATGTTATTATTCTGCCACATCATCAGAAATGTCATTTCTCTAGCACGATCTCACAAAGAAATAATCGCCTTAGTCAGCAAAGTTCAACAGGATGTTAGTCAATTCTTCCACTGCAGAATTCAACAGACAAGCAAATAACCTCCATTTAGCACCCGCAAAGGCAGGGACATGCTATGGAGCTTTCCACTGTGGTTGTATTCATGACATGAAAGCTTGTATCTTGCAAACACTGAGTGGTCTCACTTAGGATATGAAACAAAAAGGCAGAGATATGCCCGGACAGACTTGTAAACCACAAAACTGACAGAACTATGAACAGCTTGATTTCATAATGGTATGCGCTGTGTTGTAAACTGTTAAGAAATGGCCATCTTACCATTGATGCTACCCTGGGACCAGTACTCTGGACTGGCCTGGATGTTACAGCCGTCCTCCTGCAAAAAAGACAACAACATCATAACCTGTTTATGTGAACTGTCATGAAGAAGTGCGGAGGAGACACCACAGTGTGGTAATCAGAAAAACAGTGACTCAAAAGCGAAGAGACAGTAAAGCTTTAGTGTTTCTACAAACAGATGTAAGTTGGAGGTGAAAGAGAGGTGTGAAAAAAGGTCAAATGAGTGGTTTAAAAGGGGACGAAGTCTCACCTCTTTAATGAACTCATCTAGTTCTGCAGGGCTGCAGTCCATGTCAGTAATATCACCAGAGCTGGTGGTAGCTGCCATGGTCATCACTGAGCTCTTGCCATCTAAAGGTGAAAGACAATGACATTATAACTGTTCTCTGTACAAACAGTAGAGTCTGGCTGAGTTGTCTTTTCATGATTCAGAATTGTGGCATAGGCTATAACTGCAATCAAGATCTATGAGAAAGGTTACTGCTAGCTTTTTAGAAAATCAAGTGTTTACTTGTTTGCTAGCAGTTGGTTTATATAGAAAGATTTTGGATTTAAACTGGAAATCAAAACAGAAGCCAGACTCACTCTTTTGTTCGCCCTCGGGTACGATGCGATAGACTTTATAGGGCTCAGAGATGTCAAGCTGCGACCTCTCTGTCACCTCCTCAAAGTCTGGGCTTTTATTCAGGGCACAGCGGAGTCTGGTCTTCCATGTTGCTGGCTCAGCCTTGTCCCCCTCTTTAAACTTGCCTTTAAACACAGCCCAGGCCTGTGGGGAGAAAAAACATGCATTAAAGATTTGATTAAATTTGGGCACAAGACAAAACATTAAACTGATCCCTTATCATTTAAACTTTCTTTGTTTCTTTGTTAAAAATAGAGGCTTTACAGATATATTAGAATTAGAATTGTAAGGTGAATATTACACTGGCTGTGGGTTTACAGTATTAGTATTTGTCATAAGAAAAATGATTTGTTAGAAAACGATCGAAAAATATGATTTTCCAGCTTCTTGCGTATCACTTTCACTGGGCAATAAAAGAATCAATCAAATTTACGCGGAGTTTTACGCGAGATTTACGCGCTGCGTAAAACCAAATCTTTTTCAATCTGTGAGAGTGATTTAAGTGTCTTCACACCTTAAAAATTGATGCGTCTACTTCTTGGTTGTAATCCTGTTTCCCTGCGTGCTTCCAAGGAATTCGGAACAAGGTGCGGCTTTCATCCTCCCACTGCAGTCCAGGGTATTGCGCGCTCTGGATTTGCTCCATCAGCCACTGCTTCAGTCTCCGACCTCCCGTGTTTGCCATCTTGATGGTGCAAAGTTTTTTATAGGTTGTTCACGTGTGCCTAAATTAGAAGGATATAATTCACAATATGATATAAAGTATTATTTACTTTTGTAAATATATGTTTTGATAATTAATCTTGGAAAAATGTATGAATGGTATTCTATCATTTTCACCAGTGAGTAGAAATCAAAAGCACTTACACTTACAGTTCGATACGCAGTTGAGCTCTTGGCCCTGTGTGATATCCTGAGATACAAACAGATTGCTATCACTGTCAGAATTATTTAAGTAGTTCAACTTCTCCGCGACACATGCCAGTTGAGTTTATTGTGCTCCGTGTTATGAATGAAATAGCTGGGAGATGATTTGTCAACTCTGCTCTTGTGACCAATGAGTGCGCTGAAGCCTCCACGGGCCGGCCCATTCCGGAAGTGTTTTTCTTCTAACTGTGGGCATTTACAAGAAATGGCCTGACATTAACAATGGTTGTATATCGCTGCCCACGCATGAAGGCAGCGTGGAGCGCTGAATAAATCCGGAGAGTCACAAGTTACCTTGTGCTGCGGGGATTTTCGCGCTCCAGAGCGAAGTGCTGTGTCCCCCCCCCACACGCCCACTCACAAGTGCCGAGAAGCTTGAGAAAAATATGCAGGTACACGAGTTTGTTGTCTTTGGTAGTGAAACTAAAACGACTGAACTTGAACAAGATCTCTGAGTGAGATGTAAATGTCTAATATCAAAGTCGTATAAAGTATAATGTAGGGAGAAAAATAAGGTCAAAGCTGTGGGGAACAGTATCTAAAAGAATTCAAAGGGGATTGCCAAAGGACTAAGTAAAGACCAGAGCCACTTTACATTTCTGCCCAACTTTTTCATGGTTATCAACTAAAAGCTCACTGATCAAAAGTCATTCTCTCAAAAGTCATAAATCCGTTGTTTTTGTGATTCTCATTTATTCCAACTTTCCACTAATGGTGATTTTGAGGGAAAGAATCCTTTAATACTCTTTAGACTGATGTAAGGCTGAGATTGATCACGTAATTGGCTGAAAATTTGTTGTCAAATGTTTTACAAAAGTATAATCTTGTGCTAAATCAACAGTAAGTCTGACTTTTATGCTTCCTGTTAGTATTCACAGTTTAAGTACAACCAACATGCTATGTGACCAAACACTTAGTGAAGCTTTCTTACACTCAGATTTTCCAGTGATTGAAGGGCAAAACAAGCACATGTAGTTGGTGAGAATGTAATGCAAACCAATCAGATTTCAATTTGAGATAATTACAAGTTATAAGCCAAAATTTGGAGATACAATATTATTGGAGTTGCCATGACTCCACTGGCCTCCATGTAGAAATACACTGGAAGCAGAGAAGTGACAGTGTGCTTCTTGGAAAATATTTTGACAGCAATTTCTTGGTTTTAAGTCAGAAAGTGAAAAACCTGAAGGAAGCATTTTGATTATTTTACTGTAGTCTGTCACTTAAGTGAAACATGAACCACAGGACTGACTACAAGGGAAAGATTTGTAAATGTTTGACGAATAAAGAAAGGTAAGTGAACCTAAAGTAGAATAGTGCTTTTTTATGTAAATAGTTTCATTTTACCAATGATAAAGAGCTGTTCAACTACACTGTGGTAATACACTGCAGTTATACGTTACTTTGAGAGTTATCACTTTCAAAATGTACATTTGAATTAACACTGCCCTGTTATCCATTATATTTTTGTTAATTATTAGTTTTTACTTCACTTACAGTTCAATCTCCATTTTATGTGATGATTTTGCAACTTGTGAAGTCTTATAATATCTTTACTCACAGTAAAACTGAATGTCATATTATTGGTTATGCTATTGGTTATGCTATAATAACGTCTAACACATCTAATTCGTTGTAATGCTGTTAGTGTAATGACAATAACCGTTTTCAAAACCAGGACTGACAAGTCCCAAGTCATGTCCTAAACTTTGTTTCCGGACTTTAACAGGTCTATTGCATCTTTTGCCAAATGTAATGCTATTGTGACAACAGTGCCTTAAAACGACTGCTTTTTGTGCAACTGCAAATGTTAAACTAAGAACATCTCTATCTGTAATTTTTAGCCAATGTTTTATACACAATTTTTAAATCACTTTTGTTGTTAACTGTACAGTGTTTGTACATTTACTGAAGCAAATTTCAGTAGTAATATATCCTCATGGTCCTTGATCAGACATTGTTGAATGGGTCAAACAACGTGGATTTGGGAAATTAAGTGTCAACTTGCTGGAAATAAATAGTGTTACCATTAGCTTATTCTAAAGTCCAAGTCATGTGACCCAAGTCCACATCTTTTTTTATTGCGCAATGTTAAGTTTTGTGTTTGTTTTTATTTTATGTGACTTAGTAAGACAAAACCAGACCACTTAATCATTTAAAAACTTAAGACTTCCTCTCTCAGGTTTTGACCACAAACATGGACAAAGGACTATGGACTCTTTAAGGCTCAGCATCTCAAATCTTAGACTGACATAGACTGAAGTTTGAGAAAAGTTATTCAGGAGGTTTGCTCAGCAGGGTTGTCAAGCTTCCTAAAAAATGTAAAGCCAAAGGTAAGCAGTGTACTTACAATATTAACTGGTAGTCATTTTCCTTTACTTACAAACAGAGACATACTATGGTGATGAAAGTAAATATTTATTAGTTTTTCCATTTTTTGTCACTGTATTTTTATAATAAAACACAAACAAAAACACCATAAATATGCAATTAAAATTATTAACTGTACCCAAGAATTCATAACATAAATTATCTAAAAATCAGCTTTGTCTCAATTATCTATATATATATATATATATATATATATATATATATGTATAAATTAGAGGTTCGATTAGGAAGACTTGAGCATTTAAACTGAAGAGAACCTTTAGCTATAGTTTTACTGTTTGAAGCTTAAAGGCCTCACTTAAAGGAACATTTTGTCGATTTTGAACTGCACTCCTTGTATTACTGCAAGTTTTGCTTCTTTGATTGGCCAAGATTTGAAACACTATTCACAACTCTGTAGAGTAGTGAAGCAAACTAGTTTGCTATCAATCCTGATCCTGCTTATCTTACATCGGTTGACGGCAGACAAACTGAATTGCAGAGGGGGATGGCTGCTGTCTTTCATCCTCTCTGGATAATAAGAGATAACTCAGCAACAGTTTTGCTAGCTTAAACACAGTTTTTGGGAAGTGACAGAGCCGAGTCACTTTTCCTCCCCATCAACCACCAACATTTATTGATATCCAGTCGCTACGTTACACAGTATTTAGTTTTGGTGCCTGATTCTGTTGCAGCCATTGATGCATGTAGCGTGCACACAGATTGAGGGAAAGTAGAGTATTCAACTTGGGTGTAAACAAATGCTGTTTACTCCACAGGCAGTGATGTGCAATAGAGTTGTATTGTTGCTTTAACATTTGTAAGTGGCTGGTGTAGATGGTTACTGTGGATTTTTTTTGGTTCATGCAATGCCAATAGTGTTCAGGCATCTGAAAGGCAAGTTGAATTGCTTGCTTCCAATAGGATAAGAACAAATTTTATGCTGTCAGTCCTTCAAGCTGTCAACATCCCCAGCTGCAGTGTTGCTCAAAGTGTGCTTGCCATGAAGAGACAGGGTGAAATTTCAAACTCCTGCCTGATGGAATAAGTAGTGAGAATAACTAGCATCAAATTGGTTGTAAATTTGTAGATTTCATAGTCCTCCAGTACAGACTAGATATCAGCAAAACTAGACACAAAATGTTCCTTTAAAACCACATCATTTAGTTAAATTTTTAAGGCTACTGTGCTGAACATTGCTTGTGTGTAGAGTTCACATGAAAGTGTAGTTTTATTCATTATGGCTAAGGTGCTGATGTGTTCAGGGTAAGGCGTCTGTGAGCTCCAATACCCAAGTTGTGGCTATGCTGAGTTAAAGGAGCATGGGCGGTACTGGTAGTGGAGACTCTAGCCCAATTCTAAATCAACCTCCGCTACTAAAAAATAACTAGACTGGAACAAATAAAAGTAGAAAACATATGCTTTAAGTGGGCATACATTTCATTTTATGCTTTGTGATATGTGTATAAAGGCCTTTCAATTGGATACAACCTGGAGTTGATTTGGAATTGAGTACAGAATAATAATTACTGTCATTTACAGACAGAATCTGGCAGGATTTTTGCATGACAAGAGGACCATGTTTCATCTGCTGCCTTTAGGATCATCAGGCTCAGACATCTGAGCACAGACACCTTGATTTCTCCAGCGCTGGTCTGCTGCTCTCCTCTGGCTCTCCTGCTGCTCTGTGTACTGGCTCAGCAGGGTGCCCACCTGCTCCTCGTCATTGAAAGGACTGGGATGGAAACTGGATCGTAACCAAGCTCGGTACTGGTTATAAGAGGACATATTACAAGCTTATTACATTACAGTGTTTATTTTTCCAATAAGTGTTTGAAAAAGTTGTACCTCACACAAACGGTGCATTTTTTTTTAAAATGGAGTCATATCCAGTGTGCATTTATGTGAAACTTTGTTTTGAGTTTGTAGATGTTTGTCTCTATTAAGTTGGTAAATGATGTAATCTGCTGAGAATCACATATGTTTGCGTTGCGTAATCACGAACTCATTGGATCTGAGTTGCTGTCTTAGTGCTTAACAGCTTTTTTTAAAATTCAAATCTTTCTTTTGTAAAGAAGTCTGCTTTTATTAACATAAAAAAATAAAAATTTCATGTCATAGTTAAGACTGATCTTGAGTAATTAGTATGAGAGCATAACATTAAAATATTTAATGAAATGTTATTCCATAGTTTCTGTTTTTTTCTCAGTAAGAGGTAAAACAGCAGGGAGGCCAAAACAGAAAGTGCATGATCAAATACTTCTCAGGAACACTTGGCTCTCTGCAGACATTTTTGCTTCACACAGTCACCTGAAAGTCAGGATTTCCTCTAAGCTCCTCCCATACCTCCTATTCCAAGTTATTGTACTTGTCTTGGCAATTCATGGGTTTTTAATCTGAATGTGTGCACCAGCATAGCCTGAATTTATTTGCTTGGACCAGTGGATCCTTGTAACTGACTGTAAATGACATCACAGTACATAAAAAGGAGACAAAAGCAATAGAGCAGGACTGAAGTCTCCAAGTTTTGTACAGTAATGAAATATGAGTAGACCTTAATATGGTGTATGAGTGTTTGTATGTGGCACAAATTGAAAATGTAAATAAAAAAAGTCCTAATTGTTATGTGAACACTTTTCATTAAAAATGCTTCAATGAATGAAATGTTTGTATAAAGTAAGATTTGAAACTCCATGATAAGTCTGAGGGCCAATTTATTTGTGCCAGCAGGTATTTTTTCTTTACCTTTTTAGGCTGTGAATAATTTAGATGGCCTCATGATTTGGGGACTTTCAGGTATTTTAACTGCAGAGCACAAAACATACAAGGGATTGGAGTAATAACTTAAGTTTCAAGGGTCCCACAAATTTGATGATTTTTTGATCAGTTAATAGAGAAGTGGGAGGACCAATCCAGACTTATGTTCTTACAAGTAGAGACTAGCAGTGTAATCTGTATGCAAATGAAGTTGTGCATAAATGTTATCTGCATATTTATTACTAGAATGCAGATTTGTGTTTAGGCCCTTCCTTTTCAGGAACAAATTTCAATAATGGTTACGACAGAAGCAGGTCAAAAAAGACAAAAAAAAAGAGGAATTGCATTTTCTCAAATGGTATCCAGGAATTGTTTAAGTTATCATGTGCAATACCTTATTCATCACTAAACACAATGAAGTGAAAGTTGCGCTGAATGTAATACATTTGTCTTCCTAAAATTAGTTTTCTCACCCTCAACTTCAACCAAATCTCTACAGCTCTGACTCATAACATTGATACAACTGTAAAAATGAATAAAGATCAAAAGCATTCAATCAAGATAACAGAGAGATAGGCAGACGAATAAAAGGTGTGCAAGATTCTTATCGGCTGCACTTTCACATTGTGTCATCTTGAAGAAAGCAAGTGAAACTTGTATCAAAGGTAAAGAGGATGGCATTACAATCAGATAAATTTCTTCTGGTTGACCTCAAGTCAAAATCTTAAAGTAAAGACAAAATGTGGACTTCATGCAGACAGTTACCTGTTGGAATTCTCAGTTTCATAGCCTTATTGCTTCAAAACAGCCACTCAACAAAGCACAAACCTTTTAAAACTGTCGGCAAATAAAATAAAAAACAAAAACAAAACAAAGCTAACATATGATAAAGCACAATGCAATATATATTTAATGAATGCAGCAATAATAAATAGGGCCTTTTTTAATCTTTTAGTTCTCTATAAATTAGATTATCTGCTCTTTTTGAGTTTCAGAATACTACAGTATTGTTTAAATGAACTTAAAATCGTAAAAAGATACTGATTAACTGATATAAATCATTAAAAAAATAGATTGAAGAAAGACAAAAATTAGCAGTTCTGTGCACTTTTTGTTTGCAGAAGCATTTGCAGAAATATTGATTACCATTACGTAACATTGTTGAGATATGAGTTTGACTTCTGTTACTGTGGCAGTAAACAATGTTACAGCTGTATTAGTTACAAAAATACACTTTTTATTTTATTTTTTATTAAAGATTCCTCACTTTCCATTGAAGGCAGACATGGGAAGAGAACAAACTGCAAACACATTTCCCCCTTAAATCCTCGAAATCAGTGCTCCATCTACAAACAATGCGCAATTTTTTTTCAGTCATGTTATGTTGCAATATGCTGACAGTAATGGTTAACACGTGATGAGCAGTACCAAGCTAATGCAATCCCAGCAAACCCCCTGCACTTCCCCTTATCTACTTAATGGCTGGGTCAGTGCAACTGTAATGAAATCCCAGACTAAAATGCTGCAAAAGTAAACAGCTCTAAACAGCTACTTACATTGTTTTCATAGTACAACACATTCCGCTAATGGTAAAATGTTGTGAAGAGGGGCAAATAAAATGAAAATTGAAATTTCCTCACTCCCTGAAATGTGAAAATATGTTTAACAGTCTTCAAAGGCTTGAATCTGTGTTTCTGTTATGTCTGTATCCCTTTTCTATGTACAGCTCTCATTTCTCAACATTATCCTCTGTGTGAAAAGCGGCTCCAAACCAGACTGGATCTAATACCAGGAAGTTTCAACCAGTGTTTCCTATAAGTGGTGATTTTTCTCAAAGTGAAAGTAGATGAATCAAAACTGTGGACATTATAGGACAAGCCTTTGTCTATAACTGCAATCATTAATTGTGTAACCTAAAGGCTACTCACACACCAAAATGAAATCCTTCGTACAGATCCTCACTAAGCTTATATCTTTTATATGATATATTATTATACTAAGAAGCTTAGAATCAATGCTCCCTGTGTGTTCAAAGTTTGAATTTGAATGTTAATATAAGAAAAAATATTTAGAATGAATTATCACAGATTCATATGACATTAAATGAATCCCTAGAGATATAAAGATTAACAAATCATTTAACTGTTTACTGGTAAACAAACAAATACACATGCAGTGTTACAGTTGTACGTGTCATATCCTGTGCTTGTCTAACTTAGCTTAAACCGCTGACAACAGGACATAACACCCTGAATCAAAGAGCTGCAACTAGAAAAATGTCAGTGAGGGAAAAAAAGATGAAATGTGGCGTTTTTAAACATGAAATCTTAAAGATTACTTATCAAAATTAAGTTTGACTTCAGGCATAACTTTAAATTGCAAAACAGTACTGGAAGCTGTCTATGAGTCTTGTTTGTCTGCATTTATAATGATTTGGTTTCTTCACTAGCTTACCTCTGAGACTTTTGTCCTCTCATACTCCTGCAGCTGCTGCTGGAAGCCATAGTTTGGGCCGACAACAGAGCGAACAGCCTTGACTGCAGACAGACACTCCTCCCAGCTGTAGAGGGTCACAGTCATCAGGTAGGCCACCACCATTGTAGTGCTGCGGGACACACCTGCAAGGCTGAAGCACAGCAAAGCACACATCTTGGTTACTTGTCATTAGGCGACTGGATGTTTAACACACATTGGTCGCCTTATGACTAAACAACAGAAAGGGTGCTGACAAGCTTTTAAACTGAACCTCCAGGTACTATACATGATAAATATGTCCAAAACTGATTGCTTTGTTTTTGGTTTTGCCTTTGCCGCATGACTGTAAAGACAGCTTATTTCTACAGCAAACATGCAGGGACCCCCAGATGCAAAAAAAATAGCTGAATAAACCTTTGGACATAAAAACCTACCAGTGAACCAGACAAGATCCACCACTTAGGCGGCATTCATGGATGAAACTGATACATTCTTTAAAATGCTGTAATCTGAAAGAAAAAAAACAATGACAAAAACCATTAACATCTTATTTAACTGACTACTTTCAAATTTCGATATAAACTACATATATCTGCAGTGTGATAAATAGCCTGTATTATATCGTCTTTTTCTGACCACTTTAAGTACATTACACCACAAGCCAGCATTGATCCACTCATACACATATTCATACACTGGTGGCAGATGTTACCATGCAAGATGCTAGCTGCTTCGTCACACCATGCTCACACAATTTTATCTTGGCTAAAGACACTTCACAGTGCAGACTTCAGTAATCAAACCCCAATTGTCAGATCACCTGATGACTGCTGTTCCTACTGAGCCTCAACCATCCACAAAATGAACAAAATATAGAGACAAATGTTTTGACATTAGTATGTCAGATCAGGAAACCAGCTTGCTTTTGCTCAGGTGAAGTGGTAGCTAAAAATAGCTTTCACGTTATAGGATATGAGAAGGATACCTTGAACTGAAACTCCTGATGTTGAGGCCCTAACTTTGTGTTTCATATTGGTTGTTGAAACTCTGTATTGTAACACATTTCTAAATATGACTGTAGAAACTGCATGTAACTCTCAAATACTGTGTTTAGTTGATGAATAGTTTTGATAGATTTCTCTCAGCTTGAAGTAACGGACGTCAAATAGTAGTGATTTTTCTGTAACCACCCCAACTTGTCATGTGGCAAAAAAGTTGGGTCTGCTCAAACAGACAGTCTGTGGTAGACCAGAGACAGCAGGGACAGACAAGGGAAGTAACTGTGCTCATTTTGGTCTATCTATATAATCATGTCAGTTTCCACCATTGGATTGCTCTGTGTTTAAAAATGATCATGAGAATGCTTTTAATTTTGACAACAAAAACATAACAAATATCCTTTTTGTCTTCTCCTGGACAAATTGTGTTACATGTTTCTGCCATTCAAACTAAAAAAAGAGCTCAAGGAATACTTACAACACACACACACACACACACACACACACACACACACACACAAAATGGTTTATTGTATCCCAATCCCAATCCCAAAACAAAAACAAAAATAAATGCTGTTTATAAAGGACCAAAGAAATTCTCTTCACTTAAAAAAAGAACAAGGAGCAGCACACTGCAGTGCAACTGCTCCTCAAACATCCTACTCGTTCACTGTCAGGAAACACTGATGGCGTTTTGCATAATCAAGAAGTGCATGGCTGATAGCACCGTCTCCTGAGGAGCAGATGCCGGTTACTCAATAGCAGACAGAGTAACAGACTAGAGCTAAAATAGACTGACTGCCACTTTTCTTTTTTCCTTCTTCCTGAGATCCAAACTCCTCCTCAAAAGATGTCTCCTCAGCACTTCCTAACGCAGAGGTTTCCGGCCGTCTTGTTTAATATGCAGAAAAGTACCTTGTGACAAAGATTTGAGGTTTTAACTAGGCTGATTTCCAGAGAATAATAGTGAAACAAAAGATATGTATTTCAGCAATTTTATAATTGAAATGCAAAATGAGCATCTGCAATTAGACATAATAGGGTTACATGAGAAATCCTTTTTAAAACAAACACACAAAAAAATCATGTTGGATATATAGACTTTGCACAAATGCACGTCACTTTGGAAATGTTTGATGCAAATGAGTTAACACCTTCATGGTCAGTGCACACTGTGCATTCAAACCATAGCAGGTTCGTCTTGAGATTGTTCACATAAAAAGGGGAATACCTGCCTCTCCTCAAATGCATACATGTTGCAAAAAGATAAAAAAAAAAGAAACAACTACACACTGTAGTCAGCAACTACAAGTCAATTCCAGTGAAAAGCATTTAGTGAGAGAAAGCAGACATCACATTATCCACCAGGTTTCAATTCAACAATTATCTTGCAAACTTCAATGACAATGTGTGCCTTGACAACTAAGCAAGCTTTAACTAAAAACCAAGCTTGCTTTACATGCTTGACAGTCATAGCGGAGCATGTGTCTGAAGCCATGGCCAACATTTGTATCTTACATTTTGATTAATAAAGCTTTAAAAGAGCTTTTCCTTGTTAATTTTGAGGGTCTAAAGTTTACAGTCATTTTGATTTTTTTCTTCTATCCTCTCTTTTACAAGGGGAACTATTACTGAAACAGTAACAATGATTTAATAGCTTTACAGATAAAATGACATCCATCCCAGGGACTTTAAAGGGCCTTCTGTTTTTTTCAAACAGCTTTTTGGTGCTACATTTGTTCTACAAATTCAAAAAAAACAACCTAGATGAGAAAGATGGTTCCTGCCTTAGACCTTACACATGGGAGGAGCCATCAAACCTGGCCACTGGGGCTCCCTAGCTGGCGGTAAGCATGGTGAGGAGTCAGTTGGCTTCACCTCTCCCGTCAGTCAGACCAGTGATTGTGACAGAGGGGGTTTATTAAAGCACTGGGTGGTCGAGGCCAACAGCCAGATGTCACACTGAGGTTTCCTTCCTCTGCTGCCTGAGGGAAGGACACTTGATTGCGACAGTGGAGGTCAGACCCCTCCAACCCAACCCAGCCCAATAAAAAACATGCACTCAAACACTAAACCTCAGTTCTTGTTAACCTACATTATAACCAGCTCCATTCTCTTTATTTCTTCTTATTTTCGACAATGTAAATCAACTGGGATTTATTTTAAAACCCCAGACAACATTTCTGACTGCTACAGTGACACCCAAATGTCTTGAAAGAACGAGGTTAACTCTCCCAATCCAGGCCAAAACCTTAAACTTTTAGATGTTTATTCACTTATTAACCTAACATTTCAAATTTTTTTTCTGATCAAGGTGGATAGGCTTCTAAAGGAGAAATTTTTTTTTTTAAAGTTTTTTTTTAAATGAGAAGTACTATTCCAAGATCTCTGACCTCTTTCACACAAAGGGACAGTGTTCATGAAGTTCAACCAGGATATGTGTAACATCTCTGGCTACTGTTTTGTCAGCAAACAAATTACTCATCCTGCATAAAAGTATTTCCTCGCTTTTTTCCAGCCTCTCTCTAAGTTTAGTATGACTAAATCCCTCTTAGTACAAACTTTTTGTTGACCTTTGGTTATAAAGAGCAATATGCCCCTTTTGGCAAGGAGCTTTAAGCAAGGTATGGCATAATGCATTGGAGATTTACAGAATGTCACCCCCTCACCTCTGTGAAAAAACCTGGGCAAACCAGTAGAAGGCACCAGTGCAGCAACAAGGACATAATCCCTCACAAGCTTTAACACTAAATTCAAAATAGATCATTCACAGGGGTTGCACGACATCAGACTGTGCTTTTTCCATCAATGTCTACTATATGCACGCCAGAATTGAAGCTTCTGCTTTGTGTCCTCAGCCAGTATCGAGGGTTGATCCAGAACTACTGTAGCTGGTGTTGCATAAGGTCAGAGACCCTACATAGAGATAAATAATAAATGTGATGACTAATGCGCTGCGTTAGCCACTGCTGCAAGGGTGGAGGGACAGCTCATGCCTCTTTCAACACTTAGTCTACCCCATGATGAACAATGATACATTCAACACATTTACTTTGTCTCTCTCTCTTTCTCACAAACACACACACTGGCACATCCAAAACAGAGAAATTTGAGAACTCTTGTTAGTGCTCGATCTTTGGGAGCAACACAGAATTGACTTAATACTGCAGTGTCTATTGTACTAAACAGGGTTCACAGAGTTCATACTTTAAGATTTGTCTATTACTATTCCACATCGACACAACATTGAAACTTTGCCCCTCCTCTCTGGCTCAACCAGACAGTGAGAGCAGTAGCGGTCAAGTGAGGCATAGACTGAATGAAGAGAGGGATCAATATTACTAAGAACAAAGACATAAGTAAGATACTAAGTAAGACAGAGAAATGAAAATTATTTTCATAATTTCAGTATTACACACTAACGCACAAATAAACACTCAAACATCTCCACACAACCCTGCATGAAGTTGCGGTAAAGCCAGTTTTGTATAAACACTGTTGGAGGGCAGGCTTCATTTTCTCTGCTGTTTGCTTCCCTGCTGCATGTGTGTATGTATGTTTGCGTGTGCCCTTGGTGAATCAGACACAAAGACCTGTAACTTAAAACAAACACAAGAAGAGAGAGACATGACAGCAATCTAGCCTGATTGCTAGCTTAATATAGAAAACTGACCTCACACTGTTATTGGCTGGCGGCTATACAATAACTGCCTAGTCACTGATGCCCAGAAAGTACTCAGTATCTGAAAAAAAACATCAGGAATTATGCCATTTATGACACATTTTGAAGAATCAGTTGTCTAAACTGTCAAATACCTTCATATAATCTTTGTAACCGTTTGCGTTTGACTGTCACACCCTGGGCACACAATCTGGAGGGTAATAGTGTCGAAATAAACTGGATGATTCATCAGTGCTTGAGAAATTCACATGGATGTGGACATTTAAAATCTAAGGTTAGAGCACCATTAGTGCTTCTGTCTGAATCTGTGTGAGTACTTGTTTACTCACAGGTTTTGGCTGGATGAATCTGATGCTTCAATACAAAGATATGTCATGTCCTGTCAAATATAGAAAAAAAAAAGATGACAATTATGACAAAGTTCTGGAATACAGGCAATGCATGTCATATCTGTGCGTTACCTCTTAATGTTCATCTCTATTTACAGTACAGGTTAAAATAATGGCCAACTAAAGAAATCAGAATATATAGTAGTATATTTATTGACATATAGTATATTGTATGTTAATAGATGAAATATTTCACATTTAAAGTACAACAATATACCAACAACTCAACAAGATAATTTATGCACCCTGGTGCAACAAGGATTGTACAACAAAATGAAGATTTTGAATCCTTTAAGCCGTGTGTGTGTGTGTGTGTGTGTGTATATATATATATGTATAGTGTGTTTTTGTGTATATACATATACATACATACATATATATATATATATATATATATATATATATATCACACAAGTATATACACATATATACACACAAAACAGAACTAATTTTGTAGTGCATTTTGTTTACAAGTAATTACACCAAATTTAAGTGGTTAAAGAAGCTTTATATGTTTTTTGGTATTATTACCTTCTGTCCCTGAAAACACACTACTGAGAGAACAAATTGTCTGTTTAAGAAACAAAACTCTCTTGCTTCAACCATAACCCATCACCACCCCCTGCTGGCTGAAAGGACACATAACAGTTCTACGATTCACAATCATGTCCAAAATTTCCATGTAAAATTTCCACAGGAAGAACAAGTAGTTTTACCCAGACAACATGGATTTTCCACTTACCTCAAACACGGGTTTAGCATTGTTGTACACAGAAAGGATGTGGGTGATGCCATTATTTGACAGACTTTCTTTGTTTTCTGCATCTGGCACAAAGACAGAGAGGAATAAATGTCTCCCGTCTTGTAAGTGACGTTTACGCCAACAACTCTGATGTGTGTCATTGTAAGCTCCTGCAGAGGCAGGTCTGTGAGCAGTTTACTGTTCTGTACCATCACTATGCTCACTTGCTCCTGTCACTTGGACTAATTTTAGCTTTTATGCTTGTGCCATCACGAGAAGCCTCCTCAGCAGCAGCTAAAGTTAGAGTACTGCTCATGCCACATTCACCGGGGTTGTTTGAGGCCAAGGAGTGACACACTGATAAACTAATAACTGTCAACTAAACTGTCAATATTTACGTCAAGCAACACCTCCTAACTTCTTAATTGTCTATTATTATTAATTGTCAACAACACATTTACATCTTTTTACTCTGAAATCATTGGTTCTGGGAAGGACCAAAACTTTGAAGACAAATTCTAACGCTTGATGGTTAAAGCCTTTAAAGACACAGCACTTGAATTTTAAACCTCTCACAAAATGCAAGCTGTAGCTGTCGTTGGTATTTGAAAAATTACTAAGTGGTGCACTAAAATGCCAATAAAATAAAGCAATATGTTAAGGAATACTAAATGCACAAATGGGATACTACATGCTAACACTACCGCGAATACTCACTCCTCCATACATGTATGTCCTTTAATGGTAGCCTTTTGCTTTTGTATTGAAAACATTGTCCAACACAGCTATACTGCATGTATCTTATATACAAACAAAAATCGTAGTTCAACTTACCTCTTATATTCCCAATGTAGAGCCCATTGACAACCTGTGAAGCAGCATACATGTTGCATTCAGGTTAGATATTCATTAAAATTCAGCTTTAAAAACTTCACTAGGAGGGAGCAAATGTCCTTGGTTGAGCCAGATTGGATTTAAAGCTTAGGGCTTAAGAACAAAGTACCACCAAAGGAAACATTCCCGACAGCCATACAAGGCCCGAAGCAGCGATGCATGATTATCTGGACCAAGTGATGTGTGGCAAGCAGCCACTGTGGGTTGCTGTACACCTTTGGTACTAGAACCACAAAGCAGCATTTGTCTGAAGATAATTACCTGCCAGCTTTCCACTAATAACATGTATAACTTACACGGCCTGCACATAGCTTTAGTTGGTTAAGCAGGGAAATACGGACAACAAATATATCTGCACATACAAAGTCTATTTAAAGATGAACTTGCAGTATGCTGTTTAAGAGTCTAGTTTGCTGAACATGTTAAACTTTATTTCACTAAGCATCAGTGTGAAACTGCATGGTAAAATTTTTGCCATCATTTGAAAGAAATCAGGATTATCATAGCATTATCAGAGTGCGAAATAAAACTTGAAATTGTAAAATTAAGTAGACATGACGTTGTAGTACTCTATTGATTTCACATTAAGAGCCAAGTTGCTTGAGGCCATCATCAGAAAGCTGGAGGTCAGGATCAGCCTTGGATGGCATGAATTCAGTGCCTTGCTTTCAGGGCCCTGAGCATGGTGGAAGCAGTGTGTACAAGTTTTCCAGCTCATTGCCAGTATCTCTACCCACTGAACCATCCTAGTATATAGCATAATCATTGGCATCCATTACAACTCAATCCGAGGAATCTAATACAAATTCAGGAAAGCACATGTCACAGCTGTGCCTGTGAGTCATGTTCATAAAACATCAGTTTTAGCTACATTTTGAAACCAACTAGTGTTTTTAGTACAGCCAAGTCTTAACCCAGAAACAGCCTAAGGAGTTGTTTACACAAACAGAGATAAATAGTCACTTTTAGCATTTATACTCAATTTCCAATATGCATCTCCAGTGTGTCTACAGTGTGGGACAGCGAAAGACATGTGACGTGATTGATTTAACTTACCATAACGGCACACATGTACCGGCTACGTTTTGGACCGTTTTACCACAAACAGCCAGTGACAACAACATATCATCTTAACATGAAACAAAATCAAACGCTACCTTATTCATTCCATTCCCCATGATGACTTTGAGCCAGCCTGCGATAAGCTAACTGCAAGACTCTGTTATCTACAACTGCTACGATGTGTTAACATGGACTTAAACGAGGCTAAACTGACTGACTTCCAGCTCAAAACAACCTTTGCTGCAGTCGTTATGTTTGTTCTCTATTCAACAACTTTATTAAGTTACACTTTCACGCCTTAAACCGTTCTGTTATTCAATAAGCGTTAGCCACTTCCCAGCTACAGCCACCGTTGTTGTGCAGTAACGTCTTCCGGAATGTTTTGACGTGAAACAATCGCAGCTGCGGGTTCATCCGTTAAGTGACATCATAGCGTGTTGCCGTCAGTTCAGTGGTTCTTGACCCGCCCTCACCTTCAGCAACCTGTCCGCATTCAAATCAGACCTGTGGGATATTTCTTTATTTTCTTCTCTTTTGTTTTTCTTTGGCATCAAACTACCCAGCACCGAACATTAAAAACGAATGAACATTTTTGTATTAGTGCATTAGCGAGTGTCATGACAATATGCAATCAGTGACAAGATCATTGTAATGCAAATTCCTCTGGACAGGATTAAAGTTTAAACAGTACTGACGGAAATGAAGGAGACGACGAAAAGGCAGCTTAAAAACCTCAGTAGTTATAAAAGTAAGATTTAAGAAAGCCGTAAATGAAGAATAAATAGAAATATAAAACTTGTAGTGCGCAAGAACAAGTCTTACTAGTATGCTCATGCTAATTGGTAAACATTCAACAGGTTAAGTGTGAGTACTGTGAGTACTGTGTCTTAGAAAGACATACTTAGGGCTTAATTTCCCATAAACCAATGTATTAACCAGATCACATCCATAAAAACCAAATAAAGAAAGATTTGTATGCAAAATCACATAATTAGGTGTAGTCATTCTCTCCAGTTGTGATAAACAATCATTCAATGCATCAGCAGTAAGAATCAAGGAGCCACACAACAAAAACATTGAGTAGTTTTATGAATTTAACAGTATTTATTTTTATTTCTATAATACACAATGACCTTAAGAGGAAGAGGTCTTCCAAAATGCACAGACTGAGGTATGATGAACAATGGATAAATACAGAAGTGTAAGTATTCTTGTATTTTTGAGTTGGTCTGCCTTTATTTTCAAGTATGTATTATGGTCCTCTGGGTCCTTTACTTTTTCCACTGCTTGTTCTCGTAGTCCCACTTGGCTGAAAAGCCCTCCACAGGGTTAATTCTCATGTCCAACATCCTCTGGAGCTCCTTTGCTTTGTACTCAGGATCAAACGTGTGCGGGACAGGTCCATACACTGCAAAGAGAGGAGAAGGCCAAATGTGTCAAATGTTGGTCTTTATAAGCATGCCAGAAAGAATGTAAAAGGTGATCATTTCATTCCTTTCCGATTGCTCATGTTTCAAAACCAAAAGGTATAACTGCATCAAGGCTTGCACTTATTTGCCATTCATGCCATTGGAATTTAGGAATTTAGGGAGACCTACCATATTTTCTCTGCCAAAGCACAACTAGGCCAGTGAAGCCAATTAAGAACATCATCCCTCCAACCACCGACTTCCACTCTTTTGATTTCTGGTTCATCTCAGCGAAACTCTGTTTGAAGCTGATGCGATACACTAAACAATGAAAACACACAAAATCCAGATGATCAAAATTGTTATGGATGAAAAATAACTAACTTTAACACTTTCCTACATTAATTATTAAAATATTTGACGATAAGTAAACTAATTTGACCAATATTTGAATGGACATTAAAAAAGCAGAGTGCAGTAAAGCTTAGACCTACGTGCGATCTTCTCCTCATTAGAGAGAGCAGCCCAGGAGCCCATCTCCTTCTCCTTGAGGGACATCTGCTCTGCACTCAAGGTCTGCACATAGCGGATGTCAGGCAGGGGATTCTCTCGCCTGTCAAAGTAGGCAGGGAGGGTGTAGTCCTCCACCTTAGCAACACCTGTGAGGGCAACAATTAATGAATCATCAGCTAAGTTCTGCTAGTACCTAGAGCCCTCAGGTGCCCTCTACAACATTATCTGAAATGTCACAATTCTTTTAACACTTAAATGATTTGTTTTACTTTTTTGAGATACTATGCTTTTAAACACTTAAAATAAGTTGTTCACTGACTGCTGTGATCAATACATTGTTATGTTTTTATTAACTTTAGTATTTTATAATTTCTGAATGGGTGCCAGTCCAGTTGAAAGTGCACATGCTTCAAGGAGACTGGCCCAAGAAACTATACTGACACAAACAATTTATGCAGCTGTGCAATTTGTTTATCGCTTTCTGCGGGATGGAAAACAGGATGGATATTCTTAGATCTAACATAAGTTAAGTCCAAGATGTTCAAGGTTAAAGAGGCATGTGATAGTGAGATAAAGGCCAAGGAGAAATACAGCTAGTCCTTTGCACCAGTCATACACAGGGTTACTCTGTGGAACTGTGTTGTAGGAAAAAAAAAAAGAGAAGAGTATATACACGATATAAAAAAGGACATAATCTAGGGACAAATACACCTTTAAGCAAATTCTGACCCAAATTAAAAGCATTTTTGCTCAAGGACTTTGCCTTGCTCTAACATACAACCAAGATTTGAATTTAAGAGTCTTCATCCTGAAAAATGTGAAAATATCAATAAACATGATAACAACCTCAATGTACAATAAAGTCTCATCCATTAAACTAGAAATAGAACACACTCCAGGTCATTTGAAGTCAGACTTACCATGTCCTCCACGAACACATACAGACGTGGAAATGGCACGTTTGCCAACAAGGCTAAGGGCTCTAGAGGCCAGCATTCTGTGAAGAAAGATCGTATAACAGTTGTTAGCAAATTAATGACGACCAAACAAGTAATATATAAAACAGATATACATTTATACATCCTAATTACATAAGTTTTTACATATTTCGTTAGACGGTTTCTATTGCTACCATTAAAAGTATTCTGTTTTTTGCTTCAAAAATGCTTCAAGGACAACTTATCGCAAGTATAAAGTGTGCTAAAAATAAAGTAGTTGATCAAATGATTAAAATCATTAATTATATTTAAGTTAAGTCGCGCTGCTATACAAAAATCACGTCCTTTCTATTTACATATGCGTGTTAAGTGTTGAGAGCTTGAGTCTGTGTCTTAACCAAAGGTCCAGCGGTTATGCATCCATCTGTTAAGCTAACGTTAGCCTTAGCTAGAAACACAAGGTCACAGCGCCCGGGTAAAAATAATCACAGTATTAACTATTTTTTTGATAAATACTCTCCAATTCAATTTTGCTTTCTGGCTGAGACTGCATTTGCATAAACCTAAGACAGACAACCGTAACATTTGATATCAACGCAACACATCTGCCTACATGACTCTGATGCGAGAGGCTGACGACAGCTAGCCGGTAAGTTAGCTAGCGCTAAAGCTAGCTCCCATCCGCTCGGACAAAGTCACTTAAACGCAGTTGCTCATTTCGCTTCAAAAGATCGAATTATCTTGGTCCACTTCTTATGATTCGAACGAATATATAATCGCAGTGTGAATAATTAGTACAGTGTGATGTATTTATTTATGGTAAGAAAGATGCTGTTGATATAAAAATACAACCTACTGTCTTTTCCTTGCTCCCGTCCGCCGATGGTCTTAAAGGAAGTGTACTTGTGAACGGAAGTACGTAAGCTAAGTGACGTTGTTAGAAGCATGGTTAGAAGGTGAACTAGAATGATCTTGTTTTACGACACTTCTCTTCTGACATACGGCACCGCCGGTTCTGCAGAAACGAGTGATGCCAGCAAGATTAGCTCCCACAGCTAGAGTTTATGACACTGAATAATTTACCAAGCATTAGAAGACTGTATCGATCTTTGTTAATTGTAACGCTTTCATGAACGCGTTAGGCGGTACAGCGACAACCACATATTCTGGCAGTAAGGTGGCTGCTGAGGTAGAAATCTACTTTTTTCCGTGCATTGTATGTAACGTTAGCTTACGATAGCAGTCAGCAGTCCTTCTTAAACGAGTAGCCACCTCAGTTTACTTGACAGCCTCTGTCTTTTTCATCGATTTTGCCAATTTTCTTATAAACATGCCTATACAGCTGACAAGTCAGGCTTACTGTAAAATGCTTTTACATGCTGCCAAATATCCTCATTGCGCCGTGAATGGGTTGCTGGTGGCAGAAAAAACGAAGGATAAGAAGAAAGATAGTCACAGTGAGCCAGTCTTATGTGTGGATTGTGTACCGCTGTTTCACGGTACTCTTGCTCTGGCACCAATGCTAGAGGTAGCTTTAACACTGGTGAGTAGCCACGCAGTAACATATAGAACCAATTTATCTGCTACACTTAGCTTAAACCAACCAGCAGACTAATGCAGCTTTCCTACAAGACAAAAGTTTTGTTTTAGATTAAACTGTTTATATGGGTTTGAATTAACTTCACGCAGAAGGCTCGTGGACTGTAGACAACTACTGCGTTACACCAAGAGGTGATTTGTTTCATGATGGCCTCCCTATTTACTTTAACAAGGATGGACTCAATATTAGAATCACGCCAGTACACCGAACTATAGACCAGTGGAGAACTCACAGTGCAGCTTATAAAATGACTTTAAAAATGAAAAATAGTCAATTTCAACAAATGACTACCGTTATGAACAGCATTTTTTTAAAATCTTTGAAATCCTAATGAATTGGAAATAAAACATGCTTCAATTTCTCTTGTTTTCTTGTTAAAAAATGAATTGAATCTGACTTCTGATATCATTTTGTCCTTCTATGTTGGCTCCATGTCCCAATGCCAGATTGATACTTGGTGTAAAGAAAATAATTACATCATTGCTGGATATTATCAAGCCAATGAACGCACAAAGGATTCAAGGTACATAAAGCCAAACAGACACTGGCAACCTGCTGTTTTGGTTTCCAGTGCCCTAAATTTTTGGCCCTCCCTCTTGCAGACCCAACCAAGTTGCAGAAAAGGTGGCTGCCAGGATTTCTGAGAACTTCAGTGAAGCAGCAATTGTAATGGTAAGAGTAAATCAATAAGGTTTGCTTTAATGGACTATACTGGTGGTTTAACATGTTGTTTCCATTTATGTGAATAAAAATATTTGAAAACTTTAATTGGTTACACACATAAAGCAAGAGTGTGCAAGGTGACGTGTTAATAATGTACAGACCAAATGCAATTGTTGCTAACAAGCTAAAATGCTATTATATGGTCAAAAAATAACAGTGGCTTTGTAAGGTTTGCAGAATTGATAGTAACTTTCTTAAGCATGCAAACCACTTGTCTGGTTCCGTAAAGCTACAAATAACAGGTCTTTCACAATTTCTTCCAATCTCACCAAAATTGTTGCTGCTTGCCGATAAATCCTTTTGTCATTTTGCCTGTTTATTTCCTCAGGTGGACAACAGTAGATTAACAATAAGTTGTTTTGAACCCATTGTGCTCATCTATGATCATCATGAAAACAAGTGGAAAAGTAGAGAGGTAACTCTGTAAGTATCTCTGTGTTAAGGGCGACTGTACTGCGAGATTTGTATGTATTCTGTGTGCACCTCAGTCTCTCACAACAGGGCTCATTGGATTCTCATTATGTAACAATATTAAGCCAAAACTGTATATAAAGGTTGTACATGACAAACTGATGTGGGGGTTTTTTGTCTTATAGTGACAGTTTTGAAGACTGGAGTGAAGCACAAAAGATCACTTCTGCTCTGCTGGAAAGCAGGTCTTATGAGAACTTGATTGACTTTGACAATCACTTGGATGATCTAAGGAATGACTGGACCAACCCTGTGATCAACAAGTCCGTCCTGGATCTTTGCTAAGGCCTTCAGTCGAGAGGACCCCAGACAGCACGCACGCACAAATAATGCTACCATTTCAGCATGCATGATGCTACTGATCATGTAGCATAGGAGTACAAAATGCTGAATACATAATCTCTGTTCCATCTGAAGGCTCCCTACACTTACAGGAACTTGTGGAGCACCAACCACTTTGGCCAAAATCTGATAAGGGCAACTGCCATACGCGCACTGTTGACATATAAAGGTGTTGCCGAAGTGATGAAGGCAGTTATGGTTTTGAATGCAACTGAAATGTTTTTGTTTTGTTTTTGTTTTAATATTTTTGTTCATTTTGTCTGAAATGGTTTGTGTTTTTTCATAGGTGTGTGCATTTAGGAAGTTGCGAGTCAGATTTTAGTGCACTCAATATATTTTTTTCCTCTAAAATTTTACGGCCAGCAGCCGAATATTGATTAACTCCTAAATTATTAACAACCTTTGGAAATGATTGTACTGCTGAGATATGATAAAAAGTATATTTTAAGTTCTTTATTAAAATTCTAGTTTGTTTAAAGCTCTTAAAACAAAGTTTACATGTAAAACTGTAGTCTTAAGTTTTTAGCAGCAAATAATAAAAAAAAAAAATCAAAAAGAGCATTTAGATGACATGAAAGGGAAGGAAAAGCAATCTCAAAGGTTTTGTCTCATTTGACTTTATGTTACATGCCATTTCGAGTCCTCATGTAGATGCACCAGCAATGACAGTGAATAGAGCTTTGACGTTTAACAAATATTGCTAACATAACAATCTTTATGTGTGTGTGTTCTGTTATTGTCACTGGTGCACTACAGAATGTCTCTCTGGATGACATACATGTTGGCAATTTGGCTTTTGCGTTTGTTGTGGGAGATTTGCTCAGAAATGCAACACTGAACAGAATCACAGGAAAGTGTGAAGTTTGTTTTATATTAGACACTTGTTTTAATTAGTTAACCATATTTATTTATACCTATTGTATAAATGGCCAATCTTATTCCTATTTAATAAGTAACATTGAAAAAAACTGAATTAATTATATGACAATGCAGAATTACTTTTGTATTTAAAATTAGAACTAAATGGTAAGCGCTAATTACTTAAATAATGGACTGAACATTTTTTACAGACATTTTGTGAATGTACAATGAAACTGATTTTGTAAAATTATCCAAGCCTTGCCTGACTCCTCATTAAAGTGTTTCTTCAGATATTTTGTACACTGCCATGACAGTTCGGACAATAGATTTAGTCATCAGCTTTGGTTGGTTTACTGTGGTGAGGCTTTAAATATCCCATAAGAGTAATTTAGGTGGCCATGCTGTTTTATCAGTAACACATGTCAGGGTCTTATCTGCTGAGACAAGTGAGAACAGCAAATACTATTAAATATATTTTTTGTCTCAATCTGGACAGAGTCTACCAAAAAAGAAAAAAAAAAGTAATGTAACTAACATGGTGAAACAGAAATGCATTAAAAGAGTAGCAGAGATTCTTACATTACTTTTTAATTGCATTGTTACTGCAGCAAAGTCACAGCTATTTGCAAATATCTTAAAATAAATCCCTTGTAAATAATGAACTCAACTGACTTATCAGATTTAGACACTTAGACACACAAACTATTTCAGATTTCATTTCCTTTTGTGCCTTTACACAGAAGTGATGAATCACTCGAATTAAAATAAGCAGGAAAGTTTCTCTTTCCTTATTTTCTCTTTTCTGGCCTTTTGGACCTTCATGGTGTTCCTTCAGTTTATCATTTGCACCATTAAGTCTAATCTGTCATAGACTTTGCCCTGAAATATTTCACATGCTTCCTTTTCATCTGTCCCCTTGTTTGGTCTCTGTGATAAAAAGAACCCTTTGTGTCTTCAGTATGATTTCTTTATGCTTTGTAGTTAGATTTCTGCATGCCCTGAAAACAGACTCAAACCAAACCACCGCCTATACTTAAGAAATTTGTAAATACATTTAATTTTTAACATTAGATTAACATTCCCTAAATTTGTTGATTAAAACGTCACAAATGGTGACCAACATCACCCAGAGCCCACTGTTTATCTATATCTAAATTTATCCAGTTGAACAGTTTAAAACTCAAAGATGGTAAATTTACAATGAATACAATTAGCATAAATTTCCAGAAAGCTACAAATTACTAATATTTGAATTTATATTTATTGATATTCAAATTAAAGCTTTGTAACTGTGCTCTGTGAAACTGTAGGACTGTCATTTAGTCCACACCACCCTACACATTCTGTTTTCAATTGAGTAGATCTAAGATTAAAACAAATTTAATTAGTCATCATATGCAATGAATGTTGGCTAATCATATACATTTTAAATCAAACGATAAGGGTTTGTTACATCAATATTCATACATCCTAGTGGCCATTACATGATAATGTATTCATTTTATGACACTGTATAAGAAAAAATGCTTTTTTTTTACTCCACAATATCTATTTTACAGCTATAGTTGGTAGTTACATTGAATATAAATATTATACAAACAACATGTACGCTCAGTTTATGAAATACAGTGTTACACATTAAGCTGCCCATCACTTTAAAAAGTGACTAAAATTGCCTCAGCCAATTAAATTACCTCAACCAGTAATTAAAATTGCCTAAACAAACCACAACATTGAAATGCTGCCTCAGCACCTACACATTTGTAATAATTCAAACATTACGGATATTTTTTACAAATATTACGGATGTATTTTACAAATGATACCTCTGTACCTTTGTAAAATTTTAAATGCAATGCAAGACTACTAATGTACTGAGGGGTTAGTCCTCAGTTGAGGACCAAGTAATTAAGTATTTTTGTATTTGGTACTTCATACATGACTTCATCCAGCAAAAGCAGATTTCATGGAAAAAATATAAAAAAATAGGAGTAATACTGAGTAATACTCGCATTCGTCCTTGGAGAGTCAGTGGCCTCATTTTTTTTATTACACGGTAAATATTGCCACCTAGTGGCTCTTACCTACAACTGTTGTCGCTGTCACATGACCCACCTCTTCCTTCCCGGATGGACACAGTGCATATTTAAGGAGTAGTCAGTGTCGTCATCACCAGCGACCAGCTTTGGACAAGTCAGCAAACGATTGGGAAAAAAACAGCTTACAAACTAAAACTTTTCGTAAGGTTCAGATACGCTAATTGCAAAAGAATACACATAAACACGCCGATGATGATTACGTAAATATAGCGATACAAAGGAACTACCGCGCGACATTACGTCTCTTTATGATGACATAACTGACGTATCCTATGTACTCCTTCGTAGGTTCATGCAGGTTTCAGCGCGGGAAAAGTAAGAAACGTAGACGTGGGTTTAAAGTATTGGGGGAAAAATAATTTTGCAAAACAGTTATGGATCCCGCGGAGGTAGAGTTCCTCGCCGAGAAAGAGATAGTGAAGATAATACCTAATTTCAGTCTAGACAAGGTCTTTTTAATCGGGGTAAGTAAGTTATGTTTTTTTTGTCGAAACGCTATTTTAAGTGGTTGTACAGTTGACTTTGGATCAGTTGCGTTAGTATTACTTTAAACCATTCAACCAAGTCAGCCTTAAAGTACACAACGCTAATGCTTACTGTTATGCGCAAATGAAGACGGCAGCGAGGTAGCTCTAATTCATGTTTATCCTGACGACATTGTTTTGTCCTCAGGGTGACTTGGGTCCCTTCAACCCTGGACTTCCGGTTGATGTCCCCGTGTGGCTGGCTCTGAACCTGAAGCAGAGGCAGAAATGCAGGATAGTTCCTCCAGCGTGGATGGATGTTGGTACGATTTAAAGTTCGATGCGTGGATGGTTATGACGTGTTTTTTTTGTGTGAAGATGTTAGGATAGCTACTTATTTTTGAAGTTACAGGATTGCTGCAGACATTTAGCAGACAGAGAAAACCTTAAAATCTTTAGCAGAGATGCCGAAAATACAAGCATTTGAACTTTCATGTCTGGAAAATCTGAGCAAATATTAATTATGCTGGTTATACTTTCCCTACTTTCCCTTTGGAATTGTGATTTATTTATTTTTTTTGTTTTGACCTGCCTGCTCCACTGTACTACTGTACAGAGAAACTAGAGGAGATGCGAGACCTTGAGAGAAAAGAGGATGCCTTCACACCTGTGCCCAGTCCTTACTACATGGAGCTGACCAAACTGCTGCTGAACTTGTAAGTTATATACACTTAAGCATCTCCTTGCATATATAATGCCTTCAATCTTACTGTCCTAATACTTTTTTTTTTTTTTTTTTTTTACAGTGAATTGTGTGTGTAAATGCTAATTTATTGCCTGTATATGTGGCTGTGTACCTTAAATGAGGATTTCTTTGTCTCTGTAGTGCATCTGACAACATCCCAAAAGCAGATGAGATCCGCACACTGGTCAAGGATATTTGGGACACACGAGTCGCCAAACTCCGTCTCTCTGCAGACAGCTTCATCAGTCAGATGGAAGCTCATGCCAAGGTACAACTGATGATGAAAAATCATACACTAAGCATACAGTTCCTACAAACTGTTTACATTATTTTGTAAAACTGAAGCAACTAATCAAATGACAGATCAGACAAATATTTAAATGGTCACTGGAGAGCATCTTCAAGTGATGAAAAACTGCATTCGTTAGGTCAAGTTCGACCTTGAGGCGCCTTGATTGTTTATTAATCAACAAGAACAGTCACAGTCTTGCAAAATAATAGGGATTATCCTTTTATCCCCTCATTTGTGGCCATGTCGCTTCCTGTTTTAATGTGGTATTAAGATCAAGCAGATGTAAGCACAAATACGTAGCAGTCATTAAAGAAGGGATGTTATTTTACTTGTTTAAAACTAACTAGGTCTCCTGTCTCACTCTGCTGCCTTCCCTCTTTAGCTGGACAATCTGACTCTGATGGAGATCAACACCATACGAACATTTCTTCTCGACTCTCTCAACTGCATGTACAAACTACGTTCCAATCTGCAGCCTGGTTCAAATAAAGGACAGTTCATGGATTATTGAGCCACAAGATCCAGGCCTGCTGAACAGGTCTGGATCCTGCCACGTGGATTTGAGAAGACTGGGATGCAAGGTCCTTCATTCCTCCCAAGACTGTTTTCTCAGAAGATGAATCCGTGACATTTATGTAAATGGCTGGTTAAAGCTAATGGAGGGATACTCAGCCTTTTTAAGGGGCTGCATTATTTTTGTAGGGATTGTGTCAGTGTGTACCTATGAAAAAGCATGGAGAATTAACTTAATTTAGGGTGCTTGTTGTTTAAAACTGCAACTATTTTTGTATTTGTCAGCAAGTGACAAAATAAATGTGTGTGTATATGTCTAGAGTTTATAAATGTACTCTTTTTCTTTCTTGTTTTTTCCTGACAATATAAGACTTTGACTCTTGGTATTAAAAAAACATATTGTTTTGTACTCAACCTGAGTATGAATGAAAATTAAAATTGTCAGTGTCTGATTTGTTACAGCAAAGAAAAAAGTAAGTTTAGTTTGAGCTGTTATTAATGGCTACCTAGTTGTCTAATTTCAGGTTAAGCATTAAGAGCTATCTAAACTCATAGTGACAAGGTACCAAACATTTTTAAAAAGTAGCAATGCTGTTGTAGTTATAAGGAAACAACAACAAACAACACTTGGTCACCAGATCATTAGGAGTCCAGAAATATCAGTCCTTCATGTTTTTACGTATGATTGTACTGTTCTACCTTCCCATTAAACTGCCCACCTACCAGCGCCCACAAACAAACAGGTTGACATTTAACATTTTTGAAATATTTTATTTTCTTTTTTGTCGGAAATCACAGCCATATATTCATAAATACCTAATTACTACATTCAACAAAGAATATATTACATTACAATGAATTCAAACAAGTACATTTTAAAAACAGGATTTCACAGCATCTAGACATCCTCCACTGAGTAATGGGGCTATTGCATGGGCGTGCGTGGGTTGGAGACACAGGGAGGCTGTGTAAGGGGCTCACCATACAGGACCTCCCCCCCCCCCAAGGTCATTGGCAGCTCACCTCAGCATGCGTTCTCCCTCATATACCGATAGGCTGCTCTCTTGACTCCCTTCTGCTCTGTAAGAATGACAGACTACTCTCTGTGTCCACCTGATCCTCTGAACTGGCTCGGGCCTCTTTTTTTAAAGAAATGAGATGCTTTTAAATAAAAGGAATTCTGCGTTGGTTCTTGTTTGAACCAACATGTTTGAAAAGGTGTGAGACATACAGTGGATGTTATGTTGGAAAATGTTAAGTCCCTGATCAGTGATGTTTTGTGTCGATTAGTCCACCATGTGGTCTGCAACTCATTCACATGCTCCCAAATTCTTGAGGCACTTGTAATTAACACACTGTGTGTAAGGGAGGAGTTGTGCTTTCGGTCTTTTTTTAATAAATAGGATTTCTGCGCATTTTAAAATTTATTAGTTCTTTTGAAAAACTGAAAGCCCATATTCTTTTCACACCAATAATCCTGCCACCGTAACTTGTGCAGCTGGATTAAAGCCCTTAAAAATTCAAGGAATGATCCATTCTTCTTTTAGATGGCCTTTGGAGTCTCCAATCGCACACATACAACCATAAGGCTGAGGCAACACAGGTTACAGGGTAGAGAGTCAGTGGAAAACCTGTAGCTGAATCTCAGGATCAAGGATGAGGGTCTGAGGCTGGGTAAACTGAACCTGTCTTCTTTCTTATGTGCTAAGAAATGCCCGGGTTTAAAACTATTTTTTGTGTGATTTATATATCTGTAACAAGTTGGCAACTGTGGATGGTGAGGGTCCTAAAACTGTGTCAATTCAGAGAGGAAATGAGCGGAGTAACGTGTTCAGCTATGGAAGATGGCCATTCTGGTTTGAATGTTTGGCTACCTAATTGCAACTCAACTCAAGATTAAAATTCTGCTAGAATTAAAAATCCAAAATGCTACCGTTTTTCATTTTGGCACAGTGTCCTCTCATGGCTGCCGATAAGGGCTTGATCTTATAAGGCGTAACGTTTTGCAAACCGTCTTATTGTTTGAGTCCAATGCTATTCAATGTCATACAAAGTGAACTGAAAGGTCCAATGGAAGAATAAAGCATCAAGAACCAGTTTCATCAGCTGGCGTTTTAAGAGACTCTTCATGTCTTTACAAAAACAAACAAACAAAAAAAATCAAGTATGTCAAATGTCTAAAGTAAAAAATAAAAAAAGTATAATGTGGCTGTGGATCTCAGCTGGTTCCTGTATGAGAAAATCACAAGCTAGCTAGTCACGCTGACCAGATGAGATTTTGTGAGGGGCATCCAAACAGAGAGACACATGTTGCTGTGATGGAGTGGGATGGGAGGGCAGGAGCCACGTCTGAGGACCTCTACGTAAGCTTTGCTGAGCTCAGATGCCAGATGAGGTGGCTGTGACTGAGTCTCAGATGCGCAGTGCCAGGTGAGTAAAGAGGAGGAGTGTAATCTGTTCTCTCTCACTCGGTTGAATGTCTCAAAATGAGCTGTTCTGGCCAGCAGCAGTACAAACACTAAAAGCAAGGCTTTCTTTTCCAACCCAAAAAAAAGCATAAACATACAAAAATGGCAGGCTTTTTTTTCTTTTAAAAGAACAATGATTAAAGTAATAAAAACATACAAAATTCTTTCTTCATATTATTTACAATACAAGGCTGAAGCACCTTTTAAAATTCTTATTCTCAAATTTTCTATTTCGAAATAAAACATTTCCTTAATTCTTTCCAAAAATGTGCATTTTCTAAGTTCTTCCCTAATTTGAACAGTTCTTTGTTGTAACACAGTACCACCAGGTAGTTCTTCAGCTTTTATTCTTAAGTGCATTTCCAGTTCAAAAGCTCATGGCCACTGTGATAAAAACCAGTCCCGACTGGCCAGAAGCCTTTGGAGCGTTCAAGTCTCTTTGCTGACACCCATCCGGGGGTAGCTGCTCCCTCATTGGCAGGATTGTCTGTGTAGCTGTGGTGGCGAGGGATGCAGGGACTGAACAACAGAGCAGCAGGGGCTGAAGACTGTGTGAAAAGCAGGTGCACGTGTGTATTTCTATGTGTTCGTGTTGATCTTCAGGTACTCCTGCCCCATACTATCGCTGATCTCGGGGGTTGGCTACATTGGCACACGTTAGTGGCTTGTGGCACAGTCCCTGGCTGGCCACAATCCAAAGACTGCCTGTCCTTCACTCTATGGTCCTGTATCATCCATCTGTCCATTCACTCCCTTCATTCATTCATTAATTCATACATTCATTCATTCATTCATTCATTCTTTTCTTTCTTGTTATCTAGCCAGCCATATTCTCCTCCATGGAGCCACGTGGACCAGGCTGTGAAAAATAAACTCTTGGTGTCAGTCTGAAAGGGGAGGTGGCAGGGCACCCAGGGGCCATCAGGTCGCCATGTTGGGGTCACCTGGGAGGGTAGCCCTTGTAGTGGCCGCCTCTCGGCCAGTGTGTCTGTGGCAGCGTCAAACACTTCCTGAAGTGCTCCAGTTCTGCTTGTAGCTTCTCCCTTTCCACTGCCAGCTTCTGTCTCTGGGACAAAAGCTCCTAAACAACCAGGGTGGCAGAGAGGGAAGATACAAAAAATGTTTACAGAAAATCACAACAATGTGAAAACAAAGAGGGATACTGTCTGTATTTGGGATGCTGTGAGTTAACATGATTTGTAAAACTACTTCTGCTGCCACGTTACAGCCTTTTTTGAATATTTGGCCTCTTTAAGCTCTGCAGGTCCCCTCATATTGCATTGAAAGCCTGCACTACAAATGAGCTTTCAAATAAATTCAAATTTTCCAGTAAAGCTGCCCAGTTCAATGTGACCCATTGACTTTAGTCTCACTGTGTCAAGCCTGTGTATATACTGTGTATGCGGGTCAATGTGAAAAGTGTTTGTAGAGATGAAAGTGAAACGTGTAGGAGGTAGATACTGATGTATTTGGGCTTAAAGATGACCCAAAGCATTTTTAGAAGGCAAAAGCAGGGTTATGTGTGTGTGTGTATGTGTGTGTGTGTGTGTGTGTGTGTGCTTCTTACCCCCATGCTATGAGACAGCTGCTCAGCAGTCAGACTGAGGTTGTAGTTCTGAGCTTCTAGTCTTCGACACTGGCTCTGTAGCACTTGCCGCTCCAAACTTTGCTCTGGAGGACAAAGCCAAATCATGGAATAGGAAAAAAAAAAAAGAGAGTTTGGGTTTAGAAAAAAAAAAAAAATTACACCACATGCTTTCTAAACAGCAGATGCTACAACGCTAATACACCACAAGCAACTAGCACAGAGGAAAGATGTTTCTGTGTTTCTCAGACTGATCAGATGGCTTTTCAACTCATGCTGACTGAATGTCTGCTACAAATCCTGTATACACATGCATTTGCATACAGCATATTATTATTTTTTTAGCAGAGTGATGAATACCTCCCTCTAGTGATGACAGTACAACACTACAACAACTAAAAATCAAGTCTCTTAATTTGCACCTTTTTCAAATAACAAACAATAAAAACATTTTTTTACAGGGATGAATTTAGAAACGGTAAGTGAGGAGTCATTCAGTTAAATATTGATGGCTTTCTACAGAGGGGCTATTTAACCTCCATAAAGAACAGAGCCATGAAAACAGCAGAGTTAGAAGATTTTTAGCAACAGGAGTATAACCACTGCTTACCTTCAACATATTCCTGATAAGCTTCAAATATAGATTCAATCCCCTGCCACTTGGAAGCAGGAGCCTCCTCTTCCTCCTCATCATCTTCCTCCTCAGAGTCATCTGGACTCGACAGGTCCTCCCTCGTCCCTGAGGCCTCCCGGTGTAGGGGTCCGGAGAAGTGCTGCCCGTTGGGCTGAGGGTGAGGGTGTGACGGCGGCGGCGGCGGCAGATGGGGAAATGAGTGTGCATTTGAGTGAGATTGTAAATGCGGCTGTGGCGGCCTGCTGGGGGCGCTCTGAAGCTCTGGAATGTTGTAGTGAACAGATGATTCTTGGAGGTGGGACGACTCCGACATCCCCGTAGCTCCACCTAAAGGACAACAAGGGAGAAAAGGGAGGGTTGTCATGTTTCATTTATTTCAATTATTTTCAATGGTAGCGAAAGTATTACATGTTTTTTTTTTTTAATTAATGAATTAAATGAAAGGTGTAAAAATTTATCAACAAAAAAGTAAAAAATGGCAATCACAGTTCAACATAAGCTACTGGATCTGTTTTTCCACAGCTTCCAAAGACTCATGATAGAATTTATTCTAACAGAAGTTTTCGTGGAGAAACTCAAGGCTTTGATGACCTCACAGGTTAAGTTTTTTTCACTCTGCATTTGGTTTTGTGGATTTTGGAGAGTTCAGGAATGGATGTAGTTCCCCGTATTGGGACTGTTTTGATCTTTTTAAATGTGCAAATTTGTTTCTTTCTAAGTTCAGGGCTGACTGATGGACAAAGCATGCAAGTTAAAGATGAATAATTTTAACTACTGTTTATGCCGTTTTGTTTTTTCATGGTGTAAAATTACTTTTTTAATGTGGAATCCTTCTTTTTAAAGTTATTTTTCATTATCTGGGCTCGGAAAGTGTCAGAGGGACATTGCTCAGTCTGTGACAGTCAGTTAGTTCACTTGGGACTGCAGAACCACTTTGCACCATTAAATTTCAGCTCAGGTAGAAAGAAAGGCAACCCTGGTTAAATTACTCATTACTTAGCTGGAAAATAGGTCCTGGCTGATCTGTAGATGGTACCCCAGTCTTAATTCTAAAAGGTGGTCTCTCTAATTACTATGCTGTCCAGCTGTCACTATTACAGACAAGTGTCAATCATCATGCCTTGTGCAGCTTACCTTTGTGTTTCTGTAGAGCCTTCTGAGTGGACTGAAGCACAGATTCATGGAACTGCTGGGCAAATTCCTCCGGGGTGAAGCTGTCCCAGGGTTTGGTGCGTCCATTGACACTGTGAAGGCCTTCTTTAGCCTGTAGGGGGAGTGGGGGCCGCAAGCTGTTCAGCAGGCTGGAGTTCCTCTTGGAGATCGGCCCCTCGCTGGGCCCCCGGGCCTTGTCTGGATGGACAGCTGGAGAGGGGGGTTCCTTTGGTCTTAATGTGTCCCCAAGGGGTTTTGGATTGCCATTGGGAGACGCTGGGCAATGTGAGGAGGGGCTGTGTGGTCTGATGATGTGGTGGTCTTCTGATTCAGAGGGAGGCTGGGCAAATGCAGGATCTGCAATCATTTGTACATGTGTTAACCATGATGAGGTCACGATCCTAAATGCTACAGATAAACACTGAATTTGGAAGTTTGGGTATCGTTACATACATCTTTCATCCAGATACACTGTACGAAAGGTAAATACCACTGTCACCCAATGAGAAAGATGTGTTCATGTTCATGAACTGGTGTCTCACCAGAGATCTGCGCTGGAGGGCTCTTACACAGCGGATGAGGGGCATGTCTGATGGTATCCAGGGTTACGCTCTTCTCTTTAATGGCCTGGAGCAGCTCCACCACCCTTTCATTATCTGTCAAGAGACAGAGCTCAACGTTTAAATCTTGTATCTTCGTGGCATTAGTCCTGTCTGTATGCGTCTTATTCACGATTACATAAGCTTCAATCTGTCTTAGGTGGTGTGTTTGTGTGTGTGTGTGTGTGTGTGTGTGTGTAAAAGGAGGTTGAATATGCCCTGTCAGCAGGGAAAGCTGTGCGCTGCCATCTTTAGGCAGCAAACGGTAAATCAAGAGGATTAGACTGGGATCACTGTAAGCCCACTGCTGCCACTCCCTATTCCTGGTCAGTGTGTTTGTGTGTTTGCGCGTGTGTGTTTGTGTGTGTAAGTGTGAAAGCGTGTCTGCAGACCTTAACAAACAGAACCTTGACACAAGCCCACCTTTCTGACTAGGACAATGTAAAGCATTACATTATGCATACACTGTTTATTATACGCTCCATATACAATACAGGGGTTTGAGGCTGACATGTTTATTGTTTGACCCCTCTATGATTTCCTTCAAGGCTTGAGTCAACATGCTAATGAGAATCTAGCTCTTGTGAGGCAGGCAGAGCTCAGCTGAAATGAAGCGTCAGCAAGCTGTAGAGCCAACGAGGAATAGCTACTTCTTTCTTTAAGCTAAATTAGCATGCCATCAGTCTCCTTTACTCTGCTGAAATGAGATGTCAAAAAGGAAGAGACATGATATGAGTAATGGATGGGGATGTTTGTGTGTCACCTGAAGGGCACTGGGTTAGATCTGTGATGCAGCGGTTTCTAACTAGCTTGATAAAGCGCGCTGATAATGATCAAGTATTTACCAATGTCAGTTCACTTAATTCTGATTTTTTGCCATTAGAGGCAATGGAGTTAGCTTCCAGGGGACACCAATTCTTTAATTAAACAATAAAGGAGTCGCACTTTATTTAATTAAGAGCAGCTAAGTGACATTGTTACACATTGTTAAGTCTTCCACTGACTAATGTTTCTTAGTGGGATGCAGCTCCCGCTACAGAAACTGGGCTTAATTTGTGTTTTCCTACAAACTCTCATACCTCTCCTCTGCTGCATGGTGACATGGGACAGTCTGAACATGGTGAGGAACCGCTTCTTATCCTCCAGCTCCGGTGCTCGGTCCATCTCCTCAGGGGTGAAGCGCGTGCTGAGTTGGGGAGGAGGAGGAGGAGTGCGTTTCGATTGCAAGACGGGCGGTGAGGGGCTGCGCTCCCTGAGCATCCTCCTCCTCTTCCTTCTCTTCTGCTGCACCAGCTCATCTCGCCGACCCACCGTGGTCAGGCCAAACACTCCTAGGAAGTCCAATTTCTGTGCGGAGTGAAAAGAAAAGTTTTGTCGTGAGTGCTTATGCCGGCCTCCATCAAGGAAAACACAGAAGGCGTATATGTGTTGGCAGGAGTTTTACCTCTGTGGAGTCATCCAATTTGAGTGGGGGCTGCTCTGCTACCCTCCTGAGATGGGCTCTCACCTCCTCCTCATCACTCTCATCATATGAGTCATCCAGCTCATAGTAGTAACCTGCAGTGAACAAAGAGGTCACTTCTGGCGCTCAACTATGTTCTCTAATAAGAAGTTGTCGTTTTTTTAACATTAAAAAGGACTAAGTTTATGATTTTGC
>JAQNCA010000001.1:16138863-16152338 GCA_029783725.1 Acanthurus tractus
TAATCTAATTTATCTAAACATACCTAAACTGTGAAACAGCTGGCAGGTAGAGAGGTCTATTAGAGGGGTTGAGGCCATGGGGTTGTAGAGTGAAATGTGGGGGGCAAAACTAAAGCGGTGTTGCTGATGGTTTAATTGCACATGCACTCTCCCTGCTGACTAAGGCGGATAAATAATTTATCTCCCCTAAGTCGCAATGAAGTGTACCCACTTCTGCTGTGGGGAGACACACACTGACCTGAGAATGAGTGCTTTTGCACACATTTGAGTCCAAAATTACACAGACTATGTAAACAGCAGTATGCATATTTCAGATGGGTGTTGGGAGAGTGAAACAGCTGGCACTACATGCAGCATACACAGCAAAAAGCACATATTTTTACCTCTACTGCACAGGTGTTAAATGCACAGTGTGGGTGATGCAAGCAAAGAGCAGGGGAAAACATTACAACATTTATGGACAATATTTAGTATGAATTTACATACACACGAACACACACAAGATTTTTTTTTTGTCTTTTCTTAAGTTCCCTCCTCTTTCATTCTCCCCTTCTACCTCCGCCTGTCACTCTCTCCCCCTCTCTCACTGCCCTCTCTTGGCTGTCCTCTCCACAATCAGTGCCCAGTGAGCCGTGAGACGCACTTAAGCGCCGACCGGCGGTAACCTCACGCCGCCCTTGTACACGCTCTCTTTCACTGAACCACACACACAAAACAACAATGCCTGCACGCACACACGCACAGTTGCGGGCAGATACACAACAACGCACAGATAGACAAATAGATTGATACAGATAGACAGATATTGCACACAAAAACCATACATTTGTTTCTCCTCTCTACTTGGCATGTGTAGTTGTGTTGAACACACTTCGTGTCCTGTTTACCTGCTGACTTCCATGCTGATAAAGGGCTGAGAGCTCAGTGAAACACAGTGAGAGCTGCTGTCACACAGAATTACCAGTCTCGGATCTCAGGTTCCGACCTCAGGACCAGCAGCACAAAGACAAGCGTCTCCTCAGATGCACTTCAGAGCTAACCTCCAGTGCACTTTTTATAGAGCACACAAACACACACAGGACACACACACACACACATTTACACGCTACAAATGCGACCGTGCAAGTACAAAATGAATATGCAAGCATATACACAAAGAAATTAAACATGAAAATTTTTACATTGCACACAACTGCTGTTAGCTTACCTGGCAAGTAGTAAAGTGGTGCTTTTAGTCCAAACATGGTTATTGTTTAAGTGTCATGAAGAGAGAGCAACTTGTTTCAGATGCTCAGGCAGCTGTCCTGTCCTGGATGACTGAGCGACAGAGGGGCTGTGCCCTCGCAGCCACCCTAAAACGGGGCTCTGTGTGTGGGGAGGCTGGGCTTGGGCTCAGCCTGTCATCCCTGCTCTCTGGTCCTCGCTAACCAAGCGTGAGGCTGGGACCGCCCAGCCGGCTAGGACACACACATGCACACACACACACACACACAAACACACAGACAGTCACACAGATACACACAGACAGCGTAGTGCAAGGGTCAAACCCCAAGCTCAGCCCTTCTCTCGACCCCCTCACTCTTGCCCCTGATCCCTGGGCAAAGGGTCGCACACTCGCTCTCCGTTTCCCAGCAGCAGCAGTAAAAAAACGCTTTCTCCGGCTCTTTCTTACATGCACGCACAAAAAACACACACCCAGGGAGCCGGGACAGCCGGGGAAAGATGTAAAAGCTAGCGGTCCAGTGCCAAGAAGAGGTGAAAAGAGGCAGGAGGGAGGATAAAATACAGGCTGGGTAAATCCTGCAGACAAGAGCAGCGACTGATTCCTGGGACTGTCTTTTATCCCTCTATCCAAGAAAGATGATCAGAGGAGAGACGGCTCTGCTTCCTCCGCTACTGCTGACACACTCTCTCTTTTTCTCGCTCTCTCATTTTCTCACCCTCCCTTTTTTCTCCCTCTCTTTCACGGCTGATACGGAGAGAAGGAGGTGGAGGAGAGGAGGAGAGAAGGAGGGTAGAATGAACTCCCTCCAGGCAACAACACAGCCAGATAGCGAGAAAGAGTGCGTGTATGTGTGTGTGCGCATGTGTGTGTGTGTGTGTGTGTGTGTGTGTGTGAGAGTGTGTGTGAGGAGGGTGTTGGTGTTGAAGCAAGGAGAGATAGAAGAGGCAAGGGTACAAATGAGAGGGAAATACCGGTTAGTCCTGATGTTTCATCCGAGGAAGAGAGTGGTCACAGTTCAATTTAGAGTCAGGGTGGCAGCTGATTGGACAGTCCCAGTGACAGCAAGAGGCCAACAACTATCAAGGGAGCATCTGTTCACACTGTATCAGGCAGTAGAAACACATCAGCCAATAAGGAGTCCAGAGAAAAGGGCTGTGGGTCTTCAAGGGCAGCTCGCCATAGAACATCTACGTGTTTGGAAGAGTACAATATAAAAGATCCCCCGCCTCCATTCTCTTCTCTGAAAATAAGAGTTCTCGTCTCTGTCTGCGAGTGTGTGGGTGCGTTTGTGTGTCCGCCTAGGAAACTTGGCTTGTGCAGCCTAGTGCACAGACTGCTCACCATGCTGCGCTGACAGCAGACTTTCCCCCCTTTTTCTCTCTCTCTTCATCACACACACGCATACACGAATAAACACACAAACACAAACACCCTGTGTTATGCTGCCGCCCGCCTGCTTTGCACACAAACCTGACTGAGATGGTGGCATTACGGGTTGAGGAGTTAACTATCTGCTGGGAAGCAGCCATGCCAAACCAAAAAAAACAGCAGGAGAGGGGGCAAGGGAGAGAAAGACAGAAAGAGAAAGGGAGAAATGATGGGGAAATAGCCTAGCAAGACAGTTTTGCCCTGAGGGCTGACTTGCTCTCGAACCCATTCTATGAAACTCACAGTGGGGAGAGAGACAGGGGGGATTGGCAGGAGTTTAGTGAGGAAGGGGAAGGAGGCAGACTGAGGAGTCCTACGCCTTTAGGGAGACTCAAAGGACAGAAAAAAAGGAAAAAAACCCTCTCCGACACGCATCCACAAGCACAGCAAGCACAGTGAGAATGAGTGGGAGCGCGAAAGGCATGCTCACAGGCAAATAGGGCAAATAATTGCTAATAGGGACTGATGACTGAAGGAAGACGAGGAGACAGACAGAAGGAGGGAGCAAGCGAAGAAAGGAGAGGGGGGGTCCATAGATTGAGATATGGATGGAGGCAGAGGGGAAGGGGGGAGGGGAGTTATTCTGGGAACCAAGCCCTTTTTATCCATACAAAGACAGGAAATCAGTAAATGTTTAATTAAAACAAGTGCAACATGTCAGCGGTGTGTAGGTGTGTATGCTATAACATAACAGCAGATAAGTGAGATTGTACAAAATGTTCACATTAACACACCGGACATGATATATTACTGTTCACACACTGCTGAATATGTTCAAACAATACACGTTTTTGTCACTGGGAGGCATGTGCGTGTGGTTTTTTTTGGCCATTTTGCGCAGGTGTGTTTGTGAGGCTGGTGCTGAAGCGTCTCGCACCTTGCAAGACAGGTTGAGAGGTGTCCCCCCCCTGAGGTGCTACGCCACCCTGTCTGATGACACACTGACAGACAGAGACGGACAGAGGACTAAAAATACAGCATCCAATTTCCGTGAGGTGGACAAGATGAGGACTAGGATGAGAAGATCAATTTGTATCCAGAAGTTCCGAGCAAATTCAAAAATTCAATAAAGGTGTCGATCACATTTATGTAAATGTTCTGAAGAAGGCAGAACGATCTGAAGAGCACCTCTACCGCTCTTGTTACAGCAAATACATCTTTGAATTTCTTTCTTGCCTCCCAGCTGCTATAACGGTGTTGTTCAAAGTGTTTTACGATGAACAGGTTATCCTGGATCCTTGAATTCTGTTTGTTTTATTTTTTTTCCCCCACAACTTTGATGATGAACTCATTTCTATGCAGCTTTTACATCGCATCCCCGTATAAATTATACAGCTATGTTTCCTTCTTCTAACAGGTGCAAGTGATTTTTATTTTATGTAAACTGCTGATCATTGCAACAACTGAGGTATTTATGTACTTGTAACATTAATTTCTGTACACCATCCCTAACGGTGACAGAAATATGAGACTTTATGGGTTTGTACAACAAGCTGATATTAAGCAGGGTGTCCTGGTCCTGGTCCTGGTCTTTGTGAGCTTGTTCAGAGGCACAATCCAAGTCGAGTGTTGCAAATCAGTAGCAAGATCGTAATAGTAAAATGTGTATTTTTTGCATTAATAAAGATTTTCATTTATCTTACTTCAATGTCATATTAACACATTATGTTCCTTTTCTTAACGACAAGTTCAATAAAAAAGGTAAGTTTTATGTTGCTGTCTCTGTGACTAGGCAGTGAGCCAACATTATATTGTTATCGGTGATTTGTGTGTGACAATCCTGCATTTTGATGAATTTCCTGTTGCCTTCCTTTGCTTTGATGGAATATGATTCAAGAAATTGAACTTCAGTCTGACTGTTGTTGTTGCTAGCTTTCCTCTAATACCTGTGCAGACTGGCAGGACAGGAAGTGCGGTGATCTTTTTATGTCCTTTTTGATTGATTAGTTGAAAGTCTGAAACCAAAGTTGCCAATGAATTTCATGGGCCTGTACTTTTCTTTCTCTGTTACATAAATAGCAAATTTTATTGTAAAAAATGTTGGCGTTGTGGAGAGGCCAAGCAGGAAAATATTACCTGAATATTTTTCATGGAAATTTTTAATATAGAGTTTTAAAGGGGAAGATATCAACCGCTACTCTTAAAACCCTGTTCTGAGTGGCAAAGAGTCACTCAAAAATAAGGAGTAAGGGACAAAAGAATTCAAATTAGAAAATAATAAAAATATAAGGCTCTGGCTTTTTTTTAAAAAAAAAACAAACAAACTTGCTGCTCATTAAGAGACAGGCAATGCTATAGAAAAGCTATTGTCCTTTGTTATTTAAGGTAGTGTAATGAGTCACATTTGACAAGTGCACTGCTGAAGAAGGCACACACACACACACACACACGCACACACACACACATATATATATATATAGATACACACACACACTAAAGCGTACTCTGAAAAGCTATAAAAGCTCCCTGGGGACTAAGGCAGTGTGTGTGTGACTGAAAACACTGTGATCAAGAAGTAACAGGGAGGGAGAAGAGAAGGGAGGGAAGGAGGGGAAGAACAAAACAAGTGAAAGGAGACTGTTAGAGAGAAGGGGAAAAAGATGAAAACTAAATGGGATGAAGGGCAGTCAGCTGACAAAGACAAAGAGAGAGAGAGAGAGGGAGAGAGAGAGAGAGAAATCGAGAATGATCTCCTTCTCTCTCTTTTCGTTCTTACACATACATATACACACCCATACACACAAACACGCAGAAACAAACCTGCCATGCCCACTTCCTGTCAACCCATTATACAATTGTCTTCGCTACAACCTCCCTTTGCAAAAAATAATCCTTTTCTCAAACCTTGTGTGTGTGTTAAATGTGTGTGTGGGGGTGCACTTCTACATGCCTGCGTGTGCGTGTGTGTGTGTGTGTGTATGTGTGTTGGAATAGGTTGAAAGATGGTCTGTCCTCTTCCACAGCAGGGGAAGCAAAGATAAGACGTAACTATAATCTTTCCCTACCACACACAGCCTCTGGAGGTGCACACAGACTCACACGGACACACCGATACACACACACGGACATGCACACACACTGATACACACACATACTATAAACTCCTATGCTGCACTCTGACATGATTGCAAAAACAGGTCAGTTCTTAAGAGTAGGTGTGGTTTTCTCAGAGAGACACATAGGGAGAAATGGTGTGTGTGTGAGTGTGTGTGTGTGTGTGTTGCAACAAACGTCACAAGAGCAGATGTGCAATCCCCAAAACAAAAGTCCAAATGTGAGTATTTGTAATGTACTGTGCATTTTTTGGGCAATTCAAATTTTAAAAGGGTGACCTGCATGTTGACATTTTGTAAGACAACATCGAATTAAGAACGATAAAACTGAATAAACTGAACAGAATGCAACTGTATTAAAATTGAAAAAAAAAATTACCATGTGTTAGAAACAGAGATAACTGTGTCATAAATGTATTTCTATGAGAAGTATGCTGTATTCTCTGACCAGTCAGTCACTTGTCCCCTCTGACAGGCTTCCACTGGATAAGACCCGCCCTCTTGATGTGGAGCAACCATTCAACATAACAAATTATTGCCTGCAAACTTGCACATACATACATTTATTCCAAACCTGGGTGTTTTGGTAAAATTTTTATGATTATGTTTAGAAAATTATTCTAATTTTAATACTTTATCGCTATCAATGAGGTCATTTGTCAACATCTATGAATAATTACAGTATATGACCTGAATGAGTCTGAATGGTCATCTCCTTGAATTGCTTAAGTGAATCTGGCTTCTCGCCCAGTGTAAACTGGGATTAGCCCCAGGCAACCAGCAACCTTCAAGGATAAGCCGGTATAGCTAATGAATGGAATGGATTGACAAATATAAGTTGCAAATGCCTGTGAAATCCCACAAGCAATAAAAAAGATGTTCGATAGGAAGAATCTGGATTTGTTGAATCATCATGCGTTTCATGAAACAAATATCTTCCATCATCACCCAGCCCAACACGTACACAGAGAAATCATCACTTGGTGCGGCCTCACAAACGGAAGATTTTGGAGGGAAGGGTGCGTGACAGCTGAGAGTTTGAGAGATTTTATACAAAAAAAAAAAAAAAAAGAAATAAAAGGACTTAACTGCATCGTCTCATATCAAATCTGACAAGAAATGATATCTCGTCACCCTTCATTCACCTCTATTTGCGGAGACCCGCACCCGCTTCACCATTACACACACCCATTTAACCTGACCTCTCGCTAGTGATTAGAAGCCTGTGAAGTGTGTGTGAGCATGTGTGCACATCAGTCTTTGTGTGTGAGATGCTTCTCTCCGTATGCTAATCACAGCCTAGCACTGAGAATTAATTTGCAAATGTGTCATTACCCATCAGGCTCAGCAGCAATAACCCTGCAATTACACAACTCTCGCCTGGCCAGCTGAGCACCACACACATGCATGCAGGCAAATGTATGCGCTCACACACGCGCACACACGCACACACCCAAACACACAAAACACACAAAACACAGACACACACACGCTGCTTCTACAGCAAAAAGACACTTTTTTTCTGAACGATTTTACATTCTGTTTTACCACCATGAGAAAAACCACACAATCTTTTTGTCTGAGTGATATTCAGCGTTTTTACAGTTTAATCACAGCTCCTCACCTCCGTGTCAACAGGACAGCAACCAAGGTCAGCTGAGCACTTTCACACACTCCTGTTTCTTAGCAACATTATCCAGGAGTGTGGCCTTGCTAAGAACCATAGCGGCATCACACAATGCCTCCAGATCAAAGATACAGTAACTGAGCAATGTGTGCGTGTGTGTATGTGTGCGCATTGTCAATTTAAGCACTTACCTGTGAAGTGAGGAGTCATAGGATCACAGGTGAAGTGTGCAACCGCCATGAAGAGGAGGAGGATAGTTGACATGGAAGAAAGAGAAACCACACGTGTGTTATATTTCAAGTTAGCAGACATTTATTGACTCTGTCAGACATGTTTGATGATATTTTATAAATAACTTAGATCATTTTGTGTTTTCCAAAATGTTCTGCATGCTAGGGCTTATCGATCAGGTTGTGGCAGCGAGTGGAAGGAGAAGAGTTATACAGCTCTTATTTCTCTTATATGCAGTTCAACTCTTCCAGTGATCAGCAGAGAGTTTGCAGCTAATAGCTTTTGTGGTTTTTTCTGTTTTGGGTGATTTAAAATTGAAAGTCATCACTGTCTAAGAAAATCGACAGCATCAGAATTTGTTTAGTCATCTGTCACCTCTATCTCAACGATTCATCAAAGGAGGTCCACGAGGACATGAAAGCAACAGAAGAGGAGGGTGCCTCTTCTTGCAGCGTGATGACGAGCTGGGCCGCTGAATTCAAAAGTGGCAGAGAGAGCTGACGATGATGTTGTTCATTGTCTTATAGTGATAATTTGCAATTTTCAATTACTCAAAAACCGCAAAATACCACAATGTTATTAACTTTAAACTTTCTGCAATCACTCAAATCACTCAGAGCTGAACTGCATGTGCATGTAACGAGAGCTGCATAACTCATCTTCTTCTTCTTCTTCCTCTACATGAGGCCAAAAACTTATCAATCAGAGGTTGAAATCAGTCAGCTGACAGCTGTTTGTTGTAAAAGAATAATCTTGAACAAATGCTTCCATCCAGGGCATCAGAAGTATGCTGACTGTAAAAATATGCGAACCATGTGCTATGGCACTTTGTTGAGTGTTCTTTTTCTCCAAAGCGATGGAGTTACACAGTTTACAGTTAGAGCTCAACATCTTTGGTCACGTAAGAGGAAGGAGAAGGAGAAGCAGTGAGTTTTGAGGTTCTCATTTCTAAAGGGCATTTTTAGGAACCACTGTGTATTTCAATATTTGAGACAAAGGAAGGGTTAAAGAAAAACTACATATTTCCTGATTTACTGGATGCAAACCATCTGCTCTCAACATCAACTTATGATCACATCATCAGAGATGGTTACAGCCCAATCAAGCAGCCGACCCACAGTGGTGCACACTCATCTGAAGTATGTCACACAACTGTCACACACACTATGTTGCCCACTGCAGTTGCACCTTGGGGTGACGGCACTTGTGTGTACATGCACAACGTGTCTGTCTTTTCCTAAGAGCTCAAACTAGATCGACCTTGAAATCAAACAAGTGCTGTCAAACAACGGACAGTTTGTGAACACAAGACCAAAGACTCAAACTGTGTGTATTTTTTGAAAAGAGAAAGAATGTCAAATACTAACATTAAAAAAAAAACTCATGTCTCTGTGATCATGTACTGCTGACAGATAAATAGATAAATAACCTGACATGACAAAGAAACCACAAACCCGAGGAAAAACAGGAACTGAGGTTAAAAAGGAAGAAGGGATTGTTTTGTAATCTCAGGCCAGCATCCAACCACTGATGAGGCTTTGGTGTTGCTAATCCTGCCTAACTCCGTTTATTTAAGACAATGAAGATAAACACTCGAGTCTCAAGTTAACAGATTCATGTACTGGAGACACCGCTGGCAACCCAGCAAGAGACAGTCTATTTTGACAATTTACATTGGCAAAACAAAGCAAAACGCCCCATGAGTAACTTTACGCTTGTAGTGAAGACAGAAAAGTTCTGGAGAAATTCTTGTCAAAGTGTAAGATAATACAAGCTTCCAGAGCCAAAAGCAGGACTGACTGACTTTTACACACAGTACATCCGGTTTGATTTCTGCTTTGAAGAACAAAACACTGTACTGTAGCTAGCTACAAGGCAGATAAGTGAGAGTTACTGTCACTGTATTGACTTGTGTTTGATAAATTTGCATTTGGATCAGGAATCAGAAATCCGGAAGTTTGTATTGGCATATTAGCCACACAAAATCCAGTATTTGCTTTGTGTTAAGTCATGTGGCTGTGGTGACTTCCTTGTCCCTGTTATCAATGGAATACTGGAGCTATTCTGCCAGACTGAAACCACCGCACTGCTGATGCTTCAAATTCTCTACATGCCCAGTGTTTTTTTAAACAGTGTGTGTCTGTGCAAGACACACTCCACTTAGAAAAAGACACTTCACTGAAAAGTAGAAGTGATATGATATGATATATATGATATTTGACACAACATCATTTATTTAACAGCAGCTTTTTTTTTGTACTCTTACTTTAAAAAAAAAAAGAGCAACATTTCGATGCTTACTACCAATTCTAGTTAAAGTTAGTCATTAAAATGGATGATTTGTGTAGTTTGGGTAGCTTTATCAACATTTGCCAGAATTTCTCTTGACTATTTAAGGGGCCTCTTGCAGTTACTTGCTTTGAGAGTCACATTTGAATATTCACAAATCAAGCTTGCACTCCTCAAGTTCACCAGAATATTGTTGCTTCTGATCCAAAGTAGATTTCCCTTTTAAATTGCTGCTAGCCCTTATTGTGCCCAACACTCACACACACATTCTCACAGATGGACACACACTCAAGGGAGCTGGCCAGAGCTGACAACCTGATGTGCCGTCATATCATATTCCCCTCACAATGCCTTGTGGCACACCTGCTTTCTAGCACAGACAACAGAAGCATCCGTGTTCTCAGCCAAGGGAATGCGTTGCACCGCATGTCTTTGCTCTGATGAGGCTTTTTTTAGTCACTCAGCTCTCTTACCTGCATCCTCCAACCCTTCATCTATCTCCATATCAAACACATCAGATCTGCTGCCTCTCAGCGAGTCCCGTTGTTATTAGACAGAAGAGCAGAGAACCACAGACGCAGTAGTGAAACAGAGAAGAAGGAGGGAGGAAAACTTTAAAAGCGCTGCTCATTTGATTAACAAATATGTGTGCACAAGTGTGTATATTCGTAGTGTCTGTGTGTGTGTATGTATGTGTGTGCGTGTGTGTACGGGGCTGTATGTGTGTGTGTGTGTGTGTATCTGTGAAACGCCAGGAGGCAGATGTATGGTATGCAAAAGCAGCTGAGGGAACCTAGAGAGCAGACGCAGCAGGAGAATCCTGCTTAACAGCAACACGCCACAAAGAAGCTGACTACAGGCTGACAGGGTGGGATCACACTACACACACACACACACGCACGCACGCACACACACACATATACACACAAACACACAGACACACAAATTGTACACATGTTCACGTACATGTGCGCAAACAAAAACACACACAATCTAAGCACTTGATTTAATATTTAATTGTGTGTATACATAAACACAAGACTGCGCCCACACATTACATGCACACACACACAGAGCTGCTGGCAGTGTGTTTTTCGCTTGACTTGTGCTCTCCTGTGACATTTCCTCATTGGCTTGTTTGTCTCAATTATTCCTGCTTATTGGACAGAGATGGTTAACCCATTAACTTGCTGACAGGGAGGAGGGAAAAAGAGAGAGACCATCAGCGAGACAGAGAGAGCTAGATTATGGTTCGACCTGCCTTAGGCGTGTTGTGAATCACACAACGGTACAAGGCAACAAATACGGACTGGCCTGGCCGGACGCCAACGAAACACACAAGCTGCACCAACACGCAGGCAGCAGAGAGCAGCTGAAGGGGCAGCGGAGCTCCAGCACCTTGGGGCCTGTTGGAGGGCCTGAGCTGACCTTCTCCACTCACCAACGTGCTTCTGGATTCAACGCACTGTCCTTTGACGAGGCTTGTAGGCTTGTGTGTGTGTGTGTGTGTGTGTGTGTGTGCAAGTATTGTAACTGCGGGTAAAGTGCATCATTGAATGTGCCAACATGTGTGCCAGTGATGTATGTATGTTGTGGAGCTGTGTGTGTGTGTAAGGAGGCTGCCTTGCCCTGTGTCAGACCTCTGCTGTGTTCAGTAAGTGAGGCGTGCTAATACTGCGTGTGCTCATGTTTCACGCATCAGCACACAGTCGAAGAGACTCACCCGAGGTCACAGACTGTCAGACCCTCCTCCCCCCTTCCTACCTCTCACCCCCTACCTCCTCCTCCTCCTCCTCCTCCTCCTTTTGCGACTCAATCCTTCCTTTTCACTCACTTAATGCTCTACCTTCAGTTCGAGCCATCTTTCGGTTTCCCCCTTTTTCCCCCCCTACTTTGCTATCAGTCTTTCCCCTTCCCCTTCCCCTTCCCCTTCCCCTCCGCCCCTCCTCCTCATTCCCCAAGGATTCCATCATGCTCAGTCTTTTAGTATCTTTAATGTCTTTTACCTGTCAACAGAGGAAAGAATGCACGAGCAGCTCCCCAACAAAGGAAAAACACCCTCCTGTCATCTCAGAAAATGCTGCAGGGAGGAAGGGGAGGGGCGAGGGGGGGGGTTCAGGATCGACAGGGGGACAGAGGGAGCTAGATAACACGGGAAGCGGAATAAAAAAAAAAAAGGAAATGTTGAGTGAGAGGGGATAGGAAAATGAGGCAGAGGCGAATGTTGTACTCTTAATAAGTGTTAAATAAACACAAGCTGTGCCATTCCTGAGCTAGTTAGCGGGTTTTTAAAAAAAATAGCGCTTAAATGGCAACATGTCTCAAACATGCGTCATTTTTCAACACCTTCAGACATTTGGAGACAACACACCCTGTTGGCAAACTACTTTTGTACAATGAGCCTTTGTTTTAATGACAAAGAGCGACTCATGTATGAAGTATCAAACACACGCACGCACATGCGTCAGGGAACACAGACAAATACACACACATGACCTCTCCAGCTTCAGACAGCTATAGTCTGTGAATCCTCAGCAGCTCAGTTCAGCTCCACCACGCTCCACAACAGCACCAGCAACACACATTCACATGGGATAAAGCTATAAGCCGTACAATCCAATAGGCACCTCACTCAATCTGTGACTGTCTCTGTATCCCATGCCCAGCATGTATGCAAGTGTGAGTGTGAGTGTGTGCGTGTGTTTGTGTGACTGAATCCTTTGCTATTACTAATCTGCTGGCAAAGCCCCCGTCCTCAGCGTTGCCCTCGTCTCCGTATTATTCTGGGATTAGCTTGTGTGTTAGCCTAGCCGCAGCCCACAGCCTGAGCTGGGGAGAGGCAGCCATCTTAGAACAATGCCTATTGATGAGACACTAAGAGGCTTGATTGGATTAATCATCTCTCCCTCTCCTTTTTTTTTTTTTTTGAAAACTTCTCTAGCCTCTCCTCTTTGTTTCCATTTCCCTTCTGTCCTTTTGCTTTTCCCCACTTCCCTTCAAGCTTAGTAACACACAGATTTGGTTGTTTCTCCCCTGTGACGGGATGGTGCTGTTGACGCCCCCCTTGTCGGATAACGAACGCAAACAAAAAAGGCTGCTGGTTTATAAGGAAATTTCAAGGTAAAAAGTAAACATCTAATTAAAAGGAAGAATCAAATAGCTTTGCACTGCTTCGGGGTTGTCGAACATTTAAACATCACAGTACTTGCTAAGTGGTAGGCTCCTCCTCGATAAGCATGGGAACCGTGCCTGTGAAAGTGGCTGATTATGATTATGATGTGGAATCTAATTATATGCGAAAAGGTTGTGGGGGAAAAAAAAAATCTGTGAAAGAAGAAATGTACATGCAGGTTGTGTCTTTTTTTATTCTTTCTATGAAACACAAGGGAAAGAGCTGCCAAAATGTGAGGCAGAGCAGAGAGAAATGAGGGTGACTCTCTGCAGATCTGGCCTCTGTTTAGCTGGGGCACTCTACCAAGTAGCAGTCGCTAGCCTGGGCGGCCTTTGGCCCGCTGTCCGCACCAATCACATCGCAGCCCCAACTACGCCAGCGTGGACCCACAGCAACCCTCCAGTCTGGTGCCAAACACCCGGCACACTCACACTCACACACACACACACA
>JAQNCA010000001.1:16189721-16205925 GCA_029783725.1 Acanthurus tractus
TGTGTGTGTGTGTGTGTGTGTGTGTGTGTGTGTGTGTGTGTGTGTGTGTGTGTGTGTGTGAGTGCGTGCGTGCGTGCATGCGTGCGTGTGAGGTTGTTATATTAAGAGGGGTGTCTTCTGTTGCTGCTCTTCTTCATCATGTTCCTGAAAGTGCCGTTGGCAAGGAAACCAGAGAGAGAGAGACAGACATGAGAGACAAGTCAAGGAGCACGGTTTCGTGTAAGAGCAGGACGAAATGGGGAAGAAAAGGCAGACAAATGAGAGAGGAGAAATAAAAGCAGAGGACCTTGGAAGAGAGTGGTGGACGGGAGGGGAGGGGGGGGTTAGCAGGGCTGGGCGGGATGGTTGAAGAGAGATGGAGAAGGGAGTTAACAGAGGGGAGGCAAAGAGCATGTGACAGTGCGACCCACACCTCCCACTGACAAGCTTTATTACAGTCCCACCTGCAGAGAGACAGCAAAAAGCACTTAGCCTCAGCCAAGTCGCCTGACAGTGGAGGACAGTTTGAAAAGGGAGGGAAGGAGAGAGGGATCGAAGCGCAGGGAAAAATGGAGAGAGGGTGGAGGTGGAAACAGGGAGGCTGGGTGGGAGGAAGGGATGATTGAAGTCATGGGGTTGAAGAAAGGGAGGGAGAGAAAAGAGATATGAAGACAATAGAAGGATTGGAGAACAAGAACAGAGGGGGAAAAACATGACAAGAGCATGAGCAAACACAAAGGAAAAGCAGGGAATCAATTTCTTTTTTTAGCTTTCAAGCTAAAAGCATTGATAAAATTAAACTCAAACATTGTTTTTATGGATCTTTTGATCCTATAATTTGTTGTGGGGGTGTGTTGCACTGTAAGGGTTTCTCTTTTTTTTGTCTTCTTTTTTTCTCTCTTTTTTCTGTGTGCTATAAATAAAAGAAAAAACGGACAGAAATACATACAAAACACAGCTTACCGCCAGCTGTGCATGTGTGCAGGCAGGCGAGCTTAACTTGTTTGAACACCTGTTTCCTGGTGGAACTGAGGTCAGAGGTCAGAGTCTGGAGGTCTTTCACTAAGTGTTAATTTTTTAGAGCTACTGCTGAAACATGCCTGTAACCTGACCTCACCGCTCCACACTGAGCCTTGACCTCACGTCAGGTGACCTCACAAAGACCTAATGTAGCTTTTTTTTAAGATCAAAAGAGAAGTTCTTTGCTCCACATTGCACACTGTATAAATATATATCCGTCATAATAACATCATCCCCAAATGCTTTTTTTTTTCCTGTCATCATTCAGTGCGACTCATGCAACCCATGAAAAGGAAATAATTAAGAGGATGAAATGAAGAGAGGTTTATTACTTCCTGAACAGCGACAGCTCGCATCTATTAGCCCACCAGCCTGCTGATGTATCTGCTGATGAGCTATGGCCAAGTAATGACGTGCTTCGCTGGCTGTGAATCTATAGGTCTCTCCCTAAGTCTACTCATTTTGGCTCTCAGGCTCTGGATGGAAAACCACAGTCACTAAATCAAACCCATCCGGAGGGAAGACGAGAGAGAGAGAGAGAGTGAGGGGGGAGAGAGGGGGTTAACGGCCTGTTTCTCAGCCATTCGGAGGAAAGGAATGTGTTGGAAAGAGTACAAATCAACCAGAAGTGACTGCACAATAAGGTCAGTGTGATCAGAGGAGAATCTTGACTCAAATGCTAGACAGGCACAAACACACACGCACAGAAACCAACACATTAAGCGCACACATGCAAACACAGTGAGTGATTGAGTTGGGGCATAACCCCGTGCCCACCCTGTGAGTGGCTAATAACAGTGGCATTGCGCCAAACCCACTGTCTCCTGACTAATTCCCCCCATGCCCGCCAGGGCTGGCGCCACACTGCAGAACAGAGCTCTGTTTCTCAAAAATCCTGTGATCATTACATTACTGAATCACTCCAATAGATGGATGAAAAAACAGACACACAGGCCATCCAGCTCTCTTGCCCCCTGAAGAAAAGATATAATGGAGCAGACAATGGGAACACTGTGAATTAATATTTGTTTGTTGAGGCTGCCTCCCCTCACTTAACACACACTCACACACACACACACACATACACCTCAACGCCCACTCTGCTGGGCTGGAAAATGAGGGCAGTAAGGTGGCGCTCTGCCAAGCATGGTGCTGCCAAGAGACTCAGTATACCCTGGTCTCCAGTGGCATTTTAATCACACATAGACACACTTCCATCTGCTGTGCTTCATGGGAGCGGTGGCAAGCTTGTTGCCGTCATTCGAAGTTAGCCCACCCTTCTGCCATCCCCACTGAGGGGGGGACAAAAGGAAATAAGACAAGGGAAGGAGAAGGAGGGAGGCAACCGGTGGCATTCCTCCCCATGCCCCCTCTGTCACCCTCTGATCTCTCTCTTTCCAAACACTGTTGTCTCTCCTGTTCAGTGTCCTTGTCCTCCTCTCACCATCCTCCCATAGTTTCTTCCCTTGTCTCCAAGCCCACTGCTCCCATCATCCCTCAGCTCTACTCTATATGTGCATCGTTACTCTCATCCCCTCACCTGCTGTTCTCTTCTCTATGCAAGAGACACTCAGATGGGTGGCTGTCACCCCAGCTTCTCGTGGACACGCTGTTTCTCATTTAACATATGTGTGTGCTGTGTATGTGCTCTTGTAACACGGCTGTTTGTGGACTTAACCTGACTGCTGTGTTCTTCATGCAAGTCTCCTAATGTAGAACATTAACCACAGCGGCCAAAGCAACTGCTCAGACATCGATCCTCCTCCCGGGCAAATGCGGGTTGCCAGAAACTGTGAATTACCCCCCTCTGTGCCCCGACCAGCACCCAAACCCCTTCTTCAATGGTGCTTCATGCTCCCACGGTGGGTGATTGTAATTGTATTGAACTGGCCAGCAGCCAAGCGCACAAGACTGCCAAGTCTGCCAAGTCCAGCTGTGCCGTTGCAATCAAAGCACACTCACAGCTTATCTCAAGACAATGATATCATCAGCATGTGTAATCCCAAGACACATATGCACACACACACACACACATAGACCTACATACCTCTAAATGTGTTTGATCAGCATGAAGACGGTTGTGAAACAGAGGAGGGGAGCAGAATAAATAAATGTTAAAAAAGACTGAATTCACACTAGAGATAGCAGTGATAGACGCTGTAACAGCGCAGACGAAAGAACAGCATAATGGTATACATTTTTCTCACCATATATTGTGCCATTTATACTAGTCCAGCATGTCTCTCCCTCCATTAGATATCTGTGTCGACACTACAGCAGGGAGGTTTACCTCGTTTCTCCACCCCTAATAGTGATGTATTGACCGTATGGTTGTTTTGAGCCTGAGCGACTGCTGATATATGTGAAGTGTTCAGTGAATGTGTTCACGGGACCACAGGCCTGAGGCACATAGTGGTCAGCCCGCATGTCACATCCCCCCCAACTCCACGTCTGCCTCCTGTCTGATAGGGACTCTAGCTGCAATTTTTGTTATATATTGTGACATTTAAAATAAAATAAAATAAGAAATTGAAAATAAGAAAAATTTGGATCCTCTCGAAACCTTTCTGATCTGATTGTTTTTTAATAGATTTTCTTAACGCTCGCTCACATACCGGCATTCACACATATTCACATCTGATGTTTTTTAAGAATGATAGGATTCAATCATTAAACAACCTCCTGTGAAACTGCTGGATTAAGGCTAAGAAGAGAGGCTGATGACATGAGACAGCCAATGCTACACAGTGCTGCAGTCTGCCTTCCACAGCATTTTAACTGTGTGAATATTTAATATCTTAATGGTCACAGATCTAATTTGGATATTTGCCTTGACCAGTTGCACAGAGAGAGAAGGAGACAGCATGCTTTAACAATACATTGCGGTGCTAAGATCAAGACTGATTGAGCACCTCTCTCCTCCGCTCTGTGTGAACACGGCAAGCGTGTCTTGTGTCACGTTTTCAGCCTGAGTGAAGGAAATGGGCCGTGTCATGTCAGTGTGAGCAGCAGCTCAACACGCATGATGGAGAGTATTTAAATAACTCATGAAAACCCTGTTCTCAACCCACACGAGACCACTGGGAGCAACGTTCAGTCCTTCGCGAGTGTGTGTGTGTGACTGTGTGTGTGTGATGACCCGCTTTGTCATGACGGTTTAACCAAACGTCTTCAAGTGTGTTGTGGTTTAGCTAGTGTGCGTGCGTCTGTGCGTGTGTGTGTGTGTGTGTGTGTGGGTTGTAAAGAGAGCTGAAGATGAGCTTCTGTAAACGACGTGGGGGCCCTCGCGGCTAAACAGCAATAGCCTTAGAGAAAAGAGAGAAAGAGGCCTGAGCTGGAGGGGGGCAGTGAGCAAGAGAGAGAGAAAGAAATATGGATCAGGAGGAGAGGAAGTGGAAAGGAGAGTGAAGAGTGACGAAAATTAGATTTACAAAACTCCTGTGTTTATAAGTGTGAACGTTTATGTAAAAAAAAGGAGAGAGAGAGAGAGAGAGGGAGGGAATAGATATCCAGAGAAAAGGCAGTTCAGCTACACTGATAAGAGGAGACAGCAGCACTTTCCACATAAACGCACTGAGCTCAAAAACCCAGTGTGGTGATGGCCTCCCTCGGGGCATTCTCACACACACATACACACGCACATGTCACTTGTGTCCGTGTCTGCTTCATCATGACTTCTTCCACCTCATCTCTCGCTCTCACTTTATCACTACCATCCTCTCTTTCTGCAGCGTCCCGACAACTTGCTTACTCATCTACCAGGCCGAACTCTTTACTGTAGATGAAGAAGATGAGACGTAATGACGACAAAACCCGTAATCCACAGCTTAGGAAAAAGAGAGAGAGGGATGTGCATTTGTGTGTTGACACTGATGAATATCAGCTTAGGAAAGTTCGGGAGTCTGTCTGTGCGTGTGTTTTGTGTGGAGCTTGAGGTGGCTGGTTTGCATTGTTGATCTTTAGAAGCAGTTGTATTAAACAATGCATTTAAAAGAGGTGCAGATCCCCTGCACATTTGCAAAACAAACTGCAGGCAAATAATTGTTATTGCCTCCTGTCCCACACGGCAGCATACGTAGGTTGACTGTTGTGATGCCGACAGATGGAAAATAAAGTTTATCTAGATTGGATGAGAGCATGATAGCTGTTGTAGGTATGTGGAGATAAAACATTTTTTTTTCAACTATGTAGTCAAAGAGTTACAACAGTGTGAGATGCTGGATGACCTGACAGCCCATGCCAAAAAAGAAGAACATAAAAAAATGCTTTGTTACTCCACTGTTTGAATGTTAGGGCCATCTTAAACCTCATCTCATGCACTCCAGGTGTCTCACTGTTTCCTGTGTTGCCTCACAGCAGGGTCAGGAGGACTTCTCAAACAGGGAAAAGGAAGCAAAGATAAGATGCCTTTTATGTAAGAGATCCATTCAGAGGGTAAGGCTCATTCTTGGTGATTGTATGATGAAGGTGAAACCAAAGCATTTAGTACTGCATGTTGCTGAGGCCCCGCAGAGTTACAAAAACAAGACATGCAACACGAAGCATGACAAATGTGTCAGATAATGCTGCTAATGACTGGAGAAAAGCAACAGGGGTATTTAACTGTGTGTCTTTGTGAACATTCATCAAAGATCACATCGGTGTGAAGTGACTCTCTCTGTTCTTTCTGTAAACAGGCCTTTTTAAGGGAACCAGACAGCATTATTTTAAGTCAGAGCAACTGATTAAAACAGTTGTTTAAAAAAAAGAAAAAAGTAGACAGAGGAGAGAAGAGTAAACAATGATGCATATAAGACAACACTTAAAAGCATAGCAACAGTGTGGGCTCTTGTCTGGCCTTTGGGAGTACGATACTCACTGGAAAGTGGGTGTTCAGCTCGGTCAGCTTTCTCCGGCTCCAGAGTCACTGGGTGAGAGGGAGTGTGGTCACCTGAAGGTTGAGAAGGCCCTGAGTCCACCTCCTTACAGCCTCCGCTCACACTCTCAATCACAGTAGATGCCTGAAAGATATAAAGACATAATTAACCAAACAGGAAAAAAAGGAGGAACTTTGGCATCAAAGTGTTGTTTTGTAAGATAGAGGTCAATTAACTTATCACAACACAGTCACAGAGTGACTTCAATAAATGTCTGATGTGCTAATTACCAACGAGTCAAGATCTGAATTCTGCTACAATAAGTAAAAAGGGCACTGGAAATGTTTAACAGCACAGACAACCCACTGTTATTGAGGCTACAATGGCAATATTGATGTTATAATCAAATCTAAACAATAAAAAAGACACCAAAGGTGTAAATATAACAATTAACTGCTGATGTAGCCCATCACTGGCGCGACCATTTTTAGCTGCTGTCAGAGCACTCAGATTTCTTCTATAAAAAGACAACAACTAAAGGGGGATGCAGCGCTGGGTGAAGAAGTGTCCCTTCCCAGGAGCGACAGAGCTGCAAAACAGACAGACAGACAAAGACAGAGAGAGACAGAGCGAGAGAAAGAGTTTTTCTGACAGCCCAAGTCTGTTTGGATGTGCTCCACTCTGCCCCCCTCCTCCACAGCTGAAAAAGAGGAAAGAGGGATGAGCCTTCAGGAGAGAGACAAGCTGACCATGAAAAGCAAAGGGAGAAGCAGAGGGTGGCTGTCAGCGAGAGAGAGAGAGAGAGAGGGAAGTGGGGGAGAGTTTAAAAAGAGGCTGTGATGGCTCCCACCATTGACGAGTAGCAGAGAGACAGGCAGGGGAGGTGCAGCGCATCTTAAGACAAAAAGGCATCCTGGGCTTATGAAATATACATAGCTCTCAGCTGGAGACAGAGACACAGAGCGACAGAGCAGAGGAGGGCCCTGAAGACTGACGAGACTCCACTACCCCTCCTAAACACACACTGCTAAAAATAAAACACACAGACACATTACTAATGGCTTCTCATGAGGAGCCAGGGGGGAAGTAGTTAGTGCTTCGTTTTGAGTGTGCATGTGTGTGCTTGCTTACATGTACACACCCATATGCAGGTGTTTTTTTTGAATGTATTAACTGCAGTATCAGATTGAGTGGGTAAAACCACAAAAGCAACTATGACACAAAAAGCAAGTGTTCTGGCTGTTGGCCCATATGTAAATCCACCTGCCGGTCAGGGGGATTTTTTTTTTTTTTCCGTGTCGTTGTTGTTGTTGGAAGTTTGTTTCAACTGCCTCTCTCAGACCTGCCCACCTGCCCTCACTTCAACCCAGGCAGCTGCCTCCGCCACAGCAGCAGTTAAAAACCATTTAAGCAGACCCCACTTAACAATAAACTCACCCTTTGTTCGAGCTAACGATCCAGCTCTCCCACACACTTTGTAATGGCTATGCCACTGAAGTGCTAGGATTTTCATGCAAGTGTGCATGTGTGTGTGTATGTGTGTGTGTGTTTATCACATATTTGCTTTGTCAAGTTTCCCTACTTATCTTACCCTCTTCATCAGACAGGTGGGGTGTGCCTCTGCAGCCTACTGTATATCCCCAACACATCAGGTGTAAGCAAAAAAGTATGCAGGTAAATAGTCATGTCTGAGCCCGGGATTAGCTCTACGCCACAGAGCATAACAAACAACACAGATTTCCTAACCTTTTCTGTCTTCTATCCCCCTCTTTCAGTCTCTCTGCTAAACTCTTTTCCTCGCCTTTATCTCTTTTTTTAATTAAAGTGCAAACATGAGGGGCTTGTTTATGAGTTCTCCACACTTTATACTAAACTGTGAAAGAAAAAAATACAGAGACAGAGACAAAACTAAGTGTTTGAACTCAGCTTTTTTTTTTTGAGTCAGGGCCATGAGCCTTTGTAATACAACCACTGAGATATTGTTACTTATCTCGTCCACAGAAACAGATGGTTGAGAGTAACACTCAACACGTTGGCCTTAAAGAACAAGCTGGAATGCCAAGATTTGATGGTACACATTTAAGCTGTTGCCATCATTGCTCTCCAATGACTCATTTATGCTCATATAATTAGGAAAGGGCATGGTTACTCACAGTGTGTCGTATTACATAACAGAGTGTTACTGCGGGCTCAACCATTAGACAGTTCTTAGCTTAAGATTACAGATCTACAGTCATGCTGGAGGCTCTGCAAAGATGTACTTAGAGCATGAGTGTTTTGAGCTTAACACTAACATCGCTACACTAACACTCTTACAAGGACAATGCTAACATGCTTACGTTAAGCAAGTAATGTAAGCCTAGCATGCCATCCTGCTGACATTAGCTTATTTGAATCTAACACAAAGTACAGCTGAGGTTGATTGTAATGTTCTGAGTTACAAGGTCAAAGTATTGGAGGGATTCAAATTTTGACCTGGTGATGATGCTACATGGGAAAAAAAAGGGAAAAGTAACCAAGTTCCAGTTATTCTGAATGTCTGCACCAAATGTTTGAGCAAGCCGACCGAAATTTACTGAGAAATTTTATTAATAACAACTAATTGCAACCTCAGGGTGGTACTCAAGATAAAGTACCCAGATCATCAAAGTACATAATATTCATCCTCTGCAAACATTTGAATTTATCATAATTTTTTATGGCAATCTATCTAATTATTATCATTTATTTTAGTCTGAGTTAAACTCAATTTTATTTATGCAGCACCTTTAATACAAACATATGATTCAAAGTGTTTCACACTAAAAAATGCAAACAATACACACCAAAAAAAATTATTTACTGACCAACTAATGCTGCTATTATTCCTGAAAGTTAGCAGTAAGTTGTGTTTTGATGCAGCAGAAGGTTGGATTTAAGTAAGATAAAGCTAGACAACGACTTAAAGAACTACGTCTGAGGTAATATGTTCGCTTGTGTTGATGAATGCCCTCTGAACAGGGCGTGAATAGATTAGGGACATGTAAGATCCAGGGCAGGAGTAAGGAGGTGAAATGAGATAGATCTAGAGAGGTAATACTAATTGAGGTTAATTCCACAGTTCAGCATTATCCCCTCTAATCGGTAAGTAGGAAGATGGTAATGGATGATGTTGCAGGACATGGACAGAGCCTGCCAGCAGGAATCACACAGCGGTGAGAAGTACTGTGTGCCCTCAAAGGATCTGAGGACATTAGCAGCTGAGTTCAGATCGTAATATGAAGCAAGTAAACACAGAGGGCCTGCAGGCTTGCACAGGGGAAAGTGTGAGCGCCATTACACATGTATGACCGAGAGAGAACGACTTGTAATTATAGACGGTCTCAGCCTCTACGGTCATTTGCCTGTCTCACATCTCATCTGTCAACCTCTTGAAACAGTTGCTGCACCGGAGCACCCTACTTTGGACCCAGTTTCACTTCTGAGTAGTGACACACAGGGTGTAATGGGGCACTACACATGCACATCACCCAGTTAACACATGCACCCTCTAAAAATAACTCTTCCCTTTATCTCTTTTACACACACGCACACACACTCATTATGACCTAATCCAGGCCTCTCCGGGGACAAGCTTTTTCATCACGGCCATGCCCATCAATACTGGAGCCCTGCACAACATCTGCAGTTCAACACCTACCAGATTCATTAAGGAAGAGGACAGAGCTAAAAGGAAGAGGACACATCGATAAGAAGCAGTAGGTGGGAGCACATGTGTGTGTTGCGTGTGTGTGTGTCACCAGGGGACAGGGCCATCCGTAAACACTGTGGACAGTCTAGACAGGAAAGACACTTGAGGATGTCGATAAGTTAGTCAGCGGGGGGTGAAGTTAGATCAATAGGAAGACAGGATGATGTCAGAGGCTGGAGATGAGATCACCTGATGCAACTAAGGATCCACATATGAGGCCCTTTTGATGTTAAATTAATTGCATTATTTGAGAAATGTTCCGAATTAAAAGGGGAATTTTTTCATAAATTAGTCTTTGAAATACTCCCCAACAAACAGCTGAAGTTAACTAAGAATACACATTCTTTCAAGACCTCCATGCAATAAATCATGAACTTATCCTGTTTCCTCTGGTACCAATTCCAGCTGTTGTTCCGTTCTTCGCCACAGTGGCATTGCCAGCTGAATCACTCTTGTGTTACATCATTTTATGTTCGAGTTGCAAAAACAGATGTTTATTCATGTGAAAATGCAACAGATTACAACTTCAACATGATTGGGGGATGAAGGCCTGCAGTGATTCTGCCTTAGGAATGGGGAAAAGGAAGGAGATGAGGTTGATATCAGCCGCAGGACGCGACTGCCCTATATCACGTTGCCTATCTTGCCATGGCTTTGAGAGCGAGTGTCTGTGGGTGCGCACGTTCGGGCTGATGTGTGTTTGCGCGTGTTCTCAGCTCTACTGACATTTTCTCAAACGTGCTTGACATTTCCAGGGGATTTGAGGATCTGATCCCGTCTGTGTTTGAAGAGTTGTGTGCTGCCCTCCTAAAACACACTGAGGAAAACACTGCTGCAGAGCCGGCAGCGTGCCCTGCCTTCGGGGGCCTTACTCTACGGCATTCGGAGCAGCCCCCTTCTCACTCACCCGGAGTGTGATCAGGAGAAGGCCTGCGCTTTACATTGCCTGCCTTTTAGAAATAACTGGTTCACTGCTTGGTCTTTTACTTAGTCTTGCTGTTCTCCCCTGAGCTGTGGAGTGTTTCTGCCTCTTTCAACTGAGGCAGAAAAGCTATCACCAAAAGATATGAGAGAAGAAAAGAAGATGGAAATAGTGTGGTAGGGAGCGAAAGAGAAACAAGCAAAAAAGTGTGAGAGAGAGGGAGGGAGAGATCTGTTTCTTTTGCTACAGGCTGGTAAGTGGAGCGAACTGACACAGACTGACATCTCTCTTCCACGGAGACCAAGTTAAAAAGAGCTTGGCTACTCTTTGCCCATTACTCTCTCTCTCTCTCTCTCTCTCTTTCTCTCTCTAACCTTCCTTTCTCTCACTCTTTCAGTTGTTCTCTTTCTCTTTCTCTTCTCTTTCTCTGCCCACCCTTCCGTTTTTTCTTGCTTTTTCTGCCTGGATGGACTCTGCAACAGTCCTGTTCTGGCTTAAGGCTCAAATTACACCCAGCCACACACAAGCACACACACAAACTAACACACAAGCCCATACAGTAGCCATGAGGAGGCCCAGGGCCCAAACTCAGGTCAAGCTTGGGTCTGTCAAGGGCAGAAGGACAGGAGTCCTGACAGAAACAAGCGCTGGAATGAGGATGATCTGACAGAAGCTCGGACACAATAAGACAAAAGGAACAAACTAGAAATGCACGATAAGAAATTATCAGTTAATAATTGGAAATTTAAATTTCCGGCTATTCATTGTCATTGGTTATAAACAGAGCTGAGTTGCTTTAATTGACTTAGCTAAGGCAGCACCTACACATTTTGATGTATGCGTGGCAAAATGCACCTTTAAAATAATATTGCACCAATAAACAAATAGAAGGAGTAGAACAGACACAATATATTTTGTGATGCTCGTGACCTCGAACTGCTGCAGTTGGATAGAACCACACAACCATGAGTCAACCATGTAATCACTAGTGTGGATGTTTAAAACATTTTTGGAGAAAGACAACGCAATCTTATGTTCCAACACCTGTTTCTCAAGGTAACAATGTCAATAAGATATGGTTAGGTCCGACCTTTGAAATATTTAAACATTCGCCTTTTCTCACTTAATCTTGCCTTTCTTATTCTCAGTTGAGCATAAATTACAAGTTACAAACTTTATTTAAGTAAAAATAATGAAATTCTGGGTTATCTTTTAGGTATGAACTTACACAAATATATTTACACTAACACACAAGGGTGCATATGCATGTGCTGACTACCATACCTTCTCCATTCAGCCAGTTCTCATTACAGTGAAAGCTGAAACTTGTAAAGGACTGTTTACTTATTTGAGTGCATGAATAGGTAAACATACACAAACACAAGTATGCAAATACTGTTGGAATACTGACCTCACAGCTGCAGAATATACAACATTATCAAAATTCATTGTGTTATGCAACCTGCGTTTCTCTTAATAAAAGACTTCCTAGTACAACAGTTTACCAAATGCCATGTGAAGCTACAAAAAAATACATCTTTAAACTGCAACAGTAGGAGTGATGCTGGACACGACCTTGGAGGAAGCCTCCGGACCAAAGAAATACCTCAGCAAACATTAGAATTGCAAATAAGATTCAGACTGAATCAGCAGTACATTTTCAGCCTAACCATACCTGCAAACTCCCTTAGCAGTGCAGGATACAGGAGGTCACTGGATCAGCTCATGTGATCTGATCTCATCGCTCACCATCATCCCGTCCTTCAAATGCCAGTGATGTCATGGCTGTAAAATATGTGCATGCTGATGGATCGCAGAGCTCAGAGGGAGGGAAGCACTGCATTTGATGTGTCAAAAAAAAGAGGCCCCTTCCTGTGTTGGCTTGTCCCCGGGAACTGAATGCATTAGCTACAAGTGCCTCAATAACCATGTGATACTAGCTCTATTGATCCCTGTGGGGGATTTCCACCCCCGAGCCTTAAAGGCAGGTCATAGTGCAGAGTGCAGGAGCAGGAAAGGATTTAGATGCAGGGCTGCAACAGCAGTAATGCTGATATCTGATGTGCATGTCATGTCATTTACTCCTGTCTTTTAGTATTTTTAGCTTGACTTTAGAATTCAACTTCAAGGATGTCAAACTACTATTTCAAATTTATTTGAAATGGGATTTTGATGGGTCAAGCCTGCAGTTGGATCTCAAACTGTGGGGTGAAAAGAAGTTAGATGGACGTCAACAAATCAAGAAAAATGCTTCTTCATGGCACTACAGCTTGTCCTTGGGCTAACGTCCCAAAAATATAAACGCACTCAATCTTACCTGGCTTAAAACACAATCTTTTTACAGACAAAAAGTGTGAGCAGACAGGTAGTCACACATGCACACAAAGACACATACAAACACACACAAACACACATACACACAGCTGGTGACCATGACTGCCAGGCTGCATCTTTCTCCCAAGTCTGTTGGGAACAGGAAGAGGGTAAGTGCTATCGATTGGCTTCTTCCTGCCTGGACTGACTATCAGAGCAAAAACAGGCTGACCGTTTGACCGTCTGCTTTTCAGTGCAGCACCGACCGCACACATACATGTACATACACAAACACACACACACACACACACATACACAACTCTTGTCTTCCAGTTCTTCAGGAATTCGAGGATACACCTGGAGCAGTCCATTATCAAGTCTTTTAATGTTAAGGAGGTTTAAGAACCAATAAAGAATAAAATATCACAAAAATCTATAATTATATTTTAATTATTTCTAGCAGTAGAAGAAAGAGTGGAGGTAATTAGTCCTATTTGCCAACATTGTAATGACGTTGTAACCATACAAATGATAAAGCAGACAAAAGAATAAATAAATAAATAAATCACTTATTTTTCTCTTGAATTTTTGCATGTATACATAACATATTCATGCTCACAGACTATTGCACAAAAAAGTATTTATGTAGCATAGGATGTATACATGAGGCATCAAAAGCAAGTTAGGAGGCAGACACTTGGGTCAATATGAAACACTCCTCTGGGCAGCACTGTGACATTATGAACAGAAATCTCTGATGCACTCAGCTTTCGTCGATGGCATTTAGATATGAAGCGGAGGAAAGATGGAGGGGTACGAAACAGGGGGAGGGACGAGTGGACGTGCAGATAAACAGACTGACAGAGACCGAGACGTTGTTCGTTGTGGTTTTTACAAATTAAAGGGTTGGATGAAAATATAAAACAGTGTTATTTGTGTGTGTTTGTGCAAAATGCTTCAATGAACAGACGTAAACAGACACCTTGGTGTGACAGAGGTAATCTGAAAAAATATATTGCCACTTATTTTGACATCACTTGATTTTTTTAAATACTTTTTAACCAGAAAAGGGTCTTACTACAATAACATTTTCTAAACAGGACATGTAAGGTGTGGGTGATCAGATAGAATATGAAATATAATCAATGAATACAAAACTCATTGGGAGAAAATTATATTGTGAGACTGATAACATTATTAATACGTATTTTATAAAAATGACACTGTAGATCATTAAAAATACATAGATTAAACATATAAATAAACCACTTAGATACTTATGAGTGTTTCATAAAAATGTAACTGATTATTATTATGAAACAGAATTCAAAATGTTTTTTGTTGGAACACAACAAATGCATAAACATACAGAGATGCAATACACACACTTTTCGGGTGTGATGGCACACACACAACACACTGTAAACACACAAAAAAGTCTACAAATCTGGTGAAATAAAGTTTCAATGAATATTGAACAGTTTGAGGGGAAAAATAATGTCGAATCACTTTAAAGGTGCAATCCTGACATCACTGCATTTTTAACATCATTACTAAACATTCTTTACTCTCATAGATTTCTGCCAAGCTGGACTTTATAAGAGTTTAAAACTCATTGTAATTCAGTGTCATTTGCAATGATTTAGCACCTCATATCAAAGGTGCAGCATAAATATGAAAATCTTAAATAATAACGCTGCTTGTATCAAAATGTCACTTTTTTTTTTTTACCACACAGACTTTATTGCTCCATTTACTGGTAAATACGAAAGGGTGGTGTTGGCCAAAGACACTGCTGCTCTCATATATCTGTTGTCAGGCCCCAGGAAAATATATATAGTAGGTAATATATACAGCAGAGCACAGCAAAACAACTCTATTCTCCAGAGGGAGAAGAAAGTGGGGAGACAGCAAGAACAAGATAGAGAGAAACATAGATAGAAGTAGAGAGAGAGAGAGAGAGAGAGAGAGAGAGAGGGAGAGAGAGAAGCACAAAGGGCTGTTTTCTGCTGGGTGGGTAAAGTGTGTCCAGGGGGCAGCTGAGTGAGCACACACAACACAAAGCCTGTCATTAGTCCCAGCTTTCTGCAGACACAACACACTGTGTATTTGTGTGTGTGTGTGTGTGCGTGAGTGCGTGTGTGCGTAAAAGACAGAGAGAGGAAGGGAGAGAGAGAGAGGATGACAATGTGTGCACATGTGCCTCTGGGTGTGTGTCGAGGTTCTGTGCACATGTGTGGAGTTTCAGACATTGACAAAAGCCTGTGTTGTTGTGCTTGTCTTCTCTGATGTACAGCTCCTTCAGGATCACAGCCCTGCGCAGTCAATCCTTGCCCTGCCTGCTTCTCTGAATGTGTACGTGTGTTTGTGTGTGTGTGTGTGTGTGAGAGAGAGATTAGTTGCAATGTATGGATCCTCACCCTCACCCTCCTACTCCTCCTCCCCTTTTCTTCCCCTCCATTCTCTTCTCTCTATCCTCCTCCTTGTATCTGCCTCTGACACCGCCACACACACACACACACACACACACACACACCGCCTCCTGTCTACCAGCTGCCACTTTGCAGCCATTCATCAGAGCTATGATTAGTGAGTGGAGGAATGTCATGTAGCTACAGCCGACTCCTCACCCCGACCCTGACCTTTCACCCCGGGACGACCCCGGATGACCCTGGGCCGCCGCAGCTGCTTTTACACTGCGCCGACACACTCCATTAGGCCTGACACCTGCTTCTACACGCTGAATCACAGTCTGATAGACACACAGGAACTCACAAATACACACAAAGATGCAAAGGATGGCCGTAGAAGTAAGACTCAAAACAGTTCCTTATGCACAGACACACACACACACACCCACAAGCACACAAACACAATGGCCTTTACACATGCTAATGCAGTAAGGCGGCCCTTTTATGAGATTACACAGTCATTACAGTGAGAGGGGTCATTAGGGGCACCTGTAGCTGAGCGGCTCCACTGTGTATTGGGAGCATGTGTTGGTGTGTGTGTGTGTGTGTGTGTGTTCATGGCAAATGGTATATGCACTGAATATACTGAAGTATACGCAGAACTAGAGGATGTTATAGAGCCAGTTCTAGCGCCATTCAGTGGACACTGTGCATATGTTCTGTGTGCAATAAGACACTCTTTGTATGAGTGAGTGTGTGTGTGTGTGTGTGTGTGTGTGTGTGTGCGTGTGTGTGCCTGTGTGTGGGCCCCAGGCTGACTCTGACAGCTCAGTGCTAGCCATCTGCTGGCAGTCACACCAGGAGAAAGCAACTGCAGCCAAACAATGGAGAGCAATGACAGGCCAGGATTTGTGGGGAGTTTTGTGTATGCGTGTGTATGCGCATGAGTGTGTATCTTTGTGTGTGTGCCTCG
>JAQNCA010000001.1:16266089-16283204 GCA_029783725.1 Acanthurus tractus
CACATGCACACACACAGAGGCATACACACAGACACACACACACTCACAGATGTACACAAACACAGTCATACACTCGTCCCCCCCACCCCCACCCCCCCCTTCCTGTGCCGACCTACTGGAGTCGGCTGTTGTTATTGGCTGCCTGCCACCTTCGGAAGAAGCGCGCCCTCAGCCTTTCCCTCCTTCCCCTCTCTTCTCTCCCTCCTTCTCTCTCTCTCTCTCTCTCTCCCTCACAGCAAGCGAGCTGCTAGGGAAATGCTGATGACATGACATCTTCGGAGAGGTCCCTGGAAAAAGTGATTACCGCCCACCCTCCTCCCTATCAAATAATCCTGTTCTTGTCAAAGACCCTGCCTCCCAGTCTATTCAGCACTCACTATCCACCCCACCTAGCTCTAGCTCTCTCTCCATCTTTCTCACCTTTCTTTCTTTGCATGTGTGTGTGTGCATGTGTATGTCTTTATGAGTGGGTGTGCTCGCGTGCACTTCTTTTGGTATTAGCTGCTGGATGACTTGTCCTTTGCCCCAGAGAGGAGCACAGGCCTTTATTCTCAACCCATAGCAAACAGAGTTAAGCACATGGATTCACAGCTGTCAACAGTCAGCATTTTCCTCTCAGGTTGTGCTCTTTAACCCATGTAATGTGTGTGTATATGTGTGCATCAATGTGTGTCTATGAGTGCAGTATTTAGCCGCCTCTTGTCTCCTTGTTCATTTTGCTGCAGTGCACAGAGGTGCTGTCTGATACATGAGGTGCCTGACATACACAAAACTTGCATAAGGAGTCTTTAATTCTCTGCACACACACACACACACAAGCACAAACACACACACACAGGCACAAGCACACACAGAATCTCCTCTCATGGCTTGTCTGGATTCCTGGGGTGTGTTGGTCACGCGAGGAACAGTGTGAATGCTGAGTGCGAGCCAGCAGTCAAAAGAAGGGGAAAAGTTCTGACAGGAGGAAGGATGGAGGCAGGCTGGGCTGCTACGTTTGGGTCGCAGCCATCTTTACATTCAGCCCTTTCACATTTGAGTCACAGCGTGGTTCCTGTTTCCAGAGCCTTTAAACCACCATGAACTCTGAATTTCCAGAGGACGTCTTGGAAGACAGCAAGGAAACAATTGTGTCTTATTTGCTGGATCTTTTAAAACTGTTTATAAATGTGGTAATGATAAAAGAGATGATTTTTTTTTAAATATACATACATTGAATTATGTGCTGAAGCCACCATATATAATAGTATTTCTTATTAATGTCGGAAGCCTCAAAAAAGACTTTCTTTCAGTTTAAAAAAATATCCAGTGATCCTTCATAGATCTGGTGTTTCACTTTGTATTTCTTGTGGTGTGGCTCTAGAAATGGTATTATCAGCTGACGGTCAGCTGAATACACTGGTGCAGACTGAATTGTCTTAACCACTGCGAGGGGAATTGCCTAGAAATTCTGTCCAGATATTCATTGTGCCGTGACAATGAACGCTAACGACCCCTACTGACATCTTGCACCACCAGCAGGTCAAAGTTTACATTTATCCAATGAAATATTCCAGCAATTAGTGGACAGACTAGAACCAATTTTTGGACAGATAATCCTGGTTCCCACATAATGAATCCAAAGGACTCTGGGAATCCCCAGACTTTCCTCCTTCACCACAATGGAGATATCTGTTATTTCAAGTGACGTGTCCCAACAACTGTCATTGGGTGGACTACCTGCAAAACCACACGATATGCAGATCTCACCTTACTCTCACCTTAGCATGCTAACATGCTAAGGTGAGAGTTTTAAGATGGTAAATATTTTAACATTTGAATTGTTGCATTGTCTTTGTGTTGGTATGCATTTAGCTTAAAGTGTAGGCTCTTGTTTCTTAACTAATTCTATTTTTTTTAAAACAATTCTTTGTTGCTGCTGCAAAGTGCATCACCTAAAAATAGGAATGCACAACATGACACACATTTGCTCAGGAATAACATGCCACTTCCCTCAAATATCTAATCAGCCACTTCCACCATTCAAAACATGTTCATTCATAAAACAGTGAGCTCAAAGTGGAGATATCGAGTGACCGTAGTATGCATCTCCTGAGATCAAGTGTTTTCCTCTCCTATCTTCCTCTCGATCTCTCTATTCTCCTACTCTCCTCCATGCCGACTGCATTCACAGTTCCCAATGCTGTGCTAAGGACCACAATTATGCTTGAGAGTGAAAGAGCTGCTCTTTGTTCTTCTTTCTTTTTCTCAGATAACACATTTCAATCACACTGAAATTTCAGTTGTGTTATCTGAGAAAGAGGCAGAGTAACAACGTAAGAAATGCCACTCCTCACTTTTATTGAATAAAAACTATATTCAGAGAGATAAGAGCAAATTAGAGCATCACAGAGGGTTTGATCTTGAATTTCCATGATAGCTTCGCCAAATCCATATATCCATTTTACTAATTACTCTATTCTCATATTAACCACCTTCACACATCATGGTGCACCTCTCTTGCTATTATACATCAGCAGATTGAAGCAGGTACGATTGTTCAATCTGATAGTCAAGCTGACAGTTCTTGTTTGGATAAGATGTTTTGTTTTTCTTGGACTACTCTTCGCTGTGCTCGTGCAGTTACAAGAAGAAATCATTAGTTTCTTTACCAAACATAAGCAGATGGATTCAAATGATCCATGATGGATCAATTCTGCTGGTTTGTTTGTGTTCCAAAACTGCTGTTGTAATTCATTTAGTGTAACTGAATCATTTGGGCTCTGACTGTCTAGGAATTTGCTTTTGTGTTTGTCTATGTTGGGATGTTTTTATGTGGTATAATTCATATGTGCGATTGTACTCACGTCTCAGTGTGTTTTAATGTACGTGTGTATATTACATTGCTCATGCCCAGGTGTGCCAAGCAGGTGACAAAACAAGTCTTCCCTTGGCTAAACTGCAGGCAGAGGAAGCTGCAAACTCTCATGTATCCCCATTTACCTGACGACAGAAATAGAATACAATCATAAAGCAGCCTCTATGCATTTAATCACATTTCCCTGTGCATGTGTGTTTGTGTGCATGTGTGTCTGGGTTCCTCTGTGTATGTGTGTGGTTGGTTACATGTGTGTTTATCATGATGCCTCACCTCAGCTCTCCCACAGCTTCCCGGCAGCTTCCCGAGGATGAAAGCGAGTGAAACCCCAGACTAGTGGGGCTCCACAGCCAATTAGGATTGTTTATTTAGCCAACCACGGCCGCCGAGCAGAACAGGAGCACACAGCCAGCCACACAGCCCTGCACTGGAAATCTCTCCTCTCTTTTTCTCTCTCTCCCTCTTTTTTCCACTCCTTTAAACTTCTTTGGCTCCATCTCCTCTCTCGCTTCTCTCCACCCTTTGCCCTCTTTCTCCAACTTTTATTACCTTCCAGTCAGATTCAGCCTTCCATGATGTTCCAGGAGTCCTGAGCTGATAATGGTAATAAACATGTCAGATTCTTTGTTTTGTGTCTTTATTTGTTTAGGGATGCAACTGCTGTTATTAGCATTAGTGCCCATATTCAGCCCCTTATATAGCGTTTAAATACATGCACACATAGACGGGGTAATGGGCTATTTTCCCATGCCAATTCTCCAATATTCATCCTCTGGTAACATAATATTCTAGTTGTGGTAAGGCCTGTCATACATTGTTGTATTTCCAAGCAGTCCAGCGTCTGCATTTATCCATTCTTCCATTGTTGGACTCGGATCATGACAGTACTGTGGTTTCTCCCTGTCTGAGTTTTACTGATTTCTGACCAGTATAAATCATCCAGCCTTTTGTCTGATGTTTTTACTGCAGAAAACCGACATAGTGAGTTATCACTATGCAGCAGTTCTCACGCACATGGCTCCTAACCAAGGCAGGACTTAGTAATTGGAAAGAATTAAAAAAATCCAATGTGCAACAGATTCCACATTTCGCCCATGTTCACTCACACCTCACCCTTCACCCTCCACTTCTCTCCAGGTTTCCAATATCCCTCAATACCAGCCATCGCATGTGTATGTTTTCCTTGCTTGAGTTCTCCTTCACGTAGGATTCAAAGGGTAGAGCAGCCATCAACCAGCATCCTCTCCCTCATCCATCACCATGATCGGGGCTCTACATCTTCTCCCCTTCCTTCTCTCTAACCCTGCGTCTGTCCCTCTCTTTCTTCAACATGCTGCTCTTTTTTTCCCATTCTTTTCATCAGCACAAACTTCTCATGATGGATTGGCTCGCTGACTGAAGCCTGGGGGGATTCAGTGTTGTGTGTGCATTAGAGTGTGGTTGAGGGGTATCGGGCAGAGGAGAGAGAGACAGGGTAAGCAAGCAACATGATATCTCTCAGAGATACATTTGGCTTGCATGGGACAGTTTCGCAAGGAAAAGATGAGTCTTAAATGAACGAACCATCGGAATTACACCTCAAACATACTTAAACACACAAATTCTATCAAACATAACTCTTGTTTGAGGCTCAGAAGTGCTCTGAGTGGGGAGTCGTCTTCAACTTCCTGTCCATAACCTCAAATCTCCAAGTGTTTTTGCACATACACAAACACGCATGCAATAACAGACACACGTATGCATGCATTTAAGTGCACACAGGGTGCCTTGGCCTTGTGCATCCAGTGGAAAATGTAAGAGGATCTTTGTGCTTCTCTTGCACACGCTTACTCTCTCAGGCCTCCGGAATAGATGGGGAAGTACCTGTTTACACTCTGTAACCCTATCAGTGTGTCGGACAGGTACTGAAGGGCCAAATGGGCTGCACGTCCCTCACTGGGCACCAGGCCAGCTTGAAAAAGTTCACTCTGGGGTCACAGAGCAGACAAACAAAACCTTCTAGGTAAGATGGTCAGCATGCAAACAGGACCAAAACAACATAGTGTGACCCACTCAGTGGTTTAACAGTGGTAGAGGTGAAAAATGTGCATTTAACAGAATGAGTAAGTAAAGGGAATTGACACACAAAGTTTGTGTGAGCTGGTTTACTCACAAAACAGCTCAGTGCAGGAATAAGGCTCTGTTCATTGACTCGTTCCACATGGGTGCCTGTGGTTTGGGCCTGTCGTGACCAAAGCGCAAGTGTGTGTATGTGTGTCCACTAACCCTTCCTCCACCATCGCTCAACAATGTGGGCATGACTGAGGAGAACCAAGGATCACGGAAACCAAAAGCTGAATAACATAATTTTACAAGACCTGACAGCTCTTTGATGAGTAAATCTGGGCGGCCAAGAATTTAGAAGACTGTGTTGACTAATTTCTTTGCGCTCCTCATGGAGGTGTACTGTGACCACTTGTACATGTCATTATCTGTACACACTGGAGGTGAAAATGAACTCGATATTTTTCAGCAATGCTTTTATTTATTTATTTAAACAATAACCATAATATTCTTTTGGTTCTGTATGGTTTCTATTGTAGATTTTAACACAGACACTATTTGGAATATTCATTTAAAGTAATAGACTTTGAGTTGACAAGCCTTTTTCCACAGTACTTAAATGGTCTGGAAAGCCATCGAAATGTGGGATGACAAATAATTTAACATACAAAAATTCCTCCTTTAGAGCAGAACTCATTCCTTATCTGGTTCTGGATGACAAAAGACAGATCAGTGCTCTTAATTTGAAAGAGCAACTGCAAAAATAGAATTTGTTATTAAAAAAAAAGCTCACATCACTTGGGGGGAATGCATCCTTCTTACCTTACAGGCTGCTCTTTCTTACAAAAACATATTCAAAAGCGATTCCCCATGTGTTGAGGGAAACATTTGAAGGGAAAGTGTACATGGAAAATTAAATGGAAAAGTAAATAAATAGTAAAATTAATACAAAAGTAAAAAAAAAAGAGGAGCAAACATAGATTTAAATTTATATCATTATTTAATATCTCAATTTTTTTCAATATATTTTTTGTTATATGAATTACCTACGGATCAATTTGTGAGTCAAATAATTTATTCCCTATATACCAATAGATCTTTGACAAATTTAGGCAAAAGTCTGTAGAAACAGACTTAAATATTTTGAAATATGTACATTGTAAATAAATTATTTTTTAGTGTTGCCCAGTTACTGTAACACTTAATGCCTTTACCATTTACAAGCTAAATGATGGGATCCAAAACTTTTTTGAGGAGAAATCCTTCCCTGTTTGGTGTGAGTGAAATTCCAGCACCGGTTTTCCAGTCTTTTTTTTTTTGGAAATCAGAATATAGTATTTCTCTTTTTGTCATAGTGGTCACAGGTCTGAGTGAGCCAGAAAGAAAAATGTATTTTAGACTGGAAAATTACAGAAATAGATCAGCTGATGGAATTTTAATCGTTTCCACTGAGTTTTGTGACCTCTGTGGTGAAGAGTTGGCTCGCGCATCAGGCAGCTCATGTAAAAGATAAAAGTTGGTTTCCATCAACGGCACATCCAGCATTTTTAGACACACATAAAGCCTCATTTCTTTGTTCTCTGGGTTGGCTGCGTAGATGATAAACTGTAGATGGTCATGCACAATCAATCTCCATAAGTAACCCCCTTGTGGAAACACCTTTAAAAAAAAAAAAAACTCTGTCTGGACTGTGTTTGGTGCATCGCAGTCTTTCTCTCACAGTCTCCGTCTCTCTGACTTACTGTCAGGTTGGCAAAGCTGTTGCTGGCCCGCAGACTGGCAGGGGCTATTGTTTTCATTTCCCTTCCATTAAACACAGGATTAGGAGAAAAGAGAGAGAGAAAGTAGGAGAGAGGAGAGTGGAGAGGAGGGGTGGGGAACCATCTTGGGAGGATCTGTTGCTACTAGACAGCATGTTTATCATAACAGCTGCTGTCCACGGGGGAAACTTGGCAGGCTACATCAAAGGCTCATTCACAGCCCACCTCTACCATCTGACACACATACACAACCACAGAGGCATACACACACACACACACACACTCAGAGACGGACGTGCCATCCTCTCATTCAAGGATATTGAAAGAAAAACGCTATAAAAGGCTAATTCTCAGGTTAAAGGTAGTTATGTTGCAGCCTTTATTACCTTAGCTGTTAGCTCGCGGCAGTGAGGTCTGTTTTTATGATTGTTCTGGTTTTTGTGTAAATGAATTAAAGTTCCATTTGAGTGGCGCCCCTTGTATATGCCAACACATTCTTCAGATTGAGAGCTGAGCTGGCCTCGCTTCAACACATCTCTCTCACAGACTCTTGTTAATAGGGAGCAGTCCTTACAATCCCTCCCCCCTTAAAACAGAGAGAGAGAGAGAGAGAGAGAGTGGGGGGGTGGGAGGGGGGCAATGAGGGTGTTTTTTATACGGACTCCTCAAAGGCTCAGAGGATGAGGTTACAATTTATTTCCTTGTTAAGTCTCCCCACGTCGCTCCGTAAGGAGAAACTCAAACACGTCACTTTGCTGCCACCATGAGGCTGAAAAAAAAACACTCCTTCTCTTCCTTGGTTCACATTTACATACTACTGTACTGTATGTACTGAATGTTACTTTTGATTTAGGGGGGATTTGCTATTTTTTTTCAAACATACACAAAACCATATGAACTCATGGAAACCTTCCATGTGTCTCTGAAAACACTGAAATCAGATGGATCCATCATAAATCAGTTAAATCGAGATTTTAGCATAAGGTAGCTGAATTCATGTTGTGGGAATGTGTTGCAGATTCTATATCATGAGAAATAAAATGCTCTACTGGATGTATCCAGAGACAGACTACTGCTGGTATGACTTTACTATACATTGCAATTTGCATATCAATGTAGTCAATATAACTATTACAAAGAATTTCAAAACTTGGTTTTTGGCTTTAAGGTTCGTCTGCCGACTAAAACTAAACTAAACTAAACGAAACAAATTTTAATATATAACGCCTTGTTAAAATTCTGTACTTGTGCCTAATTTTAGCCAAAATTACAACCATGATTTGATGCACAAGTATTTAAATGACCTGCACTCTTTGGTTGTCCTGTTGGATAACATAAAAGTAACATTTTCAAAAACTAAGCTATATTTCTGCATGGTGCTTGACTGAATGATTATTACCATTTCCCATCTCCACAAAATCTTCATCGTAATTCTGAAACATGCAAATTATTAGAGAAAAACATAACTGCATAAAGCTCTTCCTTGACCAGAAATTTAATACACATGTTTTGAATATTAACACAGACTGAAAAAAACTCCATGGTTTTATTAAAAACCCACTGTGAAAAGTCACAATCATACCAACAAGTGAAACATAATTTGTGTGATTTTTCCTTATATTTTTCATATTGTTGTTTAAGAATATTGTTTTTACATGGTCACTAACAAATAAATAACAAAAACAAGCTCCACATCAGTCAGAGGAGCATGACCATGATGCAGACCGCCGTAGAAGCATGAAGTGAGGTTGTCCTTCCGCAGTGCAGACATTTTGACTTGTCATAGAGGAAAAAGGTGTCAATAACGACACCAGTGGTGGTTTTATTTTATTCAAGTGTTACACTAAGTCATGAAAGTGTGACAGGAAACCTCATGCACAACACATAAGGCCCTGAATGTGAAGCAGCTAAATGGAATGCAACTTTTATACGTTTTATTATTAACACCCGCTGTCACTTCTGTAAAATGTCAAAATGTGTTCTGTGAAATGGGCTTATCGTGTTTGCTCTACTTACCTGAGAACGATTCGTTGGCCTTGTTTGCCCTTACTTTTGCTTGTTTTTGTGTTAACAGTGTTCTGCAGTCAAACTCAGTTCCAAATATCCATACTTAGTGAGCCATTAAGCCCTCTGTTTGGCATCTGAGCAGCTACAGAAAAAAAACAAACAAATTGTAATTTAAGTACTTTTTCAATTTGGTTTTAAACTCATTAACACCTCTCATTTTTCCCCCCCCAGACAGCGAGCATGCCTTAACACACACAGAGCTATGCTATGTTTTTGCTTCCATAAACATTCAGGAGAAGAATCAGGATGCCTGACCCTTTGTCTGCAAGTAATAATACACGCACACACACACACACACACACACACTCTGTTCTGTAACAGTATGAAGCATTGCCTGCCATTTTGTCTGTTTGTCTGTCTGCCTTGTGTGTGTGTGTTCTCAAAATCCTTCCCTCTGGATCTTTCCCTGCTGTCCCTGAGGCTGCCCAGCTGAAACAACACAGAGTGGAGGACACATAAGAGTTCTGCTCTATCCTCTCTCACACACTCACACAGTGCCGCCAAAATCATAAGCCCTCCACTCATCTCCTGCCAAAACCTCTTCCTCATGGCACGGAAGTGTCAGATGTGTTTGACAGCTGCTGTGATGAATTAGCTGAGAGTTTCCAGCTTCAGTGTTTGTATTAACCCCTGCGCCGCTGTGAGAAATTGCACTGATGAAGTCAATCTGCTGCTACGACCATATTTGTTCACCTGGGACAAGACTGGGAAGGTTAGGGTCTCACCTGCAATGGAGTAGTGGGTCACCATGGCAACACTGGAGAAGAAAGCAAATGAGAGAGAGAGAGAGAGCGAGCGAGAGAGAGAGAGAGGTTAGCAGTGCTGGTGTTAATGGTTTAATGTGGTGTGGTTATGAGTTTGCATGTAGTTTAATGTATAAAGGAGTAGAAGAGCAAGGTTTTGACAGTGTGAGTGTGACCGGCTGCACTGGATGTTTATTGTGACTAACACACACACAGCAGAGAGAAAGATGGAGAGTGAGAGGGTGAGAGGGTTAGAGGGGACGGAGGATGCTTTCCTCCAGACAGATGGAGGCAGTGATGCTGTTTCTGATGACTGTGCCCCAGAGACAGGGGCAATAGCTCTGCTGCCAGCGGGCTCATATTCTGGGCTTTTGTTCTCTGTAATCTGCTAACCTGTGGAGCATCCAGACAGATGAGACACATTTAGAGGGCTGTGAGCAAGAACACAGGCCTTCAGATGGGGTACCAACAAAGCCTCATTCATTAACCTGACTGGCACTGAGGATTTTACACCATTTTAGAAAGATTTGGTTGTACGTGTGCACTTGTAGGGGTTTGGCTTTTATGTGGGTGTTTTGCATGTCTGTGTGTGTGTCTTAAACAACAAACGCAGCTTTTGTAATATCAGCAGCAATGCAGGACTGTAAGGCTGTCAGTCATCAGTGCTTAAGGATTTACATGGATGAAGAAGATGATGAATTGTCTCTCAAGAGACAATCTCATCATTGTGTTTGTGATTTCAAGCCTGGATGTTCTTCTGTAACACCTGAAGTCATGCATGATGCAAAAAGATATTGTTGTTTTAACTTGTTTGCACAAAAGAGGGCAGCAGAGAGTGAGTTCTGAACCTCAAGTCACCATATGGAGAATCTTAGTGCACACATGCATGAAGTTCATTTGTCTGGTTCATCACACAGTTGCTTCCTCACACACGTGGTGCATGCACCCTCATGTTTAGTCAGTGGAGCATATGCAGAGTAGACTACATTGACTACAGTGTAATTTTAGCTATGAAATATACAAGTGATATATACACTGTGCCATACATTGTCTAATTATCTCTTCCCATGCATTTAATACATACCTGTGCATACAAACATATGTTCATACACTCAGTCAGTTGTTAATTGATAAATAAATTAAATAATCAGCATCATAATCCTCTAATTCCATTTCTATAATTCTTCAAAATTCAAGCATATAATAAGGCTGTTTTAGGGTTAATTATAAAAAACAGCAATGATGAAACAAAATTGAATTTACAAAAAGTTTTACATAGAAGAAAACCAAAAAAAACTCATTTAAATACACACAAATTAAGTTGTATTTATTGATGGTTTAATCCCGCAAAATCAAAATGATTACATTTATCGTAAAATATGTAAATGTACAAATGCACAGTGCTACGTGTGGATGTGTGCATGGACAAGTATTCATGTGTGTTTTTCAGCAGCTGAGCTAAGGGTCACTGGCAGAGGAAGGCTACAGCACATCCAGTCACACACTCGCTCCATGTGACCTGCCACTGTCTTTAGGAGTGAGTCTGAGAGACATGATGAGTGCTTTGGGGTAGAAACCAGACACACAGAGAGGTGTGTGTGAGAGTGCAGCATAATTATTTTATGAGACCTGTTGTGAGTGCTCGGCACCTCAAGGCAACGGGCCTTGCAGAGATGCAGCCACTGGGGTGAAAATGATACGATTCAGGTTACCATAAAGCAGACACATGGAGTGAGGACGACCTAAATATACACCCAGCCTTATGACACACACAAACAGATAGGTGTGCATATACAAACTCGAAATACCTACTGCCTGCTGCTTGCCTGGTACATCAAATCTTCAGCATCCATCTGCAGAAAAAGACACGCCCCCCCTTACCATTACTTGTTCTGACAGCAGTCACGTTTTGCTTAGTCACTCACGCGCCAGGTCCTGCTCCTAAACACCAAACTGAGTTTTTATTTGGAAACGATGCCGGGGGTGGGAGACAATGACATCATTTCCTGTTACCAAGTACCCATGACACCCCTTCAGGGGCTTACATGGCAAGGATGGAGAGATGGGGTGCTAAAGTCCTCCTGCTGAGCATACACGAACAGGAACACACAGTGACAGACAGGCTGGCATCTTTGGCTCGTGTTACAGACACACTGTGGGGACACAATACATCCTTTTTTAGCACTGTGTATTAAGTGCTGTTAAGATTGACCTTTATTTGCTGTTGACAGTAGTCTCTCCTTCTCTCTCTCACTGGTACAGCTTCAACCATTTGCCAAGACACACACTTTCAAGACTATTTCATATGATATATTTTCTTCACTCTTTCCTATTTCTTCATCCATGGCTCTGTTTCAACCACACCTTTTGGCTCAGGTCCATTTATTTTCTTGCTTCTTAAAACCCAAGGAACATCTTCCTCCTGGTTCACATTGTTCAGTTATATAAGTGCAATGCTATGGCTTCTCTTATTCATATCCAACATTCAGCCACCACTTTACACACCTGTTCATATACTTTTGTGTACCTTTGGTCATTCTGTGGCAGTTTTTCATGGTTTGGCCCACTTAGATACAGACAAGGGAACAGCCAACAAAGCCAAGAACAAGTACAAGAACAACAAAATCTAAATTTAGTGTGAAAAACTTACACAGAGTCATGACCTTGAATACATGTAAACTTAATATCAATTAATATCACTGTCCAACATTCCAAATACTTCTGTGTTAATGGGAACAAAGTTCTGCAGACAGTTTCTTGTCACCGCACAGTGATGTTCATATAGAAGCAAATAACTACTGTAAATTTTAAATATGAACTAATCACATAGATATAATATTGTAATTCCATTGTCCACATATGCTTTATCCTTGTAATTTAAACTTTTCTTATTAATTTTATTAATATTATTAAGTAATGTATTGCTTTTAACTTAAGATTCTTCTCAGGTAGACTCTTTCTTTCCCACTGTTGGTACACAGCTTATGCAGTTCAACCTCCATGGTGCCTCTTAAAAGCACTGCGTCTAACCTGTATTCTGCTAATCAGTCAGACAGACCATTTTTAGAGTGGCAGACCTGTCAGCTGGGAACTGATGATGCTTTGTTTTCCACTGATAATCTCCTCTCAGCACATGGTCCTCCGGTGCGTGTGTGCGTGCATTCTGATGTGTGCTTTCGCATAAGTGCCGCCCAAGTTGATCTTTCCACCTGTTTGTCAGCGTGACTCTATCTGTTTATCCATCTTGGGTCAGACTGACATGATGCAGTGCTGAAGAAAGGATGGTAACAGTCTGGATCAGTGGATTATTTATGACCGTGACTTTGGCCCAACGTTCTTTTCTGGTGCCAGTGCAAGAAATTTACTGTGTCTGCAGTGGTCTGAATGCTCATTGGGTTATTAGTACACCAGATACAGCCCAGAAGGACTGTAAGAGCAAAGAGAGTGTAGGGGGACAGTGGAAAGGGCGGGGAGGAGAAGAGGAAGGTAATAAACAGAATGGAGAAAGAAACATTTAATTTATTGGGGAGCATCAGCAAATGTACAGGATGATAAGCAGATTGGACACTGAAATGCATCTAGAACTACTTGGGAGCAGCTAACAGGGCGAAATGAGAACAGCGGAGAATGAAAGGAAGAGAATGGCAGGAACATTTTAAATGAGCAAAGAAATGTAATGCTGTACCTTTTGTTTTATTCAGAGCAATATTCCCTGGTGCAGTGATTTGGGCTGTTCTTATATTAAACAGAACTTTGATGTTTTATTACATAACGTCTGGCAGACCTGGGAGGTCTGGAAGGAGATCAGCAGAATACTAATCAGTCAAACTCTATAGCGTAGAGGCTGCACATACAGCTCTTGGGATTCATGTCCCATGCTCAATTGGCCAAGCTAATACTTTTTAGGATACTTTTAAATTCATTTTAGTTTTTCAAAGTCATATGCCAGACATTTGCTGCATATGAAATAACATCCATTACAGAACGGCCTGCCCATTGTGTGAGGTGATGGCAGTAGCAGTTTCAGCACTTGCGCCAGACTTGTGCAAGCATTTGATGAAACCCATTTAAAACAAACAGTAAACTGTAATATTTAATGCAAACACTGTAATCCACAACAACTGCATTTACCAGTATGAAATGACCCAGCCATGATGTTATTGACTGTCATTTAGCTTGTCATTGTCTTCTTCAGTTGCACTGCAATGAAAAGCAATGAACGCACACAAATCATAAATTCTGGTCATATTTTTATCATCATTGCTCCTCTAAACCTGCACTTGCAGATATTTTCTGGCCACTTGGAGGCAACTTTAATAAGATGAACTTGTTAGAAAACAATTGGTTAGTTACAAATCCAACAGTTACAGAACAATATTATTGTTAATTTGCAGTTATATTTCTGGCCACTTGATTAATGTAAGTCCAATATTCTCTCTGTTCTAACTGTTTTTGTCTCTACAATCTCCTGAGGGAAATATCTGGCCCATTAGCTGATAAATGTTCCACCATGCTCACCATCTAATCACTAGCCGTGTCTGTCTGCCATTTGGAGCTGAGCAGATAGTCTACACTTGGTTTTCATGGCTTTTTTGCTGAAAAAAGCAGCCCTTATCCTTGGTAAGCTCCATAAAGCTGAGGTGAGCTGCAGAAGATAAAACTCTGTTGGGTCATTACTAAGAACAACATCTTTAACATTGTCACTGTGGTTTCACATTTGATTTTGTTATTGACAAAAATCAAAAGGGTTATTGCAGTATATTGTATTGGAGCTTTGCCTTATCAAAGTTAACAGGAACTGCACATGGGCCAAGTCTTTGTTTCTCTGACAGTAGTTGTGTCATAACTCACCCAGAATGCCTGCCTGCCCAGTGAGTGGAATGCAGTTTTGGGACACAGCCATTGTTTTATCTGAGAAGTATTTCCTAAGAAGCCTCTCTAACTTAGTTCCTTCACCATGTCTAAATAAGGAATGTAGGGACACAAGTCATCTTTCTCTCACGTAAACAAACATTTTCAAGATGGTGGAAATTTCCACTGAAAACTCAACACAAAAGTCAGGAAGGTTACCCACAGATAATGATGTAGCATAATGTTTTGGGGGCTCTTTAAGTGTCTGAATATGATAGTTTATTTGTCTAACCTGCACAACATTGTCATAATCTAGCAGAGCTATCTATATAGACAAATGTGGTTGGCTTAATAGTTCAGTATGAATGGTACAAAAGCTCAAACTGCAGTATTTTTTAGTGTGCTCTACTTCCTGCTGCATCATGGGATGCCATGTCCATCAATATTTTATAATGTTTTTGCCTCTCTGAACTTTTATAAAACCGTAAAATGTGCACATGTGAAACTTTTCGCCACATGTTAAAAATGCACATGCATCTGTGGTTTTCTGTATATTAGAGGCAGTTTCACATGCATGCTTTTTGGGCTGCACGCATGTGAAATGTTTTGGTTCATAAAAAGTTAACACGATTCCAGCCAAAGATGAGAGAATGCGTTCACATTTTAGTAATAAATTGTTGTATTAGATAAAGTAAATACAGTGATATACACTCAGACGATCAAACTGAACTAAGGAAATTAAGAAAATGTAGACTGAGAACAAAAAGTGACACAAAACAGTAAAATTAGTCAGACAAGAGGAGTTAGTGGGAGAAGGGGAAAAGAAATGTGTGGTAAAAAGGAAATGAGGATGAGGCACGAAGGCGAGCTGTTTGACAAAGATTCAAACTGACTCCTGTCACACGTTATTTTTTTCTCTCTCTGAGGGAGTGAATGTAAGTGTTTGTGTTAGAGGATGTGTTAAAAGACGTGAGCTTTAACAAGAGGCTGTGGGAGCAACAACATAATGGGTGTTTTTTAGTGAGTATAAAGAGGTAAAAGGTAAAAGAAACAGCCGTGGTTGAAGGAATAAGGAAGCCATCTTGATAAGCAGTATGACAGAATACACTTCAAAACAACAGTCCATAGTTGCAAAGATCATTTAGCCAGTTAATTATTCAGGTTCAGTGCTCCCTGAGATGAGCTAAAAGTTGTATCCTGCACTGCAGCCCTGGCTGCTGCTGAGTCAGGTTTAATCTCATGGCACAGTATCTCCCTGAACGCCTCACATGAATGATTCAGACTGAATTCATGAAACTTATTTATGTGTATTGACTTTGCCACATTATTAAGGCCAAAGGACAAACTCTGGGTGAGGCAGGAGAAGCTACGCAGGTGGGATGAAAATGGCTCATAACACCGGAGGCCTGAGGGAGAGAACAATGACTCGTCATCATCATCATCATCATCATCATCATCATCATCATCATCATCATCACATGAACACTGCAGTTACATAAGCAGCTTTTGTTACACAGCATGAAAATGTTTCCTCATTAGCAACACTTAATTACACAAAGAAGCATATTACACGTGTACTTTGCTTACATTTACCCTGTGACTGGATACACACTCATGCTAAATGCCAATTTGTGCTGTAATAATGATTGATGTGTACGTATGAAATGTGTATTATAACTAGATAGAAATCCAGATCGCACCAAACCGCAGTCAGATCAAACTGTGCATGTCTTAATTTTCTGCTTTACCACTCACTGACGCTGGATGTTTTGAGTCCTTTTATTTTAATTTGGGGGAATAATGTGATTTTCCACTTCAAGCAAGCTGCTGAGTAGCTCTAATTGTAAAAATAAATTGGAATCTCCCACCAGGTTTTTTACTTGCTAGCAATATGGATTCACACTGACTGGTTTCAGAAATGCTGAATGCACAGAAACCTTAAACTTCAACGCAACTAAAAGTTAAACTCAACTTCCTCTGACTGTGGGCCAACAGCAGACAGTCATCACTGCCTTTGGTGTACATGGAGATTAAGCAGGATCATGTTCCTAATCTAACACAGAAACCTCCCATTACACAACATGTACAACATGAACAGTATACATACCTGCTACACACACACGTCTGAAACATCCAGTATCAGAGTTTGCTTTCCATCAGTCGAGAGCTTATCATGTTTAAGTGCCATTATCAGCCATTCAAGCTATGAACTACAGAGTCGGAGGCTTTGTTGAGGGACTCTAGAGACTGTGGCTTTATTTAATTGCATGCCAGTTATCTTATTTTTTCTTGTATCAGAATCACTTATGCTACTGAGAGGAAGGGCTAATCTAATTGTTAGAAGTAAAGAGCTTGTGGATTGATTGTGTTCTGGTGTTTGTTAACCAAAATACTTAACAAGGCAGAAAATGTCTGGAAATGTCTGGGTGACATAAAATATAGCACTAGTAGGTGAGGAATTTTAGATATGGAGATATACTGAATGCATAATTATGCATGATCATACATGATGCTGAGGTAAAGGTGATATTTTATTATGATCAGATCAAATATATATCTATGTTAGAATTTTAAAGAAAGATTTGCTGTTAATTAAGTCCCTGTAGTTATAACAACTGATTCAAGAGAGGAAACCTAAATAAACAGAGAAGCTGAACAAACAGCTGAAAAAATAGTTACACAAAATTATGATGACACTAGTAATAAAGCAATATGTGCATTTTGGTAATATGCACTCTTATATATATTGTGCTCATTGTGCCTTTGCTCAGCTCGCCTGTGCTTCCCTCTGCTT
>JAQNCA010000001.1:16289603-16307725 GCA_029783725.1 Acanthurus tractus
AATGCCTCTGGGACTCAGATTGCTTCCTTCTGGTGAGTGAAGTTTGTGTTAGATAATCATCAAGCTTTCAAAAATCCGAAAAAAGAAAATACTTGCATGACTAGACTTAAAATGAGACAACAGTGCAGCTTATCTCTTATTCTTTCTACTATCATTTTCTAGACAGCATAAAGACCATAAACTGATTACGTGATGGCAACTGTGGAAGAAGCGGATCACACAGCTGTGAATGGATCAGTGCCGGAGCTTTCAGCTGAGGATCAGCCTTACCAGACACCAGATAGGAGGCACGTTGATGCCCTTCTTGATTTAAGTGAAGAAGTCTTCTTGAAAGAACTGGAGCCATTTGAGTATCATTGTTACTCTGGTTTGGAAGAAGCTGTAAGTGAATGACTGTCATCTTTACTGCCTGCCTTTATCTGATTTACCTAAGAAGGTTGCACCAATGGCAAATGCTAATTTAAAGTTTAAGCTAAAGTTTTTTCACAATTTAATAGTCATACTGAGTCAGTAGCAAAACTGTTTATTCCTTAATTTGAATGAGAGCGAATTCATAAAAGATTTCTGCTTTAATATCTAAATTATAATATCTCCACCTGTTGTTGTAACTCTTGTTTATAGGTTGTTTTCTGATATTGAAACCTATGTCCGCATAATTTCCATTACCTTACCTCTAATTCCAACGAAACACAATGATTCTGTTAGTATATTTTAAGCTTCAATTTATCTAAACTACTGTTTTGATATGAAAAATCATATTTAATTTTTATTAGGTGCGGGGCTGGGCCAGAGTTGCTCCAATGAGCGGCATACTTTTGACTCAGAAGAAATCCAGGGAGCAAAAGCATAAGGGGAGTGACAACCCAGCCCTCTTGTCCACTGACCCAACCATCCCTAATGCAGACAGCTGTGCCAGCATTGTGGAGGACCGCTGTGAGTCTCATGTAGGCCCGCGTAACATCTTAAAGAAATCCATCCTGTTAAACCAGGACATCGAATCCTGCAGTAAGACACCTGTTGCAGCTCTGCAGAGAGATGCCTCAGCAAGGCCGGTCATCAATACAATGCAGAAAACCACGTCAAATATCTCACTGGATAAAAAGACAAAGGAGGATGGGACATTCAGAGAGACTCCTTTGCAAAACAGAACCACTAAGCCTCAGAAACAAAGCCATCGGCCCAATAATAAAGTAGTTCCTATTAAAAACTTCACATTTTTTCCACCAATTAAATCGCCACACCTGAATCCTCAGAGCATCAGCGGCCTGCTCTGTAGTGGAAAGAAAGCTCCAGAGGGAGGAACTATGGAGGACAACTGCTTATTTTTTGATGGGAGGAGCGAGAGGATGAGAGGGACAAGAGTGGACCCTGCTGCTAACCCAGAGCTTCCCATTTACTCTGCAGGCCCAACCTCCAAGTATCCAGCATGTCAGCACAGCCCTCACTTGTTCTCTCCTGTAGGCGTTGCTATCCCCAGGAAATATCAAGTACCTCCGTCTTCCAAACATGACACAGCGCATCACACTGGCTTCTCAGCGGGCAAGAGCCTCCTCTTCCACCCCGGCCCTCTAGCAGGTGCACAAGCCCGTATGCGTCCCAGCAAGACTGTGTGTGCTGTCAAGCTGTATGAGGGCTGTGGAATAAATGTTTGACATGAGTGATGATGTATAAACAAATTTTAAAGTCCACTTAAAAAAAAAAAAAGTGTTTCATGTAATGCTTCCATCAAAGTAGTTAGGTTGAAGATTACGATTATTAGATATGTTTTTAAAGCCATTGCATTGCAGAGGTTATTTTTACTTGATTTAATATGCAGCTAGCTCAGCTTGGCATTGCATTTCAGACCACACTTAGCATAACAATAACAGTCAAGTAAACAGAGCACTGAAACGTTAAGCTCTATATGTCATTTAGGTCGTTTCTTCATTAGGACCAGTTCTCACAAGTGCTTTTACAGCTGTTCTAGTTACCTAGCAATGGTGTTACTACCTCATGAGAAGCATGGCAGTATGCCTGCCTTGCACTTTCTACTTTTAAAGTTTCAACCATAAACTACAGATGTCAGGGTTTAAGTGTCGCACTGTAGCTTGTGTCTATAAATAATGTCAACGGCTGCCAAACCGCCACATCCGCTGTCAAATTTAATTTGGTAAAAAATTAGCTTTTAACTAGGATGGGTTTAGGTCATTACATGTACAATGGTTAGCAGTCCAGCATTTTATTGAGATAAATGGTCATAGTATTTGTCACATGGTCTCAAAAGGCTAGCTCACTACAGAAACATTTTACTCACAACTGGGACGATCCTGTTACTTTGCTGTATTACACTACCTCTTTGTTGTGTAGCTGCCGTGTAAAATGAAAATTTAAAAAGTGCTTAGTTGGATTGATTTGCCCACAAGAGCTGCAGCGTCAGCCTGATGAGGCAAAACTTCTGTCTTACTTGAATGTGCATATGAAATAAAATGGTGTATTGAAAATAACTTGTTGAGAGTTGCAGTGTTAAAGACAAAGCTAAAATCAGAATCAAATGAAAAGTTATTAAAACCACAAACTCTTATTTGTACTTAATGGATCCTAACTTCAGGTACAAAGAGTCCTTCATGTATTGACTGAAAACAATGTTTTATATTTTTACCGCTGTTCTATAATAAGTGACAAGAAACATACACTTTCCAGCAGTTTATTAAGGACATCTGTAGTGTAGCTTCAACAATTAATCAAGGCAACCATTAACTCTACACATATAGGCAACAGAAACTCAAATTCTGATAAAACAAATATTTTGTGCAGGGAAAACATCTGCATGCATTTCCAACAGAGAGAAAATAAAGCACTGTAACTGACACTTGATACTGACAAGGCATCTAGACAAAGTTCTGTTAAAAGCAGAGCATTTCCCTGTGCCACTAAACCAGCAGATACGCTGAATCTAACTTCAGAACCACAAACTAGAAGTACTAATCTCAATGCAAGAAATATTTTAATTCAATAAGTGTCAAAATCCCAATTAAGCTAACAGAAAGAGAGTATCCTCAAACTGTGGGGATGTGGTGCAAAAAAATAGAGCTTGTTATACTTGGGCACAGCGCCATGTTCTGTACATTCTTCAGTTCCAACAAGCATCAATAAACTGTAACAGTATTAACCATCTGCCCATAAAAATAGTGTGATGGCATCAAACAACTTTTCTTCAATAAATGCTGCATAGCATTATTTCCATGTGACAGAACATAAATGTTTCCATAGAAACTGGAGAACGATTAGGGACATTCCAATAGTTCATGCAACCCTCATGAAAATACAAATACAGGATGGATTTGAAATGCAAAGCAAATATTGAAAGGACTTTTCAAACTTTTCAGTGCATGTTCGTTTTCAGAAACATATTCTTGAATAATTATGTTATGATTAGAAAGCAGCAAATTGTCTGTAACAGAACTAAAGCTAATACTTAGGTTAAGGCACCAACGTAACACAACTGACAAATAATCAAGGCCTGTAGAACATAGTCTGCATGTGGTGCCTATGCTTAATGAGGTAACTCAGTACAACAGTATTAAGGAAAATATAATCAAAACATTAAGTTTAGTTGCATGAAGAAACGATAAAAAATTAATTAATACTGTATGCGGTTATTAAGGATGGAAAAATCTGATGATTTTAACAGAAATTTTTTAAGAGAACTCCTTTCAGTCAAAATCAGGTTGCAAATACATACAATAACTCTAAGCAATGTCTTGTTCTATTTAACTATGTGTTCCTGTATTGTAGCACTACTAGAACACGTCACTGAGTATTGCTACTGTATACACTTACACCCACCTAATGAATAAGTCAAAGACAAGGACAGTTTAGTCTGCTTACTTACTTGATCTGACTGCTTAGCTATAGAGGTCCAGACACAAAAAGAAAATGTTTACAAAACATCATACTTCACAATCACATTTCAATTAAAGATGTACAACCACTGACAAGACGTCAACATTTCATTTTTACTTGTGCCACATCTGTATGAGTTATGGTATGTTTCAGATATGCATCTTAACGGCGCTGAGCAATGCCTTGGTCATTGTTGAAGGCTTTGTGGGGTTTTATTTAGGAAAACATAAAGCTGATCAATTCTCACTGGTCAGGTTTCCAACTGGCTGCAAGGCTTGCAGGATGTAATTCAGAGTTTATAGTCCTGCTCCCGCTGACAAGGCAACATCAATGGAGGCAGCCATCAGATGCACAAGCTGAGAATAGATACTGTATGCCTCTATGCTGACCAAGTGAAGGCTTCATGCACATTTCCAAAGAACACGGAAACTTCACGGACATTGTTGTTTGCTGTACAGCTGAGATTAATTATTCTCATGCAGTTTAAGCATATTTTAAAAATGCCATACAAGGTATCAATCTTAGCATTTTTTTTTAGCATTTTCTCGATAGCCACGCGCAGCTGATGATGTCATCCCTAGATCAGGATGTCAACCCTGATCTAGGTAACAGGTGAAATGTCGATTTGTTTTTAAACTGCTAGTAAGACCAAACAGTGAAAACCAGACACAGTGGTTATACCATGAAATATAGGAGTAAACTGGCATTTCAGACAAGACACATACAATACGTTACTTTATGTGCAAATAAATATGTAAACTGTAACAAGGGTTGATAAATCATGCCCATTGAGCAAATAAAGTGCAGCAGAGCTGTCAGGACATACACCTGGAAAGGCTCAGGACATGGTGTCTCCTGTGGAATGTTCAAAGACATTTTTGCAGACTTCTTACTGCTAAGACTGTGGTCAGCTGGAGGACAGCGTAGACTGATTCCTCTCATAGGAAGAGGCAGACATGAGAAACCTGTACTGCAAAGGCTTAAGCAGCTTTACACAGAGGGCTTCAGCTGTTGGGTTTCTCAGGGTGCTGAAAGAGAGCACAAAGCTCCTCACATGTCTGGGTTTCCACAGAACTGAAATGGGACTCCATATTCCACGCCAGGTCTGCTGACAAGAAGTCATCCATGACCGTTTGTGTTTCGATGCTCGTCAGGAAGAGGTGCCCCAGGCCCTCTGCCTGGCTGGTCACAGTCTGGGTTTCTGTGCTGTTCAGGAGCCTTGCATGCTCACCCTGACTGACAGGGATCTGAGCAGTGAGGCCAGTGGCAAATGAAGGGAGATCTGTCTGTGTTTCTGTATCTGAGGACTCTGTGCTCATAGAAAAGCTTGAGTGTCGCAGGATGCTACTCAGGGGCATGTGGCTTCCAGCGCTCAGCAGGAAATTGAGGTCAGTCTGAGTATGAGTATCAAATAGCTCCAGGTCACTGGCTTGGCTTCGACTTGGTCCCTCATTTTGGTCCAGTTCATCCATCAGCAGGAAGTCAGTCTGGGTTTGAATGTCCAAGGACTCCAGTGGTGTGTCCCCTCCCAGCCCTCCAAGCTCACTCTCCTCTGTCTGTGTCTGGATGTTTACAGCATTAAGAAACTCTTCAAAGTCAAAGTCAATGCCACTGTGTTGTTCCTGAACAGAGCCCAGACCCGACCCACAGCCTGTGGAGGGCTCAGTGAGCACCTGGTGGCCTGACATGCTGTCAGACAAAATGTTTTCTAGGTCACTTAACAGTGTCATTGTTTGGGTCTGGTTATCTGCCATGTTGTTGGAATTGAGCTCATCCGTCTGCACTCCAAAACACATAACACCCGCTGATTTTGAGTCCACATATAAAGTATTTCCTGCAGTAGTGAGGGTGTCATCTATGCCCAGAGCTGTTTGGGTGGAGACACTGAGGGAGTCACTACCAAATATGTCGGAGCAGATCATAGCCTGGTCCTGAGCCTTCTCGTCTGATTGGGGCATGGCAAAGTATGTCTGTGTATGCCTGTTTTTGAATGGGGGCACAGATAAGGAGGGGTAAGGAATGGGGCTTATGCACTGGCTGTCTGTCTGAGCTCCAATCGAGGAAGTGGATTTGGCCCGGGAGGAGAATGTTTGGGTTTCAACGCTGACTGGCAGAAGGACTTGGGCACTCACGCTGATGTCTGTCTGGGAGCAGGATGACACAGAGGACTCGCCTGTTGGACACAAGCCTATTCCCTCCCCTACTCCCACTCCTGTGGGCATTTTTGACAAGTATGATTTGTCTGTCTGAATGGTGGCAGAGGTGCTTCTTCCCCGTGGTCCTCCCAGGCTGTTGGCTGATTCGTCTGTGCTTGTAGGATGCAAACTGACCTGCACCCCTGTACTAATGGGCCCAAGGCTAGAGCGGGAAGTGGGCATGCTGTCTTTGAAACCCAAATTCTTTGCATCAAGCTGGGGTACGACAGCTCCAATGGCTTGTGGCAACAGGTGAAGGGTACTCACAGAGCCTTGGCTGTCCACTGCCAGAACTACAGACCTCAGAGCTCCACTTTCTGTAGATGGAAGAAGGACTGGCAGGTGAGCCAGCTGCATCACAGGAACACTCACCAAAGCCATCTTAGGCTTTGGTAGAAGCAACTTCTGGAGGCTCTTGTGTGGGTTTGGGTTCTGATTCACTGAGTCTGAAGTAGGAACAGTTAAATCAGAAGCCAGAGTAGTCTCCGTCAGCTCTTTACTAGCAGATATGATCTGACAGGTTGACTCATTGTTCTTAATCTTTTCAGGACCACTCGATAGTTTCTCCATCTTTCTCTTTTTTACTGGGGGAAATCTGTAAAGAAACAAAACAAATACAGAGAAAGCCAGTCAGAATAACTTAATAGAAACACAAGCAAACAAAACATCATTTTTGGTCATACATGCCTGTGTTCTGTAGGAATCTCGTGCCCTGTCCTGTAGATATGTGAGAGTAGTGCAGCCCTGCTAGCATAAGGGCAGCCACACGTACAGTGGTACGTCTTCCCACAGTCTTCTATGTGCCTCTTTAGATCCCACTCTGTGCTGTAACCATTGTTGCACTTGAAGCATTTGTGTTTTTTTTCTGCATGCATCTTCATGAAGTGCTGTGATAAAAAAGAAAAAAACAGCAAAAAACATGTTGCACACAATTATTTTACATTTTAGTTTTTGAACATATGGTCATTACCAACTTTAAGAATGTAATGCTTTAGATCATAATACAACTTTTAAAACTTCTATCATTCAGAATAATTTTGGAAGTAAGGGCAGTTCTGTCCAGTGTTTGAACTCTGAAAGTTCTTTACTTATGCAGTGGAAGTTTTGCTGCAACCAACAAGTCAGGCCCAAAAACTGCTGCTCCTCAAATGATCACATAAAGCTGGTGCCAAAGCCAAGCCATTACATCTGCATATTAAAATGGCTAAGTTTTTCAGAAAGAAAAAAAAAAGAAAGACGTGGTACAAAAACAGTTTTGGTCTCTATTGCTAATTTTCCTGTTCATAACAACTTTTTGGGTTGATTTTCTTGAATAACTAAATTGTTTAAATTATATTAACATTAAAAAAATTGTATTTTTAAGGTCCAGTGTGCACTGAGCAAATAAACCGAAGGCAACTGGACTCAGCAATATGTCTGTGAGTTGCCTTTGATTTATTTGTCCAGAATAACTATGACCTGGATGAATGAGAATATTCACAGATAGTCCAGTGTGTAGGATTTAGGGAAATGTTTTCATAAGATATGGCATAAATGGAATATAATATTTATGAAAATGTTTGCATTAGTGTATAATCACCTGAAGGCAAGAATCATTTTGTCTTTGTTTCTTAGAATGAACCTATTATACCTGCAGAGGAAGCAGGTCCTCACCACGGACTCTGCTGAAATCTTACTCCATCGACTGCACAGATAGGGTTTAAGGTCAGTGGAGGAACTTACTTGTTTAACCAGGGAGAACTGGGAGAATGGTCTGTTTGGCCCCCTGGGACAACCCTCAATTGGACAGCAGTAAAGCTTCTGTGAGCCCTTCATGTCCTTTCTGACTGTAGGATTGACCATGCCATCCTGAGGGTGATAATGAAGGCGAAGGCATAAAAAGAGGACATAGCACAGAGATAAGCACATTGTGGCTTTTATATCATAACATTACTCAACATATCTAACAATCAGTGTGAAAGAATACTGTAAATTCTTAGACCCCACCAAGTACAAGAAACAAACAGAAAGGCCTGCTTTCCGGTCATTGTAAGAGATTGGGCAAAGTTTTAGGTTGGCAGTCTAATAGGCTCATCTTGCCACAGAAGATCAAGATTTTAGCAGAAAAGTGAAGTTTACTTGACTTTAACCTTACAGCAACTGCTGTAAGCATCTCCTCAAAGACGACATGCAACTAAAAATACAGAATGCTGGCTTTTGCAAGAATTCCTACTCAAAAGACTCCAAAAAATATAAGCATTCCTTAGTCAGGAAAGTGAAATATATGGTGTGTATAAAAAAAAAACTGACCTCAGGCAAGAAAAAAAAATCTGTATGTTTAGTAGGCTCTGCTTTACATAACTGAGAAAGAAATTAATGAGCCTGACAGTACACAACATTTAACAGTTGCTGTAACTGCTCTCTTAGTCCCAAGGCAGATTTGCAAAAGCAGCTGTCAGCACTTTGTATATTTAAAGTATAGAACACAACAATAGCACAGAATGTACCCTGCATGGGAAAACTGATAAAACCATCTAGCTCCAGAATCATCATTAATACTGCAGCCAGTGGTCAAGGTCACCTCCATCTGCTGTAACACTGGAGGGAGATGGACAGCCAAAGCTGACAAACACTCTCTGGTTTATCATAAAGACTTAGAAAGACAGATACTTTGCAAACAATGGCTGTTGTGGCAGATGGCTTCAACTACATCATCTGGTCTTAGGCTCAAGTCTGAGTCATGTCAAGACATTTGCCATCAGTCAGAAGCTATAGTGCAAACAGGGAAAAATCCAGATTCACTTTCTTTGCTACACCAGTATCAGACCACAGCTTTTTGTGTAACTGTTTTTCCGGAACACTGTACAGTGCAGTGATATTCATTGATTAATCAGAGAGTAATAGTCTGCTTCTGCTTCTCTTTGCTGCTGAAGTAAGTAGTATGGACAGCAAAACAGCTAAAGGCAAACCAAATGGTCACATTACACATATAAAATGAGACTGAACTGGGCTGAATGAACCAGTTAAAAGAAATGCACAAATTTTCATGACCAGTATGTAACAGAAAGAGTGATCAGCAGATTACTCCTACAAATCAGAGCTACACATCAGTGCTACAGCAGTGCTACACTGGACATAACATAACAGAAAGGGTTTATACTATGCCTCCTTCATGCTCCTGACTTCATAAATAATGCAGATACAGCAGAGTGCAAGCTTCAAGAACTTTGCCATGTCATTACCGCTGCTAGCAGAACTTTCACATATTGACACTGCTTAAAGGCACAATCTGTGATGGAAGTTTGCTCGTGTCCTGGCAAGTTGGGATTTAAATTATCTGTGTAAAGGTCTGATTTTTTTTTCAATTTGTGATGAATTATTTGTGTGGAAAAAACAAACAAACAGGTTTCAGGGTCTACAGAGATGAGAAAATAATTGTAGAGCATAACTTTTATTTAGGTATCCTTTGTCAAACAAAAAAAAAAAAAAATTGTAAAGCCTGTCTACATAATGCTTATGTTATAACCTGTAACAGACGTGCGGCTTGGTTGGGAAGTATGGGGGATACTGGCACTTGTGCATAGAAACAAAGCAAAAAATTGCATTCTTGGACTTTAAGCTCATGTTGCATTGACACATGTTAGTATACTGCTAGTTTGAAGTGAAAACGTAACGGACTTTACCATAGCACTTCTGTCTTTCTTTTAGACATGAAGCCAAGCTTTGGACTATCCCCATCTTTCAGCCATGACAGCTACTTATTGCAAGTTTCTTGTAGTGTAAAAACGAGTTTGATGCCATAGTTTTGTAATGCATAACTGTCAGAAAAATAAACAGTCAATCAGGGGGCACAACCCTAAACTGCTTACTGCCTTGTGGTTCTGTGTAGTGCTTCCTCTCTAGATAATAAATACTTGGTGCATGCTACCTTTTTCAGTCTTGTTCTTTGACTCCCTACAGCAGACTGGGAAAATGTCCGCAACAACAGCTATATTTTTAGGCACTAAAACTAAAATAGAGCCAGAACTAAACTTTTTACCTCAAATTTAAAATGTAGATAAACTGACTGGGTCTTAAAAGGTTATTCTAGCTGGGTCACAAGGCATACTTTGAAGAGCTAATTCAAATTCTTACATTCACCTATTTTAAACAAAGAAGTGAGTCTACTGCGGAACAAAAGGCAGCCTTACCCAGCAAAGGACTTCATTCATGGAGTGGAAACAGTGAATTACTGCCTCTCACGAAAAGAGCCCAGTCCAATGACGACAGAGGAACCGGGGTCGAAAGTAGACTTTGGTCCAAATACTGACTCCAAATGACTACCTTCATTTTACTGACTGTTTGTATTGGAAGTGGACTGTGTGACGTTACTGCACTCAGATGGTGGTCGTATGAAAGCATTTAAAAAGTTGAAAAGACTTCACACACGACATTACAATTGACGTTAAAAACAAATTTCTCCCTTGACGAACTGGCACAGTCAAAGTGAGAAACATCCCACATTTCTGCCTGTTACAACTGTTCAAACAGGGTGAAAAAGGGTGTAGCTAAGTGTGCACCAAAAAAATGAAGCAGCGTTATGCATCATTCCTCACGTGCCAGATACAACAGTAGCTAATTAATGACATGAGTAGCTAGCTAATTTTAGATACAATGTAGCTTATCCGTTAATGTCTAACTTGACAGATATCATTAGTAATTAACAACACATAACGGAGTTTCACTCACATATGCGCTGGGTGAACTTTTACTTCATCAAACATTACGTTAACTATAACGTCGAGTTTGCTACGCATTACTACCATGTGTTAGCTTGAACGAATTTGTTATGGATGACTTGCGTTTTCTAGTTTTCTGACAGAGCTTTACCGAGCTTTAGTTAGCCAAGTTAGCATTGCAGTTACGTAAACATCTAAACCAAATAACAATAAACTAGCGTTTACCTTTATTCTGTGTGACTTAACGAGATGCATATTCAATGCAGGTGTGTTGGGAAGAATCTTGCCACATCCTTCCACGGTGCAGAGGATGTTCGTCCTAACTTCTTTGGTCAGCTCCGTGATGGTGGGTTTTATTATTTCCCGTGACTGCGACACACATTCTTCGTTACATTTCGGACTGCCTGTATTAGCGTTATCTCTATTATTCGCCTTGCCCGTTGCAGAGGCAGCCATGTTTCTGTGTTGACAGTCCATTCTGTGTTTGGCTTTGAGCCCCAGCAGCAGCACTGATCTGTCAGTGGCATAACTCCCTCAGCACTGGCTGAAAGGCGACTTTGCAACCTTTCACCGAGGACGTTAGGGACAGCTTGGCCTACGTCACATCCGTTATACGTATACTACTTCTGTTTTTCAAAGTAATGTTTACTATAAAACTAGTTTCTCGTGGTTAATTTTCTTGTAAACATAAACTCTACATACTTGTGCATGGGTAAGATAAGTACAGTTTAAAAAATAGATGGAATAAAAAATGCAGAACAGGCATGCTAGTGGTAATTTAGAAATAGTTTCACTATTGTGTCAATCAACCAAACACTTTATTTGTGTAGCATCTTAAATACAAACAAAAACTTGTTTTGGCTTTCTCTGACCAAACAGACTGACTTTGGACACCATGTGATTTTACTAGATCCACCTCATATTAGCTTTGGCTACACTTTGGAATTAATTTTTGTGGAAAACCAGGACAGTGGATTTTGAACCTCATCTCTGACGGTGTAGTTTTGTCAGGAATGGAATTTTCAGCTACCAGGTTGGACACAAGAACCACTCCTCAGTGCATATATGAGCAAGTGAATATTACTTATTTAAAATCTATCTGAACGTATCTTTAAAATGGTTTTGCACAGAGAGAGGAAGTTAAGTGAATAAGTACTATAAATGACAACTTGTGAGGAGCTAAAGCTTCATATCAAAGTTTATCTTCAGCAGACATTTCACTAACCAATTCTCCACCACTTTTCTTTGTCAGATTTTAGCTGATGAAAAATCTGGAATAAGGTTGCTGAATGCTGAAGGGTCTTTATGCAACATTCACTGCCACTAGATGTCCCACAAACATCTGTTTCTCAGACCAAACAAAATGGGTGTATTGACTGACATTAAAACTGAGGCCTCAATCATAAAACAGGATTTTCACTTCACAAGTATGTTGCAGACACCACCCTTTTTAGATGCACTCTTACGACTCTAAATTTAGTAAACCTGGGTTGACTCAATGAGACGATAACCATAGTCTTGAGATGATCTTGATTGCCATAATTAGGATAAGTTGAAATGGACAGGTCTGATAGATCGGGGAAAAGCTGAACTCATGCTTTGACATAGATGTGAGGAGAAATGAAAAACACTGATCACAATTTAATATTCTGCTGGATGTCACTTGCCACACACAATCCAGCCACCACTTTTGCAGATGAAGTACAACATCTTCTGGCTGCAACACTCCCTGGTTGCAGTGACCCTGTCAGCAGCAGCAATGTGTTCTGCCACACAACAAAAACTTCTCAGGATGGCCTAAGGAATTCCCCAAAGTGCTCCAGATATGAAGACAAAACTCAAAAACATTAAGTTTATTTAAAGTCCTGCTTTTTAAATTAAGTTTTGGTGTATATACATAACATTTGATGACAGTAACTCACCAACACAAGATGAAAAAAAATACAATAATCTATTGAAAACTACTGACATATTGCACAGAGACAGAAGAGAACACTAACTGGTACTCAAATCCATGGAGTTTTGACTCTGAGAGACATATTTACAAAGAAATCAGTGATGGAATGGTGGAAACAAACTCTTGGTGGACTGGACAAAGTATACACAAAAACAGGCCACACTGGGGGTCCTTCAAATCAAGGGTCTGTCATCCATCAGTGCTGTGGTTGCCGTGTTTGTGAGGAGGGGCCAGGGCCATTGTCAGTGATGACAAAGTAATTCTTTCCTTTCAGAGGAATAGATGAGAGCAGAGGTGTGACAGGAGTGGAAGCTATTCCTGTAAAATATGAAAATTCATTAGTTAGTTGAACAGTCTTTAAAACAAACAAAAAAAAGAAATAATTTAAATTTTTATGACAAATGGGTTAAATAAAAAAGATACATTAAAAAATTACACAGTGAAATTTCCCGCAGAGTGTATTTGCCCTCTTGTGGTCATTTATGGAATTGTCCTTGTTATGAAACATTCAAAATATTTCACCCTTCTACTGAAGAACACTGTGAAAACAATTCTATTTATAAATAGTAATTTGTGTGTGTGTGTGTGTGTGTGTGTGTGTGTGTGTGTGTGTACGGACAAATCTTTTACCTGAAGATGCACAGTGTTTGAGTGACTCCAACAAGCTGGTGCTTGCAAATTTGACAACACATCTGAAGGGCTCCTCCCGTTCTGACATGGTCTTGTTGGTGTGGTCTCTGAATTTTGTCTCCAGCTGAGGAAGGACAAACACCAAACATAATTCAGATGATCAAAGCATAGCATGTTACTTACCTTTTGCATCGTTGAACTGATACAGTGATGAAGCAGGTTATGCAAAGTCCTATGAAATTCATTTTCATATAGATTCTTACTGATTTTTTACTTAACAGATCTACTCAGGCCGAGCCTCCCTCTGGATAAGTTTTGTATTCGGACAATACTCCTTGTTTAAAATGCTTGGGGAAAACAAATGTAGCCTTTTTAATTTTTTCAAGAAGAAAATCTGACTGTGTGCAGACAGCCACAAAGTCTTTAACAAACTTGTGTTTCAGCATGTTTTCCAGTTGATTCTGTTTAAATTTTTCATATTCACAGGTCCCTCATTTATGCTTTTGTTTTGACTTCAATATTGAACTTTAAGTATTTTAAGCACAAGCATGTCTCAGTTTACCTTGTAAACTGCAGACTGTAGCTGGGGTAACATCCCATCACCAAAGGCTTCACAGGCCATCTGAAGTCTGTTTGCTGCAGGCTCAGCTTGTTCCTTTTCTATACGTGGATCTGTAAATACAGATAAAGTCAAATAAATAAAGATCCAAGTGCTGAATTCTACCAGAGATACACATGAATTAAGTTAACATTCAAACAAAAAAGATAAAGAATCTTGGGTTAAATAATTCAATGAACTTACTTGAGACAGTTTGGTTCCTTTCTGTAAGAGGGCTGGGATACTTAGCGGGAAATACCTAGAAACAAAATGATTAAAATCAGAATGCACCCAAACACAACTATTGCAATATACATCAGGTTATAATATTTGTTAATTTATTGAGCTTGCCATAATAAAATGACACTCAAACTTTATTTTCTAAATCACCTGAATCAAAATGGAAGCTTATTATACACAAACAAACATCTAAGTACAGAGGTGAAAATTAACCCAAACGTTACTACTGTAAAATCTTTGACAGATGACACCTGTGTGTGAAGCTTTTCACAGTTTACAAGCAAATACTCAGTAACACCGCTTAATTAACGAAGGAAAAAAAATTTATATACTGAATTTATTTTGGTGTGCCAAAGGTTTGTGTAGGAAGAAATCAATGTGAAGACTCAGTCTTGTTCTGTTTATCAGGACAGGCTTACTTGTTGATATTGCTTCATCAGTAGATCCCTTATAGCAGTGAGTTTTCTTCCACTAAGGTTAGCATCCTTGATAGTTTGGTATCGGGTGGACAGAGCCAAGGCCTGAAAAAGTAGATCTCTCTATCAGACAACTGTACAAAAAATGTCAAGGATTAAATATAAAACTTGTTCCTCACCTGTGACAACAAGGGTTTTTGCTTGGAAGTCAAGCTGGTCATGAAGACATAAGGGGTTTGAAGATAGTGAACAACATATGTTGGTTTCAGGTGGTTGGGCCGAGACAAGCTGTCACCCCATGCAATCCGAATCCATACAGCCTCATCGGTATGCTTCTTAATTTTGACAGACACCTTTAATGCAATGCAAGACACAGACTTTTGTTTTATGATGTTTAACACACAGACACCCATAAAATATTTTTAAATGATATAAATATATAAATTTTTTTGTTAGGCTTACAGGTCTCACAAGCTCACTGAGGTGGGATTTAAATTGTTCTTTGAACTGCATCAGCTCTACAGACTGAGAATCGTCTGGAAAACAGAAAAATGTTATACACAAACATAAAAAAGCGACACAAGTTAAAATTTACTCAGTACAAATCCAGAATTGAGTGTAATGGTGAAACCATTATATGGCAATATAGGTTTGAGTAATCGCATTATCCATTTAAATTCCAGAAACAAACAGATGAAGAATACACCATACCAAGTGCAAGGAAAAAAGAAAAAATAAGTGACCATTGCTTCAGAACTATAAGAAATAATGACTCTGTATGCAGCAAGTTATCTAAATGATTAAACCTTCCATTTTTACAAAAATACAAAAATGATCCCATCGCTAGCTGCATCGTCTGAATAGAAAGAAGTAGAAAAAACTCTAACTCTAATCCCCTCTTCGTTCGAAATGCTATTTTTGTTTCCAACCTACCTTCAGGGTCAGTGAGCTGAGAGGCATACCACATTCCCTGGTTTGGACTGTCAATAACATCTGAAACCAAAGCGACACGGGAAGCTTTGTAAGTTTGATGAAATGGGATGATTAAAGTCAGCTAGGTTGCTCTGGCATTAGCTACCAAGTCTAACATGACAACGCAAATTAAATAGACTCACATATCATTTCGAGCTCTGTGATGTGTTTAACTGTCCACCCCTTTTCCTGTAAAAGAAAAAGAGTGAGGTTACAAGACAGGATATCCACACCAGCGCCAGCTCAATCCAAAATAAGCTGACTCTAGTTGGCAAGTATGAAAAAAGCAACTGTGAACCTGGCGCAACATTGAACGTGGCACGTTTGTTCACTACAGCAGACTTTACGGCCATTTTTAGCACCGTATATTGAACACCACTACATATTTTTCACAATAGGTGCCGCATACCTCACAAATGGCCAATAATTTTTCCGCTAACGCCCATTTTGGTTGAGTAAAATCTAGGGATTGCTGCTGCGCCGCAGTCAAACGGCCCCATTTCTCCAGCGTTGTCCTTAGCATCTGAGCCGGTATCCGTCTTATGAGTCGCTGCAATAAGCGTTTCGTGGAGTCATCCATTCTCCTTCGAAAAGTTATTGATATTTAGCTGAGCTGATGTACTGGAAGATCGTTTTTAGGTGTAATTTCAAAGTGTTGGCTTGGTCCAGCTCGTTCGCTTGCAGCGACGCAGTCCAAAACTTCCAAACAAACCGCCTACCACTGAGAACTCGAATCAACCAATCAGATTTGACCAAAATGTATTACGTGCTCCCTTTATCGCCCTCTGCGGTGCTGGAGTGGTACTTCTTATTGTAGCCTATACAACTGTTGGTGATCAATTACGTAAAAAGTATAACCCAGAAAAGATGTCCGGACAGGGAAATATTTCTTTTTTTTCAAACAGAAAAAGTACAAACTAATAAAGACAGTAAAAAATAATGAGACAACTTTAAATTAAAATAGGAAAAGAGAAACAGACCTAAACTATTCAGAAGCAATCAAAGACGTATCTGAAACAGTGCTGTGATTAACAGCAGCATAGTCAGATGTCTTGAATACCAGAGTACAACAGACTAATATGATTAGTGATACGTTTTCAGCAATGCTTGTTTCTGTTTTCATAAAAGCTACTGCTGCAACAAGGTGTGAAGCTCACATTATTGCTGAAGATGGCAAAGACGGAGCTATTCACTACTCTATACATAGTAAGTAAGTTAGGTCCCTCTAAATTGTCATACAGTGAACCCATTTTTTTAGTGAGCCAAATTAATGGAGAGGAAAGCAGAAAAACAATGAGTGATTTTCAGTGATTTTTTCTGAATGAACAGTCATTCATTTGAAACCAAGCTGTTAACAGCTCACATAAATGTCAAACAATCACTAGTTCTAACCACAGCCAGCACTTGTAACAAATCAAAGAGGTTGGAAAATACTGCATTCATTTACACTGCCTTGTGTTTAATAAGCTTAAAAACATTACAAACTCAATGTTTAAATAAAACAATTTGCAAATGAGCTGTGAAGATGGTTCTATCCAATTGAATTCCTGTTACTATGGGACCAATTGGTAAAGGTAGGTAAAGGACACATTCACCCTCTTATGCAAGAGACTGGAAGCATGGAGCCACAGGAGCATCACTTTTGACATGCTTTTAAAGAGTAACTAAACTTTGGAACCACTTTCTTCAGCTTAAAACCAATTCATGTAGGAATTCAGTAGTGTTGCTGATTGATTCAGGCCCAAGTCTCAACATTTTAGTGCAAGATATGTTAATTCTGCACTTCTTGATATAAATGCATAGCGACTGTCCTCTACAGATTGAAATCCAGCTTTGCATCTGAATTTTGCTATTGGCTGATTTAGTTAGTGCTGACATATGCAGTCAGTGCATATGTCACCAACAAATTCTCCCCCTCTTCTCTTTGCCCAAATCACTGCTACAAAAACTAAAGCAAGGTTTCAGCAGAGCAGATGAGCAAGAGAGTAGTATTGCAAACCGACTGAGTGCAGCCATGGTGAGTAGTTAGATGGTATTGTGAGCACAGTGAAAGAGTGAAAAGAAAAATTTAATAATTTTCATCATCTTTTACTTACCTCCACAGGTGACATCACCGGCAGACTGTCTTTCTACATATATGAACACTCATTCTTGTAGAGCGGATCTTCAGTTACTGTTAATGCATCTAGGGGTCAGTCAGTTAGCCTAGCTCACTGGTGCTATCGATAACCAAAGATGTGTTTATGGAGCAAAACAAAGGTCATTTTCAGCATCTCGACAGTAGATCAATTTTAAAGATATGTCTGGGAGCTGTTTTATACCATCTGTAAAAGTAATGCAACTAGATGGAGCTATAAGATGAAATAGGTCAGCTAACTGCCCTTTCATTCAATTTTCAAATTCTCTGTTAGTGTGTGAAATATTATGAAGTAGCTTAGGCGCTTTTTGCATTTTGCTCAGCCTTTCTTTGGAAATTTTAGTAACTGGACCTAATTCAATTTTAATGACAAACCCTGGTATAGATCATTGTAACAT
>JAQNCA010000001.1:16308172-16331525 GCA_029783725.1 Acanthurus tractus
CCCCTGATTTATTGACTTATAGACTGTTTATATGATCACACAATGAATTTAAAGATGTCCCCTCGGGCTCTGGGAATCTGTAATCAGCTTTTTGACTAAATTTTTGACATTGTACAGACTAGCCTACATTAATAAAGTAAGATTAAATACGCCAACCTGTAACAAAACTCTGTTGCAATAATGTCAACAGTAATTGTCAATCGGTGTTTTTTTGTTGTGGCTTTTCAGTATTGCTGCAGTGGTACAGTAACCCCTTAACTCAGCATGCACCCTGACCTGTCACCTCACCTGCATACAGACGAGTGTAATGAACTGATATCTCACCTGAGGCAGTGCCATACTGAGGTATGTTGTTCTCTACAGTCTTGTATCGCTGCACTTCTTTCAAAAAACAAAGACCATAAATCTTGTTTTGTGTTTCCCATCAGCACAATGTCTTAAGGTTCTTTGGTACATGTAATGATGTGGACCGCGCCATGCGAAAGTGCCTGGAGAAAGAGGTCTGTCATTTGTTTGTTTGTTGCACTATGTGAATAAGATTCAACAGTAACTCTGACTACTGACCCTTTTTGTAGTTGGTTTTGATCATTGTTGTTTTTGTTTCCTTACTATTCAACAGAGGATGGAAAAGCGGGAGCGCAATAAGCAGCATGCACTAGAGATGAAAGAGAGGCTGAAACGAGGGCCTAAGGAGCAGCTCTGAGGGACGTTATACTGTGACATTATCACTGGAACTCCAAGTTTAAAGTATTTGGATATTGGGACATTGAATTAAGCATGACACTGTTAAACTGCCAACCTCTGCTGTTTTCATGTCAAGAGGGCAGAAGGGTTATAACTTTTGACTTTTTATTGTGTGCACAGACTAAAACTTGAAGTTGTACCGGGATGTTTAGGTATATAAATAAAAACAACAGCGTCTGTTCTTTTAGATTAAGATTGCTGTTGGAAATCATCATTTATTTCCCCTCTGCTGGCAATACAGCTACAGTGCCATGAAAGATATCAGTGTAGCTGGTGGCAGATATCGATGGCAGAAGCTACTCCTCCCTTCTCTTTTTCGCCAGCAGGACACTTCAGAAATATGATACCTGATACTCTGGTACCTGATTTATTCAAGGTTATCAATGCACGTAGGAAAGAAAAAGAACGATAAGTTACTCAGTGTGAACATTCATCACACTTGAGCACATACTCAATAGTCTTTGTTGTTTGAAAGTTTATTTGACCTGGGAATCATATTGATTTGTTGAATTAGTTGCATTTCTTTTCAAATAAAGTGAAGTTATCTTTGTCGAAGGATCTATTCTTGATCTGTTTGAATGTGTCTTGTGTGACACTGTTCTACAGTAAAATCAATCAGGGTTTCTGCAAGTCTTGAAAAGTCCTAGAAATTTGATTTGAAACATTAGATTTATACATACATTTTCTTGAATATTTTCACTCCCCTGCCATAGGAATTAATCATATTAAAATTAATTATGATTTTTTTTTCAATTTGAAGGCTATTGGGAGACATAAAACACTAAGAAAGCAAATACAGTGAGATTGTAGTGACCTTGGATTGTGCACACAGCAAGCTGTTCAATCCTTAAACTGGAGCTCTATTGCCCCTAGCTTTAATAGCTAAGAAGCTCACGTCTGCTAATAATGGGCAAGTATCTTTTAGAAGAAAATTGGATAGAGCAAGAAATCTTCATAGACCATAATGTCCCTAAGGGTTTTCCATCATACTTTCATGCTTTGCCTGCTATGACCTTTAAAAAGATAATAAATTGAGTTCTATGTGGTGTTAAAGAGGTCTAAAAAAGTCTGAAATTAAATTTGGTGAACCTACAGAAAACTTGATTTAGGATGGAAGGAAAATCTAAGCTCAAATGTCCAGTTTTTAATAAGTCAGTTTTTAACTGCATCTCATGGTCTTCATTCAGCAACTTGAGCTGATAAAGGTGTCATTGTGCGACATAAACATGACCTGTGGTCATGTGTTGGATGTTGGCTGTAATACTCCTCTCTTGGTCTAAGTATGATCTCTGGCATGGAATGTGGTGTTAATACCTGATCTTTCTTTGACTATCCTTTGGCTCTTTGTCAGTGACCTTGTTACTCATGTGACTGGGAGTTCACATTAAGGTCATAAAACAACACCTGAGCCTTCTCTATTTGCTGAGGAAATACCATGATGTGTTGATGAAACAGGACGATAAAAGTCAGCTTGGTTGTTTGGCGTTACTCAAGTTTACGTGAGAAAACAAGTATTCAGATGTGTTAGCTTCCATTCTCTGACGTGAAGCACTCACAGATGCGACCAGAAAAGCTCCATAATGTAAACTGAAGCTCTCAGTTCTTTCATTACAGAAACATTTAGTCTAGTATTTAGTCATTATAGTGCACATTTATTGTGAACAAGCATCGTCAAACTGTTGTATTTTTACTTGGCAAAATGGTGTAAGTGAATATTTCTTTGATTATTATTACCACATCAAAACTATGTTGAGGGTCAGTGAGTGTTCAAGTCAGATTAGCCAACTAGAAATTAACAGAAAATTATCAGCAAAGGCATAGTTAGTAGTTACGGAGATGTAAAACCAAAAACACATTGGGAAAGTACTCTTTTTTTATTTGAAGCAACTGACTCCACCCATCACAATGTATGGATCAATCTTTGACAGACTTGTAAGGCATCCCAAGGTGTGCTTTGTGATAATCGGGGAAAAAAAACACGATGATTCATACATAAATGATTTTGTGGTTTAAAAAAAAAAAACATTAACAACAAAAACAACAGAAATCCTGTCAAAGCACAGTTATTTCTAATAAATAATGGACCAAATATAAATAATTTGGGGTTTTAACTAAATTACTTCAGATTTATTATCAAGCACACTTCAAACACATGCTGGGAAGGGAAATTTAGAACTGCCTTCAAGAGAAACCAGTATTTCAAAGCAAAAAAACAAATTTTTTCTATCTCATGTGGCACTCTAAAAAGAATTGGTAATACTTACCAAGTTTAAATAGTTAAATGAATAAATAAATAAAGACTCCTGTCTTGATGAATCAGTGTGGTTAACACTCAGTAGATCTGAGTAATTTGCATTCAGTGATGCCTTTCAGTGGCCTTATCACACAGGTTCTTCTCAATTTCTTGGGACCCAAATGAAAACTGGGATAGAAGCTGTTATTTTTTCAGGAGATGCCAGATATAGTTAAAGAAATGAATTTAGCAAAATTACTTATGAGAAAGAAATTCAAGAATTCAAGTGAGAGCATCTCTTTGTAAATTTTACTTAAAAATGCTTCATAAAACTGCAATGGCTACAAATAAGAAGTGATGAATAAAAATCATTTAACAGCTGCAGGGAGCATCAATTGAGACTTATATGTTTGAAACTGACAAATCTGAAATATAATAAGAGTCATTTTATTGATCATCTGTTCATACTTATAAAGCATCCTGCATTAAGCATATAACATAGTTTGGTTTAAATTATGGTTCAAATTATATATTTATAAATTATTCACATTCCTCACTCATTTTGCTCATCAGAGATGTCATGGGATAATTCAGAAAGGGTGATGAAAAATTGGGGCGCTTCTGGAGCAAAGGAGACCACATGGCACTGTACAGCCTTATCTCAAATAAATACAAAAATAAATGCACCATTTCTAACAATACTTACAATGTTGGTACAAAACATACCTTGGAATACAAGGTATTCAAACACGCAACACATTTATATTTACAGTATATTACATGCAATTAGTTACACAAAACAGTCTACATGATCTATATATTATTCTGCACTGCATGTGTACAACTGCAAAATATGAACAAAATATCTTCTTAGTTTTACAAAACAATGTTCACAGACCTACATTTTTTTGGTAAAAGAAAATAGATACCTAAATATGATACACATCGCAATATAAAACTTCTTGAATTCTGAAATCATCACATGCAGATTAGGACAAAGTTGACTCCAACTACACGACTGTTGCATTAGCACAATATTGATCAATGACAATTAGTGTAGTCACAATGTGATTACTTGAGGATCGAGCAATTATCATCTCTTTTGTGTGCTCTAAAATTACGCACAGCTAAGAAATAACTGTCAGTTAATATCGACATGGACATTAAAAAACAAAACAAAACAAAAAACAATCACACATTTCACATCATAACGATCTGCATCAATAACTGGAAGCCATATTATACATATGATCCACCACAGTACTGCATGTGAGGCTACTTGCTGTATGTAGCTCTGACGAAATGGGATAAATTCCATTGCTAATCCTTTCATGTGGTATGTGCCACAAAATTATTTAATCATTTCAAGTCATTTTGTATTCAAGCCAAAATGTCATCAGATTGAGAACAGAGATACTTGTGTATTTAGTGCTATAACATTCACATGAAACTCCAGTGTCTCCATGTCCACTTATTTTTATAATCTAAAAAAAAGAAAAAAACAAACAAAAAAAACTACTCTAAAGTGTCCCTTGAATGAAAATCCTGACTTTAAAGATGGGTTATTTGAATAGACAAAAGTCACATCTACTCTTTTGCAGGTGAAAAGAATTGGATGGATGCTGACAGTATGAGGATGTTATTTCTTCTACTTATGCACCAGATGGTCTCATTAACGCATGAGCATTAATCTTTATTTCATGTAACGGAAGCCATTTTTTGGTGATTATGATAATGGTGACAAAGTTACAGAAAAACAAGATAACTGTTCTGTAAAATCAAGTCTTTTACAGTATGAAAGATTAATTGCGTGATGAAATAAAAAACCCAACATTTCCTGTTATTGTATAATCTTTTAAGGTAACTCATATGATTACATGTTTCAGCTGTTTGCTGTCCAGCCAGCGAATCTGATTCACTGACATGCAGGAGCAGATACGATCATTTGTGGCCAGTTTTCTTCTGTCCATTCAGAGATGATGGAATGTGCATATAAGGAGCAAGAAACAGTGTCCTCATGCAAACTTTGGTTTACACTTCAACTCAAAACAGTAACCAAAGAAAATCCTGAAAAATTTATCTCATATACACGAAGCAACTTCTTTGCACACTTTAAATAAATATACTTTAATATATATTATTGTCAATTTATCATGTGCTATCCGACAAACATTGATTTCATATATCCTGATCTGTTTTATAAACACACAAGTCTCGCACATGCACAGAAAAAAACTCTGTACCTCCCTGAAGAACCTCCTTCAGTGTTTATTTAAGCAATGCACATTTGGCCCTTTGCTCTTTTACTCCTACAGAATTAATCTGGACAATTATGGATCCAGTTAAAAAAAAAAAAAGAAAGAAAGAAAAAGTGGCTTTAGAAAAGATGACCAAGAAGAAACTGTTGGTAAACACTTAACCAAACAGAGCTCAGGAGAATCCTCTCTACTTATTGATGGAAACAAAGACCCTTAATGCAACTTTTCCTTCAGTTTGGATGTTCTTTTGTAGACCAGCTCTGATCATTTCTCATACGACTTGTTGTGCAGGTAACTGAAAAGTGCCTCTAGTCCTTTCGTTGAACACCACAGCTGCTTCAGCATCTGACACTCTTTCTCGTTGACTTCCTCCAGGACCGACATGAGGATGCTCCTCACCAGGCCTTTGGATTCTTCTAAGACCTTTTAAATGCACACAGACAGAAAAGAGTGGAGGGCCATTTGGTTATATCCAAGAGAACACTTTGCATGATTTAGGTCATCTAGATCAGGACCTACCACTGCATTGCATGATGCCATTTCCTTCACACGCAGCATCACTTCCTGATTAAACGTGGTTGGCCAGAAGACCTGTGACACCAGACCTCGACTACATGCTTCTTGTGCTGTGAGCTTTCTTCCACAGAACAGCATTTCATTGGCCTGCAATAGGGACAGAAAACAAACGGTGATCAGATGGTTTGAGATAGAATCAATTAAGGTCAAGTAAAAGTAGCCCAAAAGCCTTGATACTGCTAGGACCCACCAAAGCTACGCCCAGGATCTGGGGAAAGGTGTAAGAGGAGCATCCAGAGGGGGTGAGGTGGAGGGCTGCACATGGAGTTTGGAACCAGGCCCTCTCACTGGCCCACACCACATCACACAGGGGCAGGATGGAGGCACCTAAACCCAGAGCCGGCCCGTTTATTGCAACCACGATGGGTTTCTTGAAGTGGATGAAAGCCAACACAAAGTCCCTACAGGGGTCACAGAGCGATCAATACCAGCTCTCAAGTCTAATGGTCAGCAATAAGAGTGTCATTGTTTATAGTGGACAGAGGTGTCATTACCGCACAGCATCTGCGATGCGGCTGCTCTCTTTTCTGCGGTCAGTTGACAGACGCCCTATCAGGTACGACGGCTCCAGGCCACTGCAGAAGACCGTACCCACCGAGCTGAGCAATAACAATTTGCTGTCATCAGCAGCTGCATTACCCAGAGCCCGACACACCTCCTTCATGATCTGGAGAGGAAAAAGAAAAAAATGTGTACGACTTTCTATACTCACCTGATATACTGAGAAAAGTTGAGGACCATAAAATATATAGATATTAAACCCTAAAAAAAAGACTGAAAAAAGTTTGGCAGGCAGGACAACAAAAAAAATGACGAACACTGAGAATCTAGGAATGTTTTTTTTTCCATTCCTACAATGCTGACAGCTGATGAAAAAAGTGCACTGACAATAGTGCCATTCATCTAGTGTAACTAAGCACCATGTGATCAACATATTTACAATTGAGGGGCCACAGATGTTCAGCATTCAGTTTTACAAGTGCTCCTTTTTAAAGTGATGTAAAAAAATCAGAGCTTTCCATCTCACTCATACAAAAACCAAATAGACCAATGAAATAATCCTTATAAAATAAAACTGCAAGCTCTGTGTCTCTCGCTGCACAGAACTAGCAAGTTTATTAAATATGCTTGCCAGTGTTTTTTTTGTCATATTTTATTCCCAACACATCTACAAACAACATATTATTGCAACAAATGGGTTCGAATAATTGTTATATCATGAAAGATATTGAAATAGAGGCATACACAATAAAAGCCACATTCTATTCAAACCAGCACTTGATAAGCAATTTCACACAACATAAAATTAAACGGCACAATGGGATTATAAAACTGCTTTGGACTAATATCAAGTATACAAACTGTTTAATTGAGATTTGGTGGTAACTTTACTTCTGGCTAGTTAATGCTACTTTGCGAGCAGACTGCAGGTAAGATGTTTACATGACAACTTGTTGGACGGCTTGTTTCCCTGACAACCTGCCTGCCAGCGGCAAATGACTCGGCTGGATGTTGATAGCAGCTTCTCCTGCTGCCTAAAGAGTTGGATCAAAAAGAGTTGCAGGAAAAGTTGTGCACACAAGATGAAATATAAATGAATATTTCTGGATCGATGTAATAACTTGAATATGTTTTGATTTTTTTCCCCCCTTCTAGTTCATAGGAAGTAATCAAAGGAACAGTGAATAAGAAAATCAATAAATGGTCAGCGTTTAATTGAGCAAATAGATTGCAATATGTTATGGCAATAAATGGAGGCAATAAAGCAGTCTGTAAGAGAGAAAAGTTTCTTTTTGCTAGATAATATCAGCAGTGCATCATTAAGCATCTCCAAACAGTGCTTGGCCTTTGTTAGACAGTGAACCTGATAAGAGGTCATGAAAACCTCATCATCCACACTGCAACATCGCCGTCTGCAGTCAATCTGCACGACTACGCTGCAATTTAATCAGATTACCACCCCTGACCCATATTAGCAATTTAACCTCAAAGTGAACTTAATTCTCTGTCTCACCAAGCACATAATCTGTGCCCAGTTTTAGCTGGATATGGTGTGTGTGTGTGTGTGTGTGTGTGTGTGTGTGCAAGAGACCGAGAGAGACGTTATTTAAGCAAGGTGAATTAAAATCCTGCTCGGTTACATAAAGCAGAGATGGGCAGATGCTGGTTCCAGTCTGTGGAACAGGGAGGAAGATGAGAGCAGTCAAAGTGACATTCATGTGCAGTGAGCAGAGGCCTCGAGGACATCTGCAGACAAACAAAGACGCTATGCACAACAAATGGATGTACAACAGCATGCATCAGCTCACTGGAAATGATATCACCACCTCTCAGGGTGGTTATGAGTCAATCACTCACATGTTTTATTATTTTAGGTTTTATTTTTGTGCATTTTTTTTTCTGTGGGACAGTTTTAAATATCTCAAAACAAAAAATAGCTTTCTTTTTATGGGATATCTCCGAAACTGCTCCCCCAGTTCACTTATTTGCGGCTCCCTATAAAACAGACACTCTGTAGCTTTCTCTAGAGATTAAACTCAAACTGACATTTCTGCATCATCACTGACAGCCACAGAGTCACAAATGTTATGTTTGCATCTATAAAATACAACATATTGCAATGTGCAATTTTCAAACAAATATGATGTATGTGCAATGTATGATGACACTGTAACTCCATCATATTTGCAGACAAAACTTCAGATTCTTGAAGGCCTTCTTCAAAGAACTAATTTTCTCACATCACAAATGAAAAAATCAGGTGTAAAAAAATAAAATGAATGATTGCTAAATTGTATTTGGCTGTTTCGGTTTCAGTGTCCTGGTATTGTGCATACTGACTGACTGTCACACAGTTACTGGAACACTTCAATAGAACACAGCCATTGTTAATGTTATTAGTGACACCTGTGCTTTTGACTGCCATGTCACAATGTCTGCTGTGAAAAGGCCTTTGGGACTTTTTTTTCCTCCCTTTTAGAGCTTTATTTGCTTTATTAATGGCAGGTGTGCTACAATTCTACCCACATATACACTCATTTCATACAAATAGTAGCCACAGATGCCTGTTGAGAATGATCTGAATAACTTCCAAATAAAATTCTAATACTTCTTTGTTCCCTCATAATCTCATTATATAATTTTCACAATGCTTTAAAAGTGATAAAACACGGGATGTTAGCAACTATGTGAATGTGAGTACAGCACATGTGCAGAAAGCTACTAGAGAAAAGTGACAGAAAGAGTACCAGTAAACAGCTGGTGGGACTTTCTCACTTAAAATCAAGCACTGAGTGTCTGGATGAAAAATGTACGGGGATATTTTCGATGATTTTCTCAGTGAAAGCCATTCAGTAGGCACATCCGCAGTTCCTGTAGCTTCAAAGACTGAGAGACAGAGAAGGAGCTATCAGAGCTGTTTGATAAGCCCACAGCTTAGGGGCTTACTGTCACACATGAAAGTACACACACACACATACACACACACACATGTGCTCGCACAGTTTAGGCCACTTCAGTGCCTGTGAAGTACAGGCTGCCATGCACAGGAGGTTGTATCAAAGCCAGAACCACCCTCTGTGGAAGATCTGAGACGCATCCCACAGTCTGAGGGGAGCAAAATCCTGTTTACTTAGATTTAAGAGCCAGTGGTGGATGATTGTGATACATGCTATTATCTGTGGTCGCATTCTCTGGTTTATTAAAGGACCTCTAAGTAATCTGTAAAATATACTATAAGAACTTTTGAAAAATTATTTGACATGTTTTCTAAAGGTCAGATAAATGCCACTGCAACAACATGGCAATTCATGAATTATATCCTTACAAAGTTAAACAGCCAGGTTACAAAATGCCACAATGTTTAACATTAAGTCCACAAGCTAAAAAGACTTACATTCAAAACTGCAGTTGAGGAAAAAAAACACAGACCTGTAAAAGCAAGTTACTGAATGTGTCCAGGGGAAATTTAAAATGGAGCAGCTTGTTGTTGATTGGAGTGTGGAAATGATCAGCCAATCACTGGCTGGCACTTTTCTGCAGGCAGCCAAGTCTACAAGTGGATAATTGCAATGCAAGAAGCTACAGCATCAGAACAGAAAGCCGTTAAACTATATTCAGGGTTGCAAGGACACATCTCAGCATTAATGTCTCAAAAAGGAGCATATATTCAAGTCTAAGCAACGTAAACACATGCTTGTCCAAAATAGGTATTTTAAAAAAAAAATATAGATCTTGAAATAAATCACACATTCATGTTCATCATGGTGACAGATCACTATATGTTGCAATGAACTCCCAAATTCATTTATTGTTCTGCCACTAGATGCTGATGTGATGTGGATAAGTTGATTGACATAAAGTTAGCAGGTGACTGACAAATTGCTGAGGAGACTTTAAGACAGCATGTCAAAAGTCAGTGAACACAGCTTGACATAGATTATGCAGCTCGTATATCACCATCAGAAGAGCACCTAAAAATAGCAAGATCCTTTTTACATGATATCACTGTAGTTATAAGTAAGGAATTTATAGATTAATAACAAAAACAATGTGTTTTTATAAATGTAAGTAGCTTTTTAGTCCTATCGAGATTATTCTGTAAAAGTGGTTGAATTTTTTTTTTCATAGCCTGTTAACATGTTAAACATTACATTTTGTGCTTCCATGTGAAACACCAATAAATGTAAAGATAAACAATTTACATTTTAACAACTGAGAAATATTAGCACTTAGGTATTTGATCACAAGGATTGCATATCTTTGTATTAACAAAACTTTGATGCTAGTAATCAGTGTGCCTTCCAGTTTACAGTGTGTTTAAACCAAATGATCTGACATTTGTTGGACCAAACAGGAAATGGACTCTATCTCTAGCAGAGACGTCAGTGTGGTTTCTACACAACAAGCAGTGGAAATCACTTGAATTCTGGCCATCTCCAGGGTCTTCAGTTCTCTTGAAGAATAATTACATAATGCCCTCCTCCATGAACTTTATGCATAATTTCCTCACTTGTTTATCTGTCATTTTGCTGCACAACAGATGGCACAATGCTGGATTAAATGCACTCCTAATTGCTCTACTTGTAGAAAACTTGTTTGGCAGGAGGCAGTTTTATGTGTCAGTCTAAGGACAGGGCCTGAGAGCTATTTCCAAACGTTCCTATTTTCTTTGTATACATGCTCATTTTCAGCAATGCTCTGTGTACGATTCATGCAGCTAAACATATTCACACCTGGCAGCTGTCGAATAAAAACCACAATTTTCTAAAGTTGTCTTCTGAAAAGCTGCCCTGGAGCAGTTGGGGAATTTGTGCATGGCTCTAGGGCATCTCTACAGCAGTTAATGAGGGAACTTTTCTCATTTATTTTTTCCCTAAACAGAGTTTAATGTCAACCAGGATACAAAGAAAGAGTTGCATAATTAAACGTAGATACATACCAGAGAACCACAAAAACTTCAGGGACAAATGAACATGCAGAAAGGGAAACAGAAATTGATAACCTGCATTCCCGTCCTCACCTCTGGTGTCAGAGCATTGTTGTCAGTCGTTTGGCTGGAGAGCAGGACGTGCGTGAAGCCCTCCTCCTTCCTGACCACGATGTCTCGGAATCGACAGTTGCTCTCGTTCTGTCGCACGTTGTATCTGAGCCGCTTGTCGAACACGTAGCCTTTCTCCTCAGCCAACTTCCGCTTTACTGAGCTGTGCAGATGCATCTTGCCATTGGCCAGAGGGGAACCTGACAGAGGATGACAAAACAAATCCATCTGTCTTCAAGGAATTCAAGATATTAGACGCTTACTGCTAAAATTGAAGTTTAAAACACTTCACCTGACAGAAACATGACCCAAAATATTAATGCAAAACTGCCAGTAAAATGTGTAACTTATGTTTTGATAAATGAAAGTCTTCATAACGCTAATTAACACCAACTTCCTCGGGGAGATTCAGAGATGCAGCAAAAACTGTTAAGGAAACTTTCCACATTCCAAGTAATTGTCTCTATTAAGAAGCATCTGTTGCCAGAAAAAGCTGTGTTCATGCGTGACAACATTAGACCAGGAAGTAGCTTTGAAAAAAAAAAAGTAACAGATGTTTAAAAATAAACACTAAACTTCATTTTCACTTTAAACAATAAAGTTATTATCCAAACCAGTGGCGTACATTATGTGTCCAAACTGGAGACTTACAGACTCTGTGAGCTCTGTCATTGAGATGGACTTGCAATAAACTATCTCGAACTTCATTAGATTTTGTTCACAATTTATGGGCGTATCTGAGTGTGTCACTGACTACTTACATTGCTCTATGCAAGTTTTTTTTCCATACTGTGAAATGCATTTGGCTTCAAATTTGTAAAATGCTTATTCTAGGTTGCTGTAGGATTTTAAGAATTTGCATATATCTCTTCAGTGAGAAACTGCACAGGTACAAGTCATTATAGTTAAGGTCTGACATTTCAGTGGACAGAAACATAAGAAAAACATCTTTTTAAGCAGAGGGAATTATTTTCCGTTTAAAATTCACTTTTGTCTGGGAACTTACAGCTAGCAGGCATGTCACTAATGTGCCAAGACAGTGTTTTTGTGTCATCTAACAGTGTTTCCTCTGCATGACATCTGAACTGTAACTGCAGGATTCATTGAATTTGAACTTTTCTTGATTGCATATATTTATAGCTCAAAGCCCACACGCAGAGCCCAAATATCACATTTGGAAAGAAGTATACATCATTTTCAAGCCTTTTTTCCACAAACACACACACACACAAAACCCATTCAATTATGGGAGCATTGCAAAAACAAGAGGACCAATATTAATCCTAGACTCATTTGAAAACAAGTCAAAACCTAGTTTGTGGCAGGTCTGTGAACGGTCAGTGTAAAAAAACAACAAGAACCTTTTTTTGCCAGCAAGCGTCTATCATGTGTATTCTTGGTTATTTAATCCTCATCTGCAATCATTGGTAGTGGTCCCAATAACAGGTATATTTATTGTTAGTGTAGCAGATCACATCTCGTAAATAAGCTTCTGGGGTGCTTTAATTATGGGGTCTCTCATGCCTCTCAGTGTATGGAGAGCTGTTTTCTCTCCTGCCAGTCTGCTGCAGTGTGTAAGTAGGTTTTTGATTTGATTGATTGAAAGATAACTTGTAAAGGAGCTAATCAAAGCCTGATTACCGAATGATTTTCAATTAGGCATGTTACATTTTTAGTACAGTCAAGTCAATTACATTCATATAGCAACAATACACAACATAAATTATCTTAAGGCACTTTACATATAGCAGGTCTAGACTTTTATCTTTTGCTTACAGAGATCTCACATTCCTTCATGAAAACTTTTCTAAACATGAAAGAACCTCAATCAGAACCAACTCTGTCCTCTAAAACGTTTTTTCCTGAGGCCAGTGCATTTTTTGAATTGTTTGCAAAATGGGAGCGCCGCGTCTTTACACTTTGCTTCAAAGACAAGCGGCACGGCAAGACGCTCAGCATCTCTTCAATGCTGAGCACTGCAGATCCACTGTTTTTTTTTTGCTTTGATTTTTCTGGTCACAGAGAAAAATTTGACTGATGGGTAAAAGACTGCTCTCAATTTTACTCCAGTCATCTAAACACTGGAATAGGATGAGGTCAATTACAAATAATCATTACATTCTATGTGTACAAGTGCTGAACAACATCAGCAATGCAGGAGAAAATCTGAGTATTCAAGTTTTTAAGGTTTTCTCAACCCCATAATATCTCATAAGCCAACATACATCACCAGGTCCCTCCACCCAGAGCAAGTATTCCACCTTGTCCCACTGTTTTTACCATCTCAATTTGCTGGAAACACAAACTGTCTTTGGAATATATATGCGACACATTAATTAACTGGTACTTCTGCAGATGTTCTGTATCATGGCATTCAAAGTGTCTCGGCTGAAAAAAATGGTGCACCTCTAAAATGCTTTCAAATGCTCACAGCTGAGCTCTCTGAGGATTTATTAGCGAACCAGTGGAGTCACTCACAACCCAGTGAGTCTGTCAGTCAAAGACAACTGCATTGGATCTCACCCTGCTGTTGCGGTTCAGCCAAACAGGCACCATTTTTCTTGAGACAGTGTGATTCTTCTTTCAACCAACGCAAAATATAATTCAAAAACTGAGTCCAATATTCAAAAAACAAATAAAAATAGTGACCCAATGTTGCTTACAGTAGTGGCTTTGAAACTATGTGAAAGATCTTTAAGAGAGACTTGTTCTGTGCTGTTGACCATGAGTGATTATCAGATGCATAATGCAATGAGGCAGAAGAACCAGTCGGTGCTTCACCTTTAAGTCTGTCTATAAAAAAACAACAGCAAACCAAAAGAGAAAAAAAAATAGTCAATGGCAGTTAAGGCCGATGATGTAAGAAACTAATATCAAATTGTCAAACTCATTTATCAGCCCTCTGAGGCTTTCTTAAACACAAACTCAGACATAAAACAATTCAAATTACAGCTAAACCCAATAAATTTTACTCATCAAGTTTGACTCTGCAATACAGTACAACATTTATTTTCAGTCATCTTTAAAAAATGAGTCTATTTCAATTAATTTTTTTTGGAAGAAGACCATAAATGAGGTTTGGCCTGCATAGACGGAATTTCTAATGGCAGCTGTGCTTTAAAATGGTTGTGGGACAAAAAGCTGAGGTTTTGTTTTTAACTCACAGTGCTCCAAATACGCAACAGCACCATTTTGAGATTAAATTTCTGCACAATTAAAATGTGCTGTTTACAATTGTCAATACCTTTAATGTAATGACAATTTAAGGCTCCTGCCTATGTTTTTAAAATTTACTGAAAGACTTCCTTTCATTCTGCTGCAGGATTTAATATTTCCATATGATCAAAAATTATGTATCATACTAAAAGGTATAATGATAGTACTGCAAACTAACCTTACGGGAATATTTAATAAAGAAAGGTAAATAAAACTGGTATCCAGAATGCCGTAGATGTTTTGACTTCTGCTATGAAAGGAAAAAATTGGCACCATTTCTTGCATCTTCTATTACACATCAAGACTTTCTTATTTCTAAAAGTTTTCTAATCAATTTTACAGCCTTGTGGGTGCATATGGCTCCCAGTCCTCATACAGAGACATAGGCTGTGCTGGTGTAGCAGGTTAACGGGTGGAGACGAGGCTGCTGAATGAGGTGAGCGGGGTAGTCCTCTGAGGATTAGGAGCTTAGGATCCATAATAGCTCCAGATCGGTAGGTTAGATTGGTAGCCTTAATGTTCTCTAAGATGAGGACTCACGATCAATAATTAGGTTGTGGTGCTTTGGAATGACTGAATAACTGACTGATTCCATACTAATATTTCTGTCTCTGTGCTGACCTAGAATTGGTGATATAACCCCAAAACTAATGTAACAATTAGTTAAATAAACTAAAATCCATGACTCAGGTTGATAGGAAACAAACAGAAAAAGCAAACCAACAAATAGCGAGAATGAACAACAGGCACATGATGACCAGTATACAGACATCGTGCATATTTTGTGCATGTAAACACAACAGGTCCGCGGCACCCACAATAGAGGACAAAACATTCCTTTAACAGGCAGTGAGAATGGACAGACTCCATAATACTTCCAACTCTGGTATGTTCGTGGAGGGAAGGAAAAACCATAAAAACAAAACAGAGTTTAAAAACAAAACAAAACAAAACAAAAAAAAACATTGTGAACTGGATATTTTGTTTAACAAATCCGGATGACTTTTTAAAAATGTTTGTAATGATTAACTACAGTGGTGCAGCTGTGGACTGTGACCCGCGAGTGAAATTCAAAGGTGTTATCAGCTGTTCCTGCAGTAAAGTACCACAGCAAAAGCCTTAAAAACTGTGTGTTAGCACAAGTCCCTACACTGTCAAAGCAAGCCAATAAGCTATACAATCTGTCATATAACAGGAAGTAACCATCATGAGTATATAATTTAAAAAAAAGCCTTACAATGTGGGAAATCTAAAAGGCATCAAGTCCATGTATGTAGATGCCTGGTGTGTGAGGAACTTTTCAGTACTTGTAGTTTTCAAATCCATCTAGAAAAGTCTACACTGCTGAAAAGTATTCATGAAAACCAAGCCAAAACATCTACATGGCTGCTTTTAGCCATAGATACATCAATATAGACCTAAAGGAAAGTCAAAAAGGAACAAGAAATTACAGTACAGACATCATTTGGAAGAAGTGTCAGCAGCAGTCTCAGCCTCATCCACCTCCCCAGCTCTCCCCTGAAGAACGGCTGTTGAAGACAAACTGTAGATAAATCAACATCATGGGCTTCACTGTGTCCTTCTATTCGGTTCTCTCTCTGAGTTTTTTAAAAGATTTTTCAAGCTTATTAAGCACTGAACATGCTTGAAGACCACACTGTCAGCTTTGACCACATTACCCACACACAGTCATCACTGTAGAGCCGACACATGCAATGCGAACCATCACATGCTCCAACTCCTTTTTTACTTATTTGTACAAGTTTTGGGGACTGCCACAGTTCAAAATGATCTCTCCTGCAACTCTTCCATCGAAAGCTTATTTCTTGTGAGAATAGCTGTGCACTCAGATGACACACAAAATCTTCAAACCTTTATGTTTCAGTGAGTTATTTTTGCCCTGCCTGCTCACATGTAGGGTCTTCTACATTGCATAATTATCATCCTGCTCTCTCACAGCAGCAGGTACTTTATGAGAGCAGAGTGTAATACTAAAAACTCTCGCTCTCTGACCACTCAGGCAGGGTTTTCAGCAAGGGATCACCCCTTAACCATGTTCCCTTTTCTCAGTGTAAATACTAAAGGTTTAGGGCGATAAAGGAAAGCTGTCAAACCACCACTTCAGACATCTGTTAGAAATGACTTTTTATGAGAATATAAAAGCTACAGCTCACATGAAGATTTACCACCATGGGCTCTTACATCATTGTAACTTGGTTTCACTTGATTTTTCAACACTCTCTTTTAAAAAATTTTTTAAACTGTACTCTACGATGTCTAACTGCATCTAAACCTTTCAGGCCGCTCTGTCAATGTCTACATAACAGCAGACACTCAGCTCTCCTCCTCTGTCAAGCCTTTTGTCAAGCCTGATGCTTAAAGAAGTATCATGTACATTTTAAAAAGGAAAAAAGTTGGTTCAAGTCTACAACCTCACCGCTAGAGGCCACTAAATCCCACACACTCAGCCTTTGATGCCAGATAGTCTCATCTAGAAAATTATGGTAATCAAGAAAGACAAAGACTTCAAACACAAATGCTAAACAAATATGTTCAAGATGATCAAGGGCAATTCCTTGATCATCTTGAACATGTTCTGTGGCAATCTTGATGCTCTAAACATCAGACAATTCAATAGACAACATCAAGCAGCAACATCACTGCTAACTTGAGCAATATGTAGCTGGGTACCAGCCTCCTGAAGTCTCTCTTTTTGGACACTGTGATGAACTCCATAACCAAAGTAGATAATCAGACCTATTGCCACCCAGACAGCATAACTAAACACAGGAAGTATACCACATTATATAGTGTTTAGTCAAGTTTTGTTTCAAGGTGATTTGTTATTGGCATTATTATGAATGCCAGTCTGATGTTGTCTCATTTCTGAGGCAGGACCCAGGAGTAGACATTTCATTCTGGCCCTTGTTGTTAGAAATCATGTTGCAATTATATCATGTACCTTCCAAAAATACAAACAAAAACCAAACATTGTCAGCTGAGCTCTATTTTAAATTTTATTCAGTTTTCTTAAGATCTTACCTAGATCAGTGGTGAACTGCTTTCCAGTGGCATCCATGTCTCCAAGCTCTCCATCCAGCCTCTCCAAAGGCAGTCTATGTGACCTTGCTGCTGTCCTGTACACAAGAGGCTCCATCTCTCCATTTTGGAGTCCATTATGAGGAACTCTCACTGGTGGAACCAAATGAGGCCCCCCAGGTGGAGGAGCCTTGTACGTCATGGCTTTGCTAATTCCTAAAGCGTGTTTCCCAGGTCCTACCCCAACCTTCCTCGGCTTCTGAGTGGGTGCTGACCCTCCGCTTCCAATCCCCATTACACCCCCCACTCGAACCCCAACAGCTGGGCCACAAGTCCTTTTCTTCTTTCGAGCCTCAGACCGAGCTCTGGAGTTTTCAGTAGCAGATGTGTGGCTGGTGATGACGGGCTCTTGACGACTTTTTGGAACTTTGGGCCGTTTGTGTGAATGCAGTCTCAAGCTGTTGAACTGGTCAATGAACTCCTCGCAGTGCAGTAGGTGATGCTCTGGCTCCCACGTGTCCTCTTTGCTTCCATAACCTTTCCACCTGATCAAGTACTCCCACTTACCCTTCTTGTTCCGCCTCTTGTCCACGATCCGCTCCACCTGAAGGCAGCACACAGAGGCACAGGCGATTAGACACTATTTAAATGACTGAGATAAATGTAATATACAGATCTAGTGTTCTGTTCCTCCATAAAAATAAGGATAGTCAAAACATCAGTTTTTGCATGGAAATGTCTGAAAAGGTTTGTTTTTGATATTTCAACCTGGGGCCGCCAGGGGCGATTTTTGTTTTACAAAAAGGAAGCTCACAGCTAGAAATGACACCAGTCTGGCAGATGATGAAACAGCTGAGAACTGTATATCTACTTACATTCTCTTTATTATCCTTATACAGTTTGAAACACCTCAGAGAAACTTGATCAAAATGCCTACAAAAATGCATTTCAGAATATCTTTGCCCTATTTATTTCTAACGTAACTTACAGGGTCCGAGGCCCTTCACATAATTTCATTTTGCTTAAAAGTGGGACCCTATGGGAGTGTGTGGTCCCCTTTTGGGCACCAAAAAAAGCACAATACACAGCTGAATTTTGGGTCTGGCAACCACAGCACTTAAATTTGCTGAGAATATTCATGATCATTAGAGGATGAGACTTCTTGTTTTGCCTGCAAAAAAGAAATGCCATCAAGGCAGTGACCAAGCATTTCAAGTTACATGCAGAGATACAAAGATGTATGTTTTAGTGTTAAGTAATATTTGTGACATTCTAGAGTCAAGAGAGTCAAATAATAAAAAAAGGGCCATTTTGTGACATATGTCAAGTTTAAGATAAGAGCTAATTCCCTGCAGAAGAAAGATAAGAGACCCGTTAGTAGCTGAGATGAGCTGCAGGCTGTTATCATGAAGAAAACTTAAACATCAGCCTTTCGAGGTCACAGCAAACTGGAAAATGCATCTGTATTTATTTGTTTTTATAATAGGCTGGCAGAGACCGCTCACTATTAAAGCTTAACATTTGAAAGGGGCACTTCATTGAGTAAACTAACATAATGAAACCAAATTTAAAAAATAAAACAAGAACTGACAGAAAAAAGGAATCTAAGATACATGTGTCATCCTACTTTGAAGACACCTAACATACACGCTGTCAAAATGTTTTGTGTGTTCCTCTGTTAGCATAGTTGTAGAAATTGATTTGAATAAACTAATTGAAGGCAATATAACCGACAATGTGTGTTTTAAGTAAAAAAAAGATTTGCTGTTCCGTAAGCAAAAGGTCAGTCACATATTTCTTCATTTGCTAAAGAACTATTTTAATGTCACATACAAACTTCACACAGTGTGTGTGTGAACAATCACACAAACTATACCAGTGGAAATCATTACTTTGCAATTCTATTTGATTGCATTTCAATTGATTTGCAAGTCTGACGGTGTTGATAAGACTCAAGCAGAAATTTCTGGGAAGTCAGCAGTTGAAGTACAGAGATCAGTCTTTTAAAAAGGAAAAATACTTTGGTGTACTATACACTATATTTTAAAAGGGTATGATGATTAAATTAGTGCTACTTTGACTTGTTTTCAACTTCAATCATTCCTGTGATTTGAAAATGACCGTGACGATGGCATGTTTGATGAGAGCAGCAACAAAAGGGTGAGAGGAACAAAACAGGTGGCTTTAATTCATTTTCTTTATTTCAGCCAATCTGCCTTTTGTAAAAATGACAGATATTCAACCATTACAAACAGCCACACACACTCACACATCATCTCATTAAAAAGAATAGTTGACACACAGAACACATTGCATCGAAAAACAGCAACACACACGCTTCACATAAAGCATCGCAGTGGAGTCTGTCAGCATCACTCAACATTTACATATCACCATCTGCACCAAGGTGACACATCTCAGCTGAATAATAGAGATGGACCGATTTATCGGTTAGCCAATTACCTGGCATTTTGAGATAATCTACACAATGCCTGGGCTCACCAGGTCGATAAACCAAAACTGTCTGCAGACACACCTGCAGGCAGCCAGCGTGTCAGTACGGCTGCTGTGGAGCCATGATGATGAGTGATGGGAGCTATTTTTCAAAGTTGAGCAGGGAGAAAACTTCCTAGTTTGCCTTCCTTTACTCAGTCACCAGCTTTTGCCACATATCTTCCATCCTGAGTGACTGCTAATTTTAATCTAAAATCATCACCGGCTTGTGTTTTACATATTGAGTTACACTGGATTAAAAATTCAGTTGAGTAGCATCACTTCTGACTTAATGTATCTCGCTCTACCTTAAATACCAGTTGATTTCAGAAATCTACAGTGTAACCCAGTCCTAATAATAATAATAGTAATAATAATAATAATAATAATAATAACTATTTAAAAGAACATGTTTCTGGATAAAATTACCTTGTAAATTAGATTAAAATATACATAGCATAAAATAATTGAACATGTTTTTTTCCTCTTCTCATCTGTTTTACAATGGCATATATTGATCATCAGGCGTTGTACTCTCTAAATATCTACCATTAAAACCCCATTTTTGATCATTCAGTAATGTAAAACATGCAGATTTTGGTTGGAAATGTATATCTAAAGTTCCATATCAGTGCCTGACATTGGCTATGTTTTTGCTGCTAAACATATATGGCTTAGTGCTATAAAAATCACAGCCAATAATATCCTCTGGCATCATGTAATGCTCTTCTCATTTTAATAGCAGCTTTATTTTCAGTTACTCTGAAGTAAAAAAGCTGAATGCAGATCTTTCGGTCATTTAGACTTTAATCAAGCCGTAGAAGACATGAAAAAGCATTAGAAAGAGCATGTTAAATAACAGTAACAGGACAAAGATGTAGCATTGTTTCAGGAATCATTGAAAAATGGTTGTAAGGTTTCATCTGAGGCTTTAGTGCAGCTGTGGTAATAACTGCTCATCATGTTCTCAGATGTGCTGCACACATTAACAGGAGTAAACAGCCTTTGATGGGTGAGCCGCAGGGGTGTCACAGAAATGAACAGACTATTAGGCTGCTTACAATCCCAAACAATGTCACACGTAACAGCACTGCAGAGAGAGACACAGGCAGAGAAAAGAGGAGGAAAGGAAAAAGGAAAGCGTGGGGTAAACATGTGTACACACACCGGGGAGGTTTCGAAACTCTTGATGCTGAAGTATGAGCTGGCAGAGACTGAGGGCATTTCTGTCCTCCAACACCAACCTGTGTCGGCCCTGTGTTCATCACATGCTGTGTATAAATTCTGACAAACCATCAGCAGAAATGTTGACATGATGAACAAACAGTGAGACTGCGTTTACATGAAGCTGTCTAATTTTTTTTAAGTGCTTTCAGGGCATCTTCGTGGAGATCTCTGCCCACAATAAAAGACCACAAAATCTCTTCTTCAACAACATAACCATGAGTTTGAGAAAACATCTGCTAAGTGGGACAGAAAACTCAATTCGAAGGAGGGGGAGCACTGACAAAACTCAGCATAAATCCACGTTATGACAACAGCTGCGCGGCAAGTTCGACTATATTGACATTTAAAATGAAAAATCACAGAGAGGGTTGGAGACGTCTACAGGCCCTTTTCTGACTCGTAACTTGAATGCTACACAGAGCAGACAATAACTAGGCAGTTTTTCCTGTACCAACTGAAACACCAAGCCAGTGTTTTGTGGTTTATGCACTCTTGAAACCAATGAGAAAGCAATGAGAAAAAATCTGCTCAAGAGATTTTTTTCCCTTTGTTTGCTTTACAGCCTTTACCCTTTTGATTCATCTGTTTCCCTCCTCTCCAATAAGGATGCACCAACAAACTGAACCAGCTTTGTGCAGACATAGTCATCTGCCACCTATTCCAACAAGTTTAGGAAAATTGCTGCACTCCAGTCCAAAGAAATGATCCAAGTTTCATGAGTAATCATGAATATAACAAAAAAAAACATTCACAAAAGACATTCAGCTCATCACAATGACTGTCAGCATTATAGTGGGACTGTCCAACTCAGCTTTACTATACTACATTCATCATGCTTCAGTACATCCAAAGAAATTTTTACTTTCCATGAAACAGCCCAAAACCATCAGCCACCTTCACATAAGAATGAGGAAAAGTCACAGGGAGACACAACTTAAACACCATTTCAGTGGTTTTAATGCTTTTTATCAAAATCCCGATTTGATTAAAAAAACAAAGATGTTAATCCAAACTCTCCAATCAGCATCTGATGCAGAACTACAGGCAACTATGAATGTGGTTTCAGTCTGTTAGCAGTTTCCTTCTACATTATATCTATATTTCGTTGAGCTGATTTGTTGACGTCAGCCTATGACAGATTGTGAGAGACAGATGATTCGTTCAACCACCTGCCAAATCATTTTTGTAAGTTCCTGCCATTTTCCCAAACAGTTTCTATGGACCAGCTCCCTGATGGTTCTGTGATACCAAACCATCTGCAGTCAGGTTGTTACTAAATACAAAAATGGCACAAAAAATAGTCAGTATTGAACTTAAACTCATTAGGTGTTCAGAAACAGGATTATGTGGATGCCGATGTTGCTCCATGTGTGCAGAATGCACCAATAGACATCTATTTACTACAAAGTTCACCATATGTACTAAATAAGGTGATAATATGTTATTACTATATTTATATCTGGTTGAGATGACGTCAAGTGGCCAAAAAACAACAATCAACAAATGCAGGTTTTCCAACAATTTTTTTTTTTTTTCTCTTTGATACTTAAGTTTTTAGAGCTCATTTCTATTATGATCAAAGCTTCTGGTCTTTGCTGCCCAGAATCACCACCAGCTCTGCCATTAAAGGAAACATTTTGAAGAGATTAAAGTAAAATTGGACAACCCATGATTACAGCTTTAGTTTGGCCCAACATAGTGTCCACAGTCCACAGTGTCATATCTCTGGAGCAGAGGTTGCTTTAGACTTTCTTATCGACAGTCATTTTGATGGCCATGGTAGTAAAAACGCAGTTACAATCTTATTTCACCCATTAATTTAATTTTCATGTTATAATGAAAACAAAAGGTGCAGTTTGTGATTTTTTTTTTACCATTTTTTTTTTGTTTTTGTACATCATGTTAAACAAAGCTATTTGACTGATGTGCTTGACCATGAATGAAGACCCACAACTGAGCAAAATTGGAAAATCTAATATAAGCAGCAATGATGTGTCGTCATTCAGTGAATTAGAATTTGATGTGAAT
>JAQNCA010000001.1:16370939-16385423 GCA_029783725.1 Acanthurus tractus
TTTTATCTTTAAATTCTTGTTCCTTCTAAAAAGAAAAAAGAAAAACATTTTAAAGGTCGAGCAATACTGAAAAACAAAAAAACACATTGTCTCAATTTTATCCAAATTGAACGTCAAGTACAGTTTCTCTGCAACAAAATAAATAATATAACAGTAAAACTGTCTTATTATGAACTGAAAGTATTACCAGTACTGCAGCAAACAATTCAGACAATATTATTCTCATAGGCTCTTTGCATGTGTCTTATTTAGTAGGTTTTACCGTCTTTTCCCTCGTTAGCAGCTATAGTGTTTTCAAATGAATATAGTGTAAGTTAAAGACTGAGGGAGTTATTGCAAAAACAGGTATAGGCTTTATATATTTGATACTCATAGATGTAAACTGCCTCAGGCAAAGTCACCACTGTGGTTGTTTGTGTGTGTGAGTATATGGGGAGTGTATGTGTTTGAATACATGAGCTTTTCTGCCTGTAATATCATGAGGAGGTGTTTCTAAAGACTTTATGAGCTACTGTATTAGCATACATATTTACTGTTGCAGACTGAAGGAGACGCTCTGCCATAAGACTCAGGAAAAAAACTCCACATATCACCCAGCTTACAAGTTAATCCACATTTTATTATGGCTGCTGAGCCGGCGAGGGGTAGATTAAAAACAACATGTTTTTGAGCAGGTTCGTGAATCAACTATATTAAAGGGGAGATTAGTTTGCTGTAGAGATTAAGTGTGAACTCACCACAATATCATCTGCAGATATAAATGTGTGCAGGGTGAGTTTGACCTAATGTTTTGCTTTCTAAACCATTGTTATCTCTCTTTCTATTGAAACCATGCATGAGGACAGATTAGCTTGTTCTGTCCGTCTGTCTGTGGTATCACGTGTCTGTAGCTTATACTATGTCGGTATCAGAAAATAAGATGTTTGACATATTACAGGGAGCTGTCACATCCTGAGCTCTTTTTTCATCAGTGCAGGTGCTAGCATAAACACAGGTCTAGGTTCTGACGCAAACGCTCCTGTGGCGCAAACACAAGGGCATCTGTGGTGCAATGTGACCCAGTTGTAAAGCAGGAAGAATTAATAACTAGAAGGTGTGTCATAGATGATTTTAATGATGGTCAATCAAATCAGCTCCTCTCATCTACCTTAAAACCACTGTGGCACAGCTAGCATAATTTTCATAGTGGCTGAGGAAGGAGCAGACTGACACCACCTGCCAAACTTTATGCAGGAGAAAACTGACATGGATGTTCATTCTCATAATCATTGACTATATGGTACTACAAGTAGGCCACTGTGGGCTGATTTTGTAGACAGGCTTGGAAAAAGGTGACTAATATTATAAATGCCACCTCCCAAGGTGTTATGAGAGCCACTGCCCAGTGTAGGAGGCAGTTCAATGATACAAGACAAAGGGCCAAACAGAAAACTGCGTAATGCAAATTGCAGATGCTCTTGGATCTTTGCTTGGACCAGCTTTCAGCCAGTATTAACATGGCCCTTGACTTTAAAAGTAACAACTGCATCCCTGACAAGTGTTGACATGTCAAGTGCAGATGAAGATCATTTTGTATCATCAAGTTTTCAGAAAGTCCTCCATCTTTCCTGTTGGTGGCAGCACAGCCGACACAGTTGAAAGTCTCTATTTTGGAATTTACTTTATAAACTGTCGGTTGAGCCATCTGGCGATGCAGTGTGTACTCATATCTAAGCACTGTTTGCTGTTTAAACAGTCGCTGTGTAGCACCCCTGCAATAACAGTCCACACACTTTCATCTGCTGCTTTAGGAGCCTAGCCAAAATTATAACAATCCAAAGCAGGCCAGCACATGGACAGACTATTGTACCTGTGGGTTTTCTGCAGAATTCTTCTTTAAGACAAGAGTATAGAAGAGACGTTTAGTTTCAAAAGAACCCTCTGACTAAAATGATGTTTTACATCAGGAAAAAATTGGCGTTAAAACTTCTGCTGCTACAAAAAAAAGTCTGGACTGCTTCCCTCAAGCATGTGCAGACCAAAAAACCCACACACCAGAGAACGTGCACATTTCCAACCCGCTCACTCTCACACCAACCCCAAACAAACCTACTCTAACACCTCTCTGGGGGACTTGTCGGTTGGCAGCTTATGGACCACACACAGGCACGCACACACACACACTCACAGACTCACACAAACATAAGTGCGAACACAAGCAAATCCACACACTCTAATTTAATATCCATAACAACATAACCTTGAAGGATAAAATGCAGGACTCATTTAAATGCTAATTTGTTTGTTAACATAACATCAAGATTCCGCGCGGGACAGGTTACGGAACTAGGCTGTCACTTGATATGTATATTTTATTCTACTTTGTTATTTTTATTGGAACTTTGATTATGATAATACAAAACACTAAATAAAACATTAATATAAACAGGAAGGACTTGAGCAGCATCTTTTATGTATTCAGGTGCTTATTACCAGGCAGGAAATAAGAATGATGAGAAAGAGAGAGAACGCCAAGGGGGTGGAGGATTCTTTGGATCTGTCAATATTGAGACTGATGGACCAAATCATATTTATTTGTTTGGTATCTCACAGACACACACTTTAACCTCTGAGTCTATGAACAAGCCCAAAGTTCCATTAACCCCTTTTGTGTCTGGGCATGGAAATTGAAGAGGATGCAAAAACTGAGTAGATGGAAGTATTTAAGCATAGTCTTCTCATCTTTCTCAGTCAGGCATTTCATTCTTGACTAATATATAGGAGGATGCAATTTTCAAGTAGGACAGGACTACTTCCTTGTTTGAGGGGCTATTGATAAGGCCATGGTCAAAGGTAGAAGAGGGATATAGGGTGCTGGACAAGTTTAAATCTGCATTTTCTAGAGGGACTTATGGACTGGATCTTGTCCGAATAGATGGGCACTCCTCTTGTCAGCATCCCTTGCTGAGTCTACTCAGTGTTTTCCTATAGGCGTTTAGACCCCTGTAATGGTAAGACCCTTTTCAGGGGTATCAACTAAAAGCACTCTCTTTGCATCATTGAAAACAAAGGCAATAAAACTGTCTGCAATGTTCCAGTGTTTGATTTTTACACTGTTGTGATTGTTCTTTCACTCTGCTTGAAAATGGTGGAACCAGTTGTTATCTGTGGTTATGAATTCCTGGAGAAATCCCTTGTGATATGCCTAAAAAAATGACATGTTGTGATGAAAAGAGTATTATTAAAGATACTTCAATATACTGTACTTCTTGAGAAGAGAGAGAGAGGACATGTGTAAGTATAAACAGAAATTTAGACATAATCCCTGAGACATGATCTCAAAAACCCTCTGCAGGGTTGGTACCCAACTACTACCCTTTACTGCCCTGTGTAGTGAAAATTAATGAATAAAATAACACATAATGCTTAGCAAAATTGTTGTGGTACCAATCATTGTGGTCCACGTGCAAACTGAGAATGTTGTGTCTTTTATTTCTGTGAGGGCAAAAGGAGACATCGGTCAGTTTTGGAGACGATGTGAGCTGATATTGTCGCCGGCAGGTACAGTTTGGGTGGTGTCTGTTGGGATAAAACTGGTGTTGATGAAATGGCCTGTAAAGAACAAAACTATAATGAAAAAACACATGTTGGAGATTTTTTTTTTTTCAAATTGCCCATCTACCTTATTGTTTCAAAATTAAGCCAGTGTATCACTGCCTTTCATAGCTGTAGTGTCTTAGTGAGTTTTGGGGCATCTAATGCATTAGTGGATCAATCAGGGTGTTGTGTGTGTTTTTGTCAATGAGAGCTAATCCAGTCTATGTTCACCCCTCTGTCGGTTTGTCTGTCTATTTTTTCTGTCTGGCCCCCTGTCTGTCTGAAGTGCTCCAGCGACACAAAGCCCTCCAGTGTGCTCTCATCAGAGATGGATGGCCTTGGTTGGTGGCAGCATAAACTTCACTCTTGCCTCCAGCAGCAACGATAACACTGTTGTGAGCGAGGAATGTTAACAGGACGAACACTTTAGCGGGAGGGTGGTGGAAGTAATGGGAAGGCGGTTGATCTGGCATCTAGCATGCCTCCTCATTACCAGTCTCTGCCTTCAGAAATGGGATCTGTTTATTTGGCTGAGTTTCCCCTAAGGGCACTGAGCTGGCGGCGCAATATGGGCAAGTGTTCTGGCAAACGTGGGGCAGTGTGATTATTATATCACTTACCACAGCTCATCAAAGAGACAGCACTTGTGAAAGTGTTTAACTAGAGCACCCAGCCGTGGAAAATGTTGAGGCTCGTTTGCCCTCTCTGTCACTGGAAGGCCTGTGTTTTTGGGTCTGTGGTATTTTGTGTTGTTTAGATGTTAAAAATATGTCTAAGTGAACATGTTTTTTTTTATTGTGTGTCTGTGTGTGAATGTGTGTGGTCTAAGTAAGATGTATTGACCCACCCTTATGCTCTTAGGTCTATATGAGTTTCATACCACACACATAAATGCATTTGTAATCCAAAGTAGTAGCATGCTTCCTCTCTATTTTCATTTCAGACTGACTGGGCTTCCTTCAGGACCGCCATCAGGCTGGTAGAGAGCTCTCTGTCTCTGATAATCTATAGAGTAAGTGGTTTGGAGCCTCCTCTTGATGTGAGTCCCACTCCAACCTGAGTTGCAATACGTCAATGTCGGCTGCAATACTCTGAACCATATGTCGGCTCGTGGCTCTCCTACACTGAAGCAAAGATGTTGCCTTGTCACAGTGGTAGGAAATTGTCATCATTACATATAAAAAGGATCCCCCTTTGTCGTCGTATACAAAGGGAGTACAGGGTTTTCTTTGCACAGGGGGATTTGTCCCTGTCGCCATATATATCCTGCCTGAGGTGTTGGCGGCAAGTACGACTATGAATCACATGACTACCTGAGAGAACAGTTATACAGGGAAGCTCTATTCTGTCCTGCAGTCGAGCCTCCTGACTCCATGCCCCCCTCTCAAAGAAGAAATACGCAACATCTGTTGAAGTGATAGCTTTCTGTAAGGTGTAAGGTGTTTTTTACATTAATGTCTCTTACAGCTTAATTCAGACCAGACATTCACAGGAAAAATCCCACTCTTGCATGATATTCTGCACCTGGTGTGTGAGGAGGCAGTGTTACAAAATTAAGATAAAAAAGTAAGGATATAAAGGAAGAATCTGTTTTTTTTTCTTATTGGCTACATTACTGATGGATTTTAAGACTTATTTTGCATTGCACACCTGCCCCTGCTCATTACATTTTCTCCTCAGGTTCATCTTTTAACATTATGAGCAGATCCTGCAGGTTACTTTCTAATTATAATCATATAGAGAAAGTGCTTGTATTTTTTAAAAAAAAATATTTATTTAGGTTCCTATGTAGCTGTGAGACCAACCTGACACTTTTACATAACAAGATAAATGTGTGACTGGAACTTATTAGAGCAGTTACTATATTAAGACAGTCTGGTGTCATATATTCAGACTTCAGTGTGGTTGGATTTTTTTAAACCAGTTGCTCATATAAATAAGCTTGAGTGGTGGGCAAAGATCAAGGCAAGGGCTGAGGGCATGAAATAGCAGGAATGGTGTATCCTGCCAATGTTGTCAGGGAATTCAGGTCTGTATGCACAGTCACACCCAAAGTTAGAGTAGGATTACCTTGGCAGACCCTCACTTTCATGCATCTGTGCTTGAAGCATACAAGCACACATGCATACATGTGTTTTCAATGAAGCGGACAGGCAGGACTATAATGGTAAGTGGCAGGAATGGGGTTAGGTTTCCCATAGGTCCTGCTGCACTGTGGTGGGCAATGGGTTTAGAAGTGGGTCCAGGAGTGTATATGTGTGTATTTACACATGGGTATGGTAGAGTAGGAGTGTGTTTGAGATTGGGTTGTTTTCACAGTAATGCTGGTGGAAGGAGCGGGACCCACCCTGAGTCATGAACAGAGGACTGATTGTGCAGCAGACAGAGTGGGCTGGATGGCCTGAGCGGCTCTGGGGAGAAGGTAGAACAGAATGTTTCCCCCCGAAGCTGCTCCGTGACAGGTGGCAGGGAGACCGCTGTCACATCATACCCCCCACCCCCCAACTGCTCAAACAGAAACCAACAAAGATGCAGTTTTATAGAAATAAACAAAAAAGTTATCTTCTAGATTACAACAAGTAACTGTTAGCATTAATTAGTGATGCTAAAAGGACTATCATGTTTGGGAGTATAGTCATAAAAACTGAAATTTACCCTGGTCTTGTGATTCTGCGATCCAAACTGCCATCTCTGGTCAGCTATGCTCAAAATCACATCACTACCTCCTCACCTCTCAGGCCTGAAGTGTAATTTCCCAGCTCTAAATCCAGAAGTGCTACCGAGGGACACGATGGGTAGATTACGAGGTTAAGGCTTCATTTTGTCCCTGAGCTGTGGAGAAAACGAAAAGCAACAAACTTGTGTGTGACCTGTGCTGGTTTGTGGTTCCAGGGAGAGCCCAGAGCAGCCCCAAAGGCCCTGAGGTGTCTGAACCACCTCCACTCACTTCTCTCACAGCCTCAAACTGTTATTGAGCTGGGGCCCTGGAGGGGCCGGCTGGAAATATTGTTTAATGTTTTTGAACAGTGAAAGGGAAGATACAGTACAGCTGCACAAGGCCAAAAGCCACAGCCCTGATTGTACAAGGTAAGGGATGCAACTCAAAGTACAGTGTATATATACATGTGTGTGTGTTTGATCAGTACATGGCCACTTAGCAAAACTGAAAAGCTAAAACATTGATCAACAATTATTTAGTTTAGATCCTTTATTCAAAGAAACCACTTTCCAATGTTGCTGTTTAACAGCATGGATCTGCTTTAAAGTCAGGTTGTGTTGAATTTATTATAAGAACTCTGGTTTCTATGAAAATGACTTCTCATGATTTTGCGGTCAGTAAGCTGATCAAAGTTCTCCAGCGGGTATCAGGAACGGATATGTTGACCACATCAGGGGGGACGAACACAGGGCGGTTTTATACTATATCTGCAGAGACAATCAGTGAAAACTGTTGCTACTGGCGCCAGACAATCTCTGTTAAATAATCAAAAGAAGATTTTCAATAGGAACAGCATTACTTATTGAGGAAATCTTTTCTTTTAAAAATGGCAATGTGCTTTTGGTTATAATAAGATTTATAAAGCATTTATTAAAACCAGCAAGTGCTACATAAAACAGCATAATTCAATAAAAGAGTATGATGTAAAAAACAATAAACAGGCAGAAAAAGGAACATAAGACCAGGTGCAATGAATCAAATTATAGAAAGAATTTTTAAAAAAGAATATAAAGAAATATTGATTGGCAGTCACAATAAGAATAACAATCAGTACAAGGCTGAGGAGAATCTAAATAGCATATTGAAAAAGTAAATGCAGGACATTATTTTGCATAATCCTGGCTAATTTACACAATGAAAGAAATCAAATTATATAAACTTCTTCTGTTAAAAATGTACTTTTTTAGAGATGACTTTAAAGAAGATGCTGATCTTGCAAGCTGGAGCTTGTCGGGTAGCTGAGGTGCGCTAACAGAAAAGCTGAAGTCTTCCACTTTAATCATTGCTCCAGTTGGCATTGTTCAGTTGTTTGACTGGATGCATCATGAAGGGCAAATGAACCAAATGATTCAGAGGTATCATGGATCTTAAATGAGATTCAAAATTATTTCCACCCTTTAACGGTGTTTTGTATAGAGTTAAAGAGAAAACTGTTACTGACAGCAGGACATTACACACCAATTCCCCTGGTCTCCCCCTAGCCTTCCCCTGCATTCATAAATATCCCCTCGCCTGCTTCCCCTAATTACCTAGCATGAGCATGGCTGTTTCCACTTCCCTCTCACACATAATAGAAACTGCTTTTTAATATCCAGGCATCATAAAATGTCATGCTGACTTAACAGACATGAGGAGCAGAAGGAGCAATAACAGAAGGGGAGGCAGGGCTGAGGGGGTGGGAGGGTGGGGGGGGTGGGGAAGGCAGGATGGGCAGTGGGTGTTTGGACCTGGGATAGATCCTGAATTTACCTCTCCTCACTTTCTCTCTCTCTGGCCTCCTTCTGCCATTCCAACTTCTGTTCTGCTCTTCTTTTGTTATATGCCACTTTGTTCATGTCTTTCTTATTGCTTTAAGAACTCAGATCTTAGGAAACAGATGCAAGGATCGATACTGTTAGGCTTTTCCTTCGCTTGAATGAAAATAACTTTGGAAAAGCAGCAACCATCGACAAGGTTTTGTGCTCTGTAGCATTTTATTAACTCAAATCCAGTATCAAATCCACTAAAAAAGTCAGAATAACTTTGAATTACTAATGTGCTCTCATTACCACAATTTGAAGATTAATTTACATCTGGGGTGTTTTTTTTTATGGTGAAGTGTTGGAAATAAGTCCAGACTTCTAGCCTTAGCCTCCATCTTGTTATGGCATTTCCTTACTCTAAAGCTTAAGCAGCTCTTATCATTGGAAAACAGCCAGTAGATTTCAGATTAGTTGACTTTATAGTCAGCTTAGGTTTTGTAGCTTGTCATTACTCAGACATCTGAAGCATTTCAACAGGACCATTAGTCAACCTGTAGCCAACACCACCCACTGGGACAACAGAGATGAATGACTTGCCAGTTTCCGCTGCATTTTTCACCATTGTAAGGAGAGACAGAGATGCCTTTCAGGAGAGAGAAAAATCAAGTTGCACCTCATGTAATAATCTTGTTTGGACTGAAATGATAAAAAGTCAGAATTCAAAAGAATGACTGTTTGTAACCTGCTCTGGTTCTGACATGTGTTTTCATTGAGTTTGTCAGTTCTCAGGTGCTCTTGTCATGTTTAGCATACACTGAATAATTCTGACATTGTGATAGCTGTTCAATTTCCCTTTTTTAAAGATAAAGTACAATAATTTTCAGCTTTCCCATTAGCTAGGCCCAGCCTCCTGCCTGCCTCTGTGGGCTTTCAATAATTTTCACAGGGTAGTGTATGATGGATAGGTTGTATTTATGCACTGCTGGGCGTCTGCTATGTGAATATGACTCATTCTGGGGCATTATGTATTCATGGCTTGGGATAGGCTGTATACAGGAAGTTATAATTAATGTGTCACAGTGGGAGGTGTCACTGGACGGCTGGTTTGTTGGAGGGCGTTGTAGTGTATTATGTGTAGGGTTGACCCCTTCTGGTTGGTTGGTCTATTGGTTGGTCTATTGGTTGGTCAGTATGTCACCTTTTTTTCAACTTTGGACTTGTCCAAGCTTATAGATACTTCTATTCTTAACTTTTTGAGCCTTCAGTCAGCTCCAAACTAACTACATCATTTTGAAAAAATGGCATTTATATGCATAGCTACATTTACAACATAGTTACTTACAAAAAGAAGTAGTCAGATTGACCCCTTTTAGGCTACTACACTTTGACTGATTCATTAAATCTTGAGATATCATGCAGATATTTAATTGCTTAATAGACAAACTGATTATTTCAACAGAAGAATTTCAGCTGACATAGATTTTCTTTGGTTGACTACAGTCCTAATTATATGATACACTGTACAAATAACTCAGAGGCTGTTTCTCTGAGGTCCAAATACTGACAGCCTTTACTTCATTCTCAGTCCAGATAACAATAGGTCTTATACTTATACTGCTAAGTGTCCTGCAGAACATAACCACAGTGAAAACACTATACAGGGACTTTAATGTGAATGCCTTTCTTTCTTCTTTCTTTGTTGAATTATTTGTGCAAGTGGCATGAATTACCAGACTTAAATCTCTCTGGTTTGTTCTTTTTTATCATTAGTGCTGGGTGATATCCATGGAATCAACTGTGACCAGCACAAATGGCCATAAACCAGTCAACAATTTCACATATCCTAGATTTTTCTCCTCTTGGCTGTAACATTCTGGGGTCATTCACAAACACAAGTGCCTGGTGTTGAGCAAGGGATGATAAGCTATGTTTGTTTTCATCTGTGGAGAAGACAGAATTAATCTCAGAGAGCATTATTGACTCCTTGTAATGTTTTATTTTATTGGTGCTTCTCATCACAAGTTTTTAATAACAATAGTTAAGTTACAGTTGTTTTTATGTAAAACACCTAATAGAAATCATGAATATTTAATAAAAACTCATTCACTGTGGACCACTAGCCAACACAGCAGTTGGCTGTGCTATTGAAAAAGGTCCATACTGGGAATGGCAACAACTGCAAAAATAACAAAAAAACAACAACAGTTTTTTTCTGTGTCATGGATGTGCCATGAAAACACCAGCATGGTAAAAAATCACTGGATTACTTGTTTGCCAGCAAGCCTGAGGTTTGGGTGTCAGCTTGGGTGTGTTTCACAACACCTTTGTTTATGTAAGTACTCAGTAAGTACTCTATGTGTCTGTGTTTGTATTTCTCTGTCTTGCTCTTTTAGGTCTGATTTGACTTCTTTCTTTGCTGGTTATGTATGTAGTTTCTCCCTACTCTTCTGGCTAACAGTGCTCTCTATCTTCGCCCTCATCTGACTTGGTGCGGGACAAAGTCCTGAGTAATAGCCAACCTTAATCACATACCGTTTGTTAGTGTTTGTGGCTCTGACCATTTCCAGGTGCACGACCTGATTTTCCTGCTGGGTAGGTGGTCCTTGAAGAGGCACGCGACCGTTTATCACAGACCGATAGTTCATTAGAGGAAAGGCCTGTGTGAAAGTGTGTATATGTGGATTTGCTGGGGTACTTTTTTTCTATTGCAAAATAACAGGCACAATTACGGTCAACCCTTCTATATTTTTTATTCACTAACTCTTGTTCCCAGCTCTTGTGTTCTTTCCTCCTTTGTGCCAGTTTGTGTAAATATGACTGCTGCCTTGTATTCCTGGATGTCAGCAGATCTAGATCCCTCCACTGAGCCTTATAACCTTGTGGAGGGAAGAGGATTCAAGCCAAGGCAAATATGGGAAAACCAGTGTGGGACTCGTTCTAATGGTAAATGGAAACATAATCAACAGTTGAAGTACAAATTGTCAGCTAAGATAATTGTAAAATCATGTGATAATGGCTACACAAGGCCCCACCAAGATTTATTAATTACTAAACGTTTCTTATGTACTCTGAAAATGAAAATGGAGGACAAAGGTCATTTGGTCATCAGACATCTTATTATTCGTCTTGAGCTGAGACTTGAGGAATGTTCCAGAGACCTACTAAATAAACGCACGGCTATTTGAAGCCACAACCCAGCACTCAGTCAAGGGCCAGGAGGTATTAGCCCTGATCCACAGTTTGAGAAACTTGTAGTCCTTCAAGTCTGGACCCTCTCTTCTTGCTTTCTTTTGAGTGTTTGAAAATGGTAGAGATACCCCACTTATCTCCTGCGCTCCATCTCTTTCCCTCTGCCCCCCCCCCCCCCCCCATGTCTCTATCCCTCTTCTCGCCAACATATTTTCACTGGCCATAATCCTATTAGACACATTTATGTCGTTTATTGTATGACAGGATTAGATTTGGAGAGGAATAATAAGAAGGGGTTGAGATTCTGAATGGGGTCTCTGTCCCCCCTGTTAGCTTTAACCAGATTTGTTATTGTATTATGTTATAAAATCATATCTGTTTCCATATCGTGCAGTAGTTTTGCTAAAGCTGCTAACGAGACATTGGTCTTACTGTAAATCGCCTCTGGTGCAGATGGTGGTTATTTGACATAGCTTTGGGGTCTTAGTAACAGTTTGTTTTTTAGGATTTTGCAGAGGCCACACCATATGTGAACCTCAATTTGATAACTAGTAAAATATTGCATTAGGGGTGGGCTGAAAGGATTTCTAAACAGTCTGGGCCCTACATAGAGAACACGGCTTGAGAAATACCTTCCCTTTGTGGTTCAAAGCTGTTTCTTGTTTACTTCTTTTATGAATGCATTCACTTTGAACACCTACAGTGTTATTGTGAAAACTGTGTTGCTGATCTTGTTTTCTTTCTTCTCTTTACTTCAATTCGTTTGATTGAATCGTAAAGCGAAAACAAGCTGCAAAGATGTAATAGAATATGTGCAATATCACGTAAGCTGTGGTGTTAATTGAAAGGGAAGATTATTGTAATTTTCATAGAAAAAGTTTCAGATAGTAGGAACAGAAGTGAGATGATTCCTTTCGCAGTCATTTTACATTTTTATTTCAATAACTTTTATGCTAATATATGCATATACATTTGTTTAATTCTCGCTGATTGTAATCTTTGTGGATATTATTTACAGTAATATATTCCCATGCGCCAACACTGTTACCTCCTTCACAACAGATATTCTTAAGCAAACGTCAAATATTAGGATGTGAACCGAAAGAGGAAAAAAAAGGCATTTTATTTCAAGAACCATAAACTCAGAGTAATCTAGTACCTCCTTTCTTTCAAATGCAAAACAGCTTGTTATTTTTGGGAGATTTTTTAAATACAGGCTGCCTGATGGATCTTAAAGGCTCAGCGGCGCCCTTTTGGGTTATATGTTTAAAGATATCTGTAGTGTTTATGGTGTGTGAAACGCACTATTGGAAAATATCCAGTTTGCCCAGGCAGAACGCACGTTTTAATTTAATTCCAACACATTTCAGAGGCTCCTCAAAAATCAACCTCAAATGTAATGTGAAAGCCAGATGCTGCACCGAGTGTGTGCTGTTGGTTTGAGTTATAGGCCAACACAGATAGACTCTGGTCCAACAGGCTCAGTTATTGCTCAAGTCAAACACAATCAAAGTGACTTTAAACAAATATGTGCCGGACTGTAATGAGATGCTGAGTTGCTGAACGCTATACATGTTGTGATAATTACTCCACAGTTGTGTGGTTCACTTGCTCATTTTAAGCTTCCAGGCACTTTCAAGCTGTTTTTTTTAGCCTTGAAACAAATCCTTTTCCTGTTCTGTGGCTTTATTCTGTTTGCTTCTCTATGGTATAAAACATCTCACTGTATATACATTCATTCTGTTTCACAAACATACTTACACATTTAAAACAAAGTAAAGCAAGACAGGCATTGTGTGATGTCTGTTCTTAAAATCTACACTAAAATATTGTTAGTGTTTCTGATTAATTTGCATTAAGGGTGGGAATCACAGTGTAAGCCATAATGAGATACTATCAACTTTATGTTACAATACCATGATTCTGTGATACTTGGAAATAAAAAAATAGAAAAAAACTGCCGACCACGTATCACAATGTCTGTATAACTAAAGAAGAAAAGACAGCAAAAAGCTGGACCTATGTATTTATTTATGTGCATAGGTGTCAGTCTCATAAAATATGACAACTCAGATGCATCAATTTACAAAAGAGTGCATGGAGTCTTAGATTAACGCCTCTTAAGTACATGCATTAACTGCAACTTGACTATGTCCACATGTGCCATAATTCCAGTGTAATGCAACCATAAACTGGCAAAACTTGGGCCTTTCCTTCCACCCAGAACACGAGCACACACTCATACAAACATAAAACATAAAAAATACATAACCACAATATGCAGCTATCACATTCATGTTGAAATAGTTTGTAATGGGGCTGTTTCATTCTGACCGCTGAGGGGGTCCATTCTGGACCCTGGTGCACTGCACCGCTTGCACTGACATCACTTACTTGTTGATAACACATTGCAGGAGGAATGAACACTATGTTTTTTCTGTCGATAAACTGCCTCACCCCTAATTTACAGCAAAAATCATCTGTGATAATTTTGCTTATATCCCATCCTGAAATGTTTGAATCTTTCTGAGTTTGCCCTCCCAGACCTCTGAACATAGACTCCAGCCTGGTTTATTGCACCACAGCTCAATGACCTTGTGTTGGGATATACTTGGTGCAAGCACAATTTGTACCTGACTGGTATCAACTTTTGTGGCTCACCATCCCATTTTTAGCTACCTTAAAAAAAAACCTCACAGTACTTGCAATATTGACTGTGGATTCATTATTGTGTACATATAAACATGGCTAGGAATAACCCTTTTAGTAACTCGCTATAAATAAAACAAGTAAGACCAACTGCCAAAGGCAGCTCAGCAGCATCGTACAAGGTACTGTGAGAATAATTGCCCTCTGTTTTCAAAATGGCTAAACAGCCCTCTGACATCAAGCACAATGATTCTTTACTTCGTCTCCTCAAACATTAACGCATGTATGTCCTTGACAGGACAGATGGGGTGATGAAGACTCACTAGCTTTATAAAAAAAATGAGTAAAAACTGTCTTCATTTCTAATCATGTAACAAAAATTTTGTTGTCATGCTGCAGGTATAATAAAAATAAAGTTAAGGTTTCCCATCCACAAAATCAACATAGGCTTTATGTTCAGTCCATAGTTCTTACACACTAAATCGTTTGTCTTTTGTAAATATACTAAAGTCATGTCACCTAATGTATTAAACAGGATGTTTCATTTGATCCATATGACTAGCTTAATGCACTGGCTTTTTCCAAAATGTAGTTAAATTATAGCACAGG
>JAQNCA010000001.1:16392636-16434034 GCA_029783725.1 Acanthurus tractus
TAAATATTTGTTGATTCAACTCCTCTAAGTCTCTCACATTATTTAGAGGTTTGAGGAATGTTAGGGAAGATTTTTCTTTAAGGAAGACATTTTTAAAAAACCAAAGGTTCTAAAAGCATCTCTGTACTTAAGATGGGTGAAATATATTGATCTACCTAAGAACCTTGTTTCATATTTTCCATAATTCAATAGGTTCACATAAATAAAAAAAATCTAAATGTTAGTTAAAAATGTTTTGTCGACTGAATGAAAACAGTGGAACACAGCTATGAGAGCAGCGAAGCAATCTAGTAAATTTAATTTTAAAAAAAGCCAGCTGCAAGCAATTTTTCTATTTAATGACTAAATAACGATCTCTGTGGGACGAACATGAAGTGTACTGTGGAGTTTCTAAGCTGTGAATCAGAGACCACAATAGCAATCAGCTGTTACAAACAAGACCTGCTGATCAACACAGACCGCAACACTGAAAACTATCAACCGACTCTGTGGTGGAGAAAATAACTGGGTGTCTGTCCATTTCACCTTAAAAAACCCTGTGCCCACTCAGATTTGAACAACGATGGCTTTTTCTGCAGCCATCGGTGCAGCAGCAGAGAGGCTGCTCTCCGCTGCTGGAGACAAAACGTTAATAACACAGTGAAGCACTTCAGCTAATTTTGTTACCTGGATAAAGGCAGGAGACTGTGAGATGCTTTCATGCTTTATTATTGGATTCATTAGCAGAGTTGGTAACTTTTAAAATAAAAAGGTTGTGGATCTCTCATTTTAATTGCCAAGTGTGTTTTGTATTGTATTTCAGTAGCTAAAAACACCAGTGAATGGTTTGGCAAACAGGAGACCACGGGGCCCCTGTTTCTATTGATTGAATGAAAGTCAGTCTTGATTCAAGTGTTGCCTTCAATCAAAAATCACTTCTGAATCAAATCGTGACCCAAAGAATCGAATTGTAAGATTCCTAAGGATTCACAAGCCTTCTCTGCTCAGTCTTCAGTGTGATTCAGGACTAGTCTCTCCTCCTTGTACAGCCTGTAATATGTATATTTGTTTGCCGTGGAGGCAAAGGCACAATGACAGACATAATAAAAATAAACCTGCCTGTCGAGGCTCACGTCTACATTCATCAACCCATCTGAATAAGCCTTCTGGGCTGGTTCAGCCTGGGAAACTCCATTTGTCACCCGCTAAATGCTGCCGATGTGCATGGAGTTCCAGCTGCCTGTGTCCCAGAGAGAGAGCAGGCGAAGGTTGTATTTATGTATTTGGGAAAATACACTATGAAAGATGTGAAGACAAGGGGAAGAGAAACATCTACCTTTTAAAACAAAAAAACATTAGATGCAATTGGCAGATTCAATGATAATTGAAATTATTTGTTGCTTTATTTTAGCTGTAATTATAGTTTTATTGATTGATTCATAATCTTTTCTTCCCTTGTAAAAACCAATAGTATTATAACAGGTGAAACTTATCGAGTAAGGCTAACATAAAGAATGATTAATAATCAATAAATTCTACGAGGGAGCATAACGCCATCTTTTTAATTGCATGTATTATATCATTTTTTAAAAAAGCACGTTATCAACCTTTTTTCATCCCCCATATGATTCAGTCTCTTGTCTTGTTTTTCCTTAAACACATTACACTAAATGTGAATAAAAAAAGTCTGTGTGGTGTAATTTAACGATCAGGTTTTAATATACAGTATACTTAAGGTTGGAACAAGCAAAACCACCTTGTCAGGCTTTAAATACAATAAAAGAGAGGCAGAGTTTTCCCAAATGAAAAAAGAGGAAAACAAAAACCTTACAAAGCATTGTAATTGTCAGCGCAAAAAAATAAGAGGCACTCTGACATTTTTTCAACAGTGTGGTCATGCATTATTTATCTGGTGAGTTTATATCAGATCGCAGATACTGCGGCTGAGCAGAGCAGCCATTTTACATCCCAGTCTCTTCCCTACAGTATGTTTTATGATAAATGTTCTCAAAGTGCTCTGCATTTTACCCAGAGTGCACATAAACTACAGGCTAGCTAAAGCCATAACTCTCCCAGACCCACTCTCACGATTGCAAGCACCACTCCACAGACTCTTATTCAGACTCCTGAAATGTCTTCATAGTTAGGCTCAGTTTTCCTTCTTCTAGAGAACTTATACTAATAATATTACTCACAATATATGTATTCTTTTTCCTTTAAATAATGAAAATTGACAAAAATACTTTGCTTTTCATTTCCTACTGTTTGAAATGCATCCTCTTTCATTACAAACTACCTGCCAAAAAAAGGTGCATGACAACTATTATGCGGCTTTGTGTTATATTAAGTTTAGCATGCTTCAGCCAAACACACACTCACACAAACAGAAAAAATAACAGTCATACTCATTAAAACAGAGCATTTCAATAAATAACGGAGGCTTAAATTACATGATCAATTACTGGTCACAGCGGACATTTTACACAGCCATTGTGACCAGTGTGAGAGGTTTGAAACTGAGAGAGGCCAAGGGTCTGCTCTCACTATTATCTCATGCTGACGTCGGGTCAGAGTTCACCTGACCTGCAGCTGCAAAATGATCACATCAAACTGGTGTCTAGAGGATCACAGACTATTTCATAAGCCCTCACTTAAGCTAATTAAGACCAAACTTTGATTGAGGTTTGTTGTCCCTCTCTTTTAATGAGAGAGAGAGAGAGAGAAATGAATAAAAAAAAAAACACCTTTATTAACTTCTCTACCTTCCAAATCCATGCAAAGACAAGTGCTTACATCATTATAAGCCACATTAAGCTTTCAATACTTTTCAATACTATCCATGGGTTGAAAAAACCCCAAAGGAAATGTGAAAAACATACACATTTTATAATTGTAGCAACTGTAAAAAACAATTTGAAAACAGCACACAGTGCATATTAACCGCAGTGCTTTACATAAGCATAACCCAAACACAGTCTTGTTTTACACTCATCCACCAGTCAGATACAGGGCTTCCTGCCCAGCCCACAGGGGCAAAACCAGACACAGATCTTGATGCATTTTGTTTTGTAATTAAATAAATTTGTAGATGACAGCCTGAACACTCAGTAAATATTCACCATTCATTATACACAGTATTGTCTCTGCCCTAATTTTGTAATGTTTAATGCTGTAAATAATATCCTTGTGTGCGATGGAGGCAGTGAAGGAAGTTAGCCCATGCCTGCTATAAAACACTGAGGGAGGAATGGTTGATTGCATATCATATAGATTAGTGAGACCCAGAGAGTTGCAGCAGGTCCTCGGTCAGGCTTGGTTATGTGTAGATAACACTGTACATAAAACAAATATCCTTTTGCAGTTTATCACTCTAATTTTATCTCTACTCAGAGTCATATAAATAAATATATATATATATTTTTTTACATAAGCTGAGTTCTTTGATAAAAACTTACCTGTTTTTTTTTTTTTTCAAAAAGTATAACTATAGTCATAAAAGGCTGGAGGCAGTAACATGGAAAAGGCTCACGGTAAAGCATATGTATAATGCTGTATAGTGTTTGACCAATATGGAGTCAGAAACTGGAGCCCTCTGTCATGTGCAGCTTGTACTGTCTGGGCATGTTTGCTCAGCTGGAAGTGATGTTTGCCCACAGGATGACTGGGTAAGAGTGTTTCTCATCTGCATACATGTTTGACAGGAGACTTTGAAGAGATTGTTTTGACAGAAATGTGTGGGAAATTTTAATGGAGGATGAAGGAGTAATTTCTGTCCAAACACTGGAGCCTTAGAAGAGAGCACCTCCTTTCTCTTCATGTCACCGTTCTGCTGGACACTTAGAAGACTCTTAGCTTCTGTCAATTGGGATTGATATATAAAGTGAATGGAGGGAAGGGAGAGATTGTTTTTTTAATGAATAGGCTATCTGTTGTACAGTAATTTAATGGGAAATGTTTTTCTTTTCTTTATTTATTCACGTGCAGAAAATGATTTTTTTGAGGTTTGTGCCACAACAGATTGTTTTTAAATAAATCAAGATTCTTTTCAAAAAAATCTTAATTGAAGACTTGGTCACATGTCAAACCTGATGATATAAAAGCATGCCTGTAGCTTGGGAGCTGCGACTTAAATCTGAACTTAGAAATATGTTTCTCCATAGGTTCAGTGAAAATTGGTGTATTTCGAGGCTTTTTCATTATGAGTGAACAGGATGGTCTGAGTGGCCACCGTGACTTTCCATGGATGCAGTTACACTGTAATTTCCAGGGATTAGTGGCAGAGCCGAATCCAGAAAGGGATATCCTGGCAAAGAGTGTTGCTGTGAAACTACTAAGCAGCTGCTAAAAAAGCAGTTGAAGCAAACTTCAAATTAACTGTTGCGCAATACCAAAAGACAGGCATCGACTCACTTTGACAACCCCGATCGACTTTATCGCAGGTCGTTCTCCAGAGTTGGAGAACGGACAGAAGGACATGCGGGTTGAGTTTGTGGATGTGCTAATGATAGATGTTGGTTGCACTGACGTCACGTGGCCACACGCCTGGAATTCTGTCTGGGTCAGCTCTTACCGCCATTTCCTGGTGGTTTGTGGATGGCTAGTCAACATTGTGAGGGGATCCAGAGGCTGCTGCTCCTCCTGGCAGAGGTCCCGGTGTACTCTGTTCTTTGCCTTGGTCCTTCACTGAACCTCCGAGAGCACCTCAACTGTACTGGCCCCAGGCTGCCCCCAGGCACCCCCGAACTGGAGCCAAAGCCCTCAGTCTCATTTACAGTCAGCAACTGCTTATACTGTGCAGATATCTTCATCCTTCAACAGCCCCACCTCCTTTTTTTGCCTTCTAATACTTCTCTCTTTCTGCCTTTCTTTTTTTCTTTTCTCCTCCTGGTGGTCAGACTTTCAAATTGAGTCCTCATTTCATAATTTCACAGTTTTCTCCGAGATTAGAAACTCTGCCAGCCATGCTTGAGAAAGTCACCCTGTTTACAAAGAGTGTTGGAGCACTGGAAATCTAATGTGTGGCTATTTGTTTTAGGGAAGGATGTGGAGGGAAAAAAAGTGATGACCAATGAGAGATTGAAAGAAAAAAAAGAGCAGAGATTGAAGGACTGGAATACTTGTTTTTACCTCCTGCCCTGACTTTGTGGTTATAGAGAGCAGAGCTCAACAAATATACCATTATGCTTTACCATCTGTCCCTTCAGAGATGTACAAGTCACTCTGAATTTAAAGGGAAGCATTTTAATTGGTACTTGGATGATACATCACTTGGGACCCAAATGGATTTTGCATAATGACCAATACTTAAATCCTGAACACAAGTCCTTCTAGATGGGCCATATGTGACCTTTTCTAGGACACACATGACCCAAAGAGGCTGGTCCTCTAACCTCACAGACCTTTAGAACTGTTCACTACACTGGCTTGCTGGGAGGTCAGAAAATCTAACCTGCAGTTAATTGGTTCATTCTCAAGAGTTCTAAAAAATATGATTGATTATTATGTTTTTAATGAGCAGGTGAGAAATTTCCAGCATATGTTGGTGACACTTTCTGCATGTTTAATTAACATTGTGAGGCAGATCGGCATAATGATGAACATCTGAGGCTCACACTGTGTCTGAAAAAAACCCCCAAAAACATAACAAAAGTATATAAGACCAGAAATAATCCCAGTCTTTAGATTCCTACTCCCAAAAATCCTTGTTCGTTGTCTCCTCTGTCTGTCCATGCCCTCTCTATATGCCCTCTCTACATGCCCTCTCCTGGGGCCTGAGGGAGCCTTTTGATATGCCCCCTCTCTCTTGGCAAGGTTGTATTTCTTCATTAGGCCCTCTGGGGGCTGCCACAGTCCCAGAGGATGTCAGAGTACATTAATTCTCATCAGGACATGGGTCCTCTCAGGTGTGAATGGCAGCCAGCAGCTGTTGACAGGGCTCTCTCAATCCTACTGCAACTCATATATCACCCACTGCATGCGCACACGGATGCATGCATGCATGCATGCACGCACACCCAAACACACACGCAGATAAAAGCGTATGTACAATGAAAAGCCAGAAACATGCAAATATGCTGTTGAAAGAATCATCACACACAGAGGAAGATTTACACTGAAATCACTGGTATATGAACATATCTCAATTTAGGACCTGACCCATGATAATTACAAAAGCAGCCATATATCTTAAAGTCTTTAGGGGGACAGAGTGCCGTCCCTGCTTAATTTTCCATGTGAGTAAATTTGCCGGGTGCATTTGAAGAGCCTTTGTGATTGCCTCATAGCCTCTCCACCATAGGGATAGATCGCATAATCTTTCTCACGCTTTCTCTTTCTCTCCGTCTCCTCCTCTGTTTTTTTCGCTTTCATAGCACAGCATAGCTTTGCATGTGTCTTACCAAGATATTTTCTCAAGTAATTACATAAAGTAATTCCTCCCAGTGCGGTTGTTATGGCTCCCAGCAGACGTGTATACAAATTACTCATATTTGCTCTATGGTCAAAGCTGTGAGCTGTCCCACTAGAATATGGGTTTACATTATGAAGGTCTGCCTATTAAAGCCATTTGTTAAGGTCTTCACTCCTGGGAAGAGGCAGCTCCGTAGGACACTAAATGAAAGAGGTTAGCCTTAGAAGTTAGCTGTTAATTACTTCAGTTTGTTATAGAAGGCTTCACATTGGATTCTGACTCGACAGCCAAACCGTAATCCTCGTGTAAACCCAGACTGTGCTCCAAAGCAGTGGAAATTGCTCCTTCTGCTTATTGCAGTTTGGACATGTTAAAAGATATGATGGGGTAAATCTTTGGGGCTTTAAGGCCTGCTCAGGATGATTCCTCTCTCATGTTATTATTTTGTCATCGTGTGATTATTTTGTCATCATGGCCATATTTTCCAATGTCTGTGGCTGTTCCATGAATTAGTTATCTGTACATTTTATTTTTTTTGGATTTAGTGTTACTGTATCACCGTGAACTGTAGCACTTTCTCACTTCCCAGGCTCCCTTTCTTTGCTCTCTCTGCACCCTTTTTTCAATAATTGTCTCTCATTAAGAAATGTCTGAATTGGAGTGAGGATTTCTCCAACTTAGGCTGAAGAATTCAGAAGTACCATATCCAGGCTTCATAGCTGAAAGATTACGAATTTTGTATTAAGCATACAAATGTTTGTATTTTTTAATATGATTTTGACAGCAGAAGATAAAGGTAAATCCTTTTTGAAAATCCAAACAAATGTCTCACTCTTAGGTGGCCTGGTGTTCATCTTAGCTGTGACCCCTCTCACCTCACATTGGCTGTTGCCGTCAGAGCTGTGTGCCTCTGCAGCTTTTGACAGGTCCTTTGTTTTGTTAATGGTCTGGAGAAGAGTGAGAGGAGTATCCGTGGCCAGATATACCCATTTCCTTATAAAGCTGAGCATTAAAGCATTAGTTTGGATTTTTTTGAAGATGGGTTGTATGAGGTACTTATCCTTAGTCAGTGTATTACCCTCAATAGACGGTGGTTGGCAGGAGAAGCTTCGCAGTGATCTGCTGTGAATGGAGGCAGCAGCAAAGCATATTTTAGCCACCTAAAAAAAGGCCCATCTAAAAAAAATCAATATCACTTTAAAGTGCTATAGTTAGAAGATTTCCACCTTGCCTTTAGACAACCTTTTAAACTGGGAACTGAACTTGTTACATCCGTCCATGCTCTCTTTGAAAGCACCGGACTCCTTTGACAAAAACAGTAATTTAAGCTCTTAGGACAGGGGCATTGTTGGTCAACTGCTGCCTCAAATGGTTAGTTTGTTAATGTTATACTGTTAAGTTAGCGTCCAAAATAACATGTCAAAATACCAAAGCCATTCAATATAACAAACAAACTAGGCAATGGTAGACCAGTAACTCCCCTGTTCTGAGAGGCAAAATTACTGTTTTTGTCTCTTCAAAATCTGGTGGCTTTGAAGAGAGAGCTTTAACAACCTCTGTCCTCAGTCAGAAAAAGACTCTTTGATAGCATTTTAAGCAGAAAAAAACATTCTAAATATAACTTTCACTTAAACTTTTATTGATTTTTAGGTGGCTTTTCAGCTGTCTTGATTCATTTGATGATTTTTATTTTATCAAAATGTACTAAGTGTCTCAGGGGAGGCTTTGTTGTGCTGTTCTCTTTGCCGACCTGCTCCTCAATGCTGAACACAGTAGTGGAGTGGTTAACACAGGACTGAAGGCACAAAGACAAAGTAGGAGTAAGGACACTAGCCTCATTCATCGAAACAGTCCTGGTTTGGGCAGCTTGTAATTCCTCTGAAGCTCTTGTGTTGATGGTGGCTTGGCAAAGCTTCCATCCCCTAAACAGAGGGAGGGAAAAGATGGTTTAGGGAGGAGACCAGGAACAAGAGAGGAGCGCTGTCTCACTCAAGGTCACTCTTCAAATCAAGCAAACCATACATGTAAGCCAAGTGATGGTGTATTGGCTCAAAGCACCCAATCACACTGAGGCCCAGCTAGCACACCCCATCACTCTCCACTGCACCCACCAGGGGAGCCAGGCTTTGGGTTACAAATGAGCAATTACTATGGTCTGAGTTACGCTCTTTTCATCCCTTTACATTTAACTATGTTGATCTTGTATCTCACAGTTTGCTTTAAGAGTGAACCACCTTCTCCCCGCCAAAAACAATCTGTTACTCAATACGACCGCGGTACAAAGGAGAGGTGTCTAACCTTTTGCAACAATTGCTCTTTTTATAAATGTCTGGTAGTTACAGTAAATTGTGTTATGGATTTTACTTAACCTGTCTGGAATGGATAGAAAAAGAGTCCTTCTTGACTATTTTATTTTTTTGTAACATGGTCTTAGGGCTGTGAGGCCACACCTTAACCTTCATCATTCCCAGCTGTCAGTGAACCTGCACTGGGCAGCTCAGGCACCTCATGCATTTCATCTATTTCATCTGTTCACCGGAGCTCGGAGCTCTGCATTAAGACTCAGGAAAGGGAAAATCAAAGTGGCCAAATTAGCCATTTACAAGCCCACACTTTAAATAGTTGTGTAATTGTTTGAGTGTGTGGCACCATGATTATATTTCAAGTGGATCAGATTCCCGTTTGCATATTGTACTGTTCCTGTTTGTCTTTCTTTCCCACACAAGGCCACTTTGTGTGGCATAATTAATGAAAATATTGTTTAAAGAAGATAGTTTGTTACTGATCAAAATCTAGTGTGGCAAAGGCCTTTCAATAGAGAAGTCTGCACACTGGCTACAGTTGAGACGTTTCTGATTTCACACAGCCCCTTTGCTGCCAAACCTTCTCGTATTGTACACTGAGGTGTTGTCTCACTTGCGGTTTAGACATTGCTTAAGTCTAATCGTATTATTCAAACAAAGTGGAGGTGAGGAATTGAGTTTTGGGAAGTAGCTCTGTGCAGCAGCTGGATGATCCTCACCTTCTCCCTGTTACCTCAGTGTCAGTAATGCTTTGGACAGGGGCCCAGACACCCGTGCAATGTGACAGGATAGTCCCATTAAGGTCTCCCAATCAAGTCTCCTCTCCTCCTCCCTTCATATCTCCCTTTTTTCTGCCTTCACAGAGAACCAGTATTTTGGCAGAGAGCTCAGTGCTAAGGATTCAAGGCTGTGTTTGTGTTGGATGTGGGCCAATAGCCTCTTCTATCTGCCCTCCTTCCCCATATGGGATGGTTGCTGCAAAGCAGCTAAATCAGGGGCAGTCATTACCTTGCCTCAAAGGGACTTCTCCATCTTTCCATCACTTTATCATCAACTGTTTTAGAAAGAGAAATACTGTAGATATGCAAGAAAAGTGAGAACTTTATAGAGATAAGAAAAGTTATGAATAATATGCAAAGGTCATACTCACCGTACTTGTCGATTTAAGTAAAGTTTAAACTAATTTTTAATTATCACATGATTTAGACAAGGAGGTATGTCCTTATCCTTAGAAAAACTGATGTAAATAGTGTTGACTGGAATAAAAATGCTAAAAAATGGGATGCGGAAAGTACACAACACAGTTTATTTATGTTTAAAATGATGAGAAAGTGATTACATCAGTTTTTTACCTGTTTTTTATTATTCTGGATAAACATGGATTTAAATTACTCAGACTGATCTTAGAAACTATGTGAGAAGATAAACTAAAAAACAATCATTATGTACAAGGTTTACATGTTTTAGCTGGTTAATCATTATCCAGGCCTTTATTTGTAGTTTCAACCTTGGTCCAGGCTCAGAGTTGTAGTCCTTAGTAGAGACCCTGCTGCAGAATAGTTATCTCATAACCATTGGGCTTTGGAGCAAGAACCAGCCACTTCCAACTCTCTTAAAGAACCCATTAAATAGGTGCCATATTTTTTCAGCTGCCAGGTGCTTGATGGTGGCCGTGGACGGATGAAGAGGCCAGTGTATGCACACTAGGCAGGGGTGGAAACTACAAAGTTACTACAAGGAAACTACACAGTTGGGGGAGAATATTGCTTGAGGAAATAGACCTGAATAGCGCTGGCTACAAACTTTCAAGAGTAAAGAGACTGTGAGTTTGTAACTTCAAGACTTAATATGTTGGTGCTTTTATTTATTTCTATCAGTTTGAAATTCCCCAAAGCACTGGTTAGGGTGTCAGGATGAGGGAAAATTAGCAATATTAAGCATCCCCTGAAATAAAATAAATGATTTTGTCAAAATTAAATTGATGCTTTTGGGAGCTGCACCTCAATAATAGATAACAGTCTCCAGCCTTAACCTAATAGATAACAGATATCAGATAACAGATAACAGATAACAGATACCAGTCTTTTTTGATGGCTGACTTTAACAATCAGTTCAGTTACTCGTTGTTTTCAAATTCAGGGCAGTCTGGTACTTTTCTGTGACTTTCTTTTTGTTCAACTTGTGAGCATGGTTATGGTTAATGGTTATGACTGGTAAAGTAAGAAAGGCAAAAGACAAGTCCAAACAACTGTGATCAGTCAAAAAAAACCAAAAAAAAACGTGTTGACAATTCAGGCATCATCCAGACAACAAGATCTTTAAGCAAAGTTTTGTTAAATGTGCATAATGTGTAAGACAGCCTTATAAAAAATAATAATAAAAACAAATATAGTAAAACAATCAAACAAACACACCAAAAACAGACAAGTGCTTTGCAATGATGGCAAATAAATAAATAAATAAATAGCGTGTGATTGTGTGATCAGATGCATAGCTTTGGTCCTGCACATTACACTGTCTAATGAGAAAGGGAACCCTTTCTGGAGTGCTGAGATATAGCTGTGGCATGGATACCCTGCCTGCCTCTGTCCCTCCCCATATTTTAACCAGGCATCCCAGGCGGAGTGCAATTGATTTTGGCAGTGGATGAAATAAAGATTGATTGAATCAGAATGGAAAGGACCTCGCTGGAGGATCAACCATGCAGTAACCCTTCAGCTGTGGACGCCTTTGCCAAGAAAGTACTCAGTTATTCTCGGGTAGGAGGCAATGTGATTAGAGTGATCAGCTTCCACGCTGAACACTGGGGGTGGAGAATGTGTCTTATGGAGAAATTACACATGTGACCATTAGACTGTGGTTTTACTGTTAATTAGAAGACTGTCTAATATCTGCCTCACTGTGGTCTGAGTTGATGAGGGAATGGAAACAGGCGTAGAAAGACAAGATGGATTGTATTGAGCAGTCAGTAATAACAGACACTGAGGAAATATTCAATATATGTGGTCTGGTCTGGTCTGGTCTTCCTGTATGGCGTCTGTTTAGTTTAAACCCGTGCTTACCAAATCGATGTTTAACAGGTTTGGCTCTTACTGATGGTGTAGTGAAGCAGTAAAGCTAGCCAAAGGAGGTAAATTTACTCATCCAATATACATAAACAGACAATTTTTTTTGAGTTACTGAGAAGTAGCTTGGGTTTGTAGCTAATTTCATTCAAATATTTTTCAGGCTGTAGCTTTAAGGGAATTTAACTGTTAACAAGTGTACTCGTTAAAAGCTTGACACTATTTTATTTCTGCAATCGTCGGAGTACAGTATAACTGGCATATACATTGTCTTGCCTTCACAAACTTTTCCTCAACATAAACATCATCAGGGAGGTCCCTGTCATCTCTCTATTTGCAAAGTGCGTGATGTGTCATTATGAGTGTGTATTTACAGCATGCTTGCTTCTACCCAGGGATCTCGTCTAACACCTGTCAGAAAACAGCTTCACCAGAGACAATCAAAGAGTGGCGCGTGGCATGTTTGATGTGTACTCAAACATAATGTGCTGTGAAAACATCCCTATGCTCTGCCAACGCTAAGTCTCACTCTGTCTGGCACTGGTTTGTCTCCACTTGTGTGCCTGCGAGGCTTGCGTTTATCTGTTTTATACTTCTTCATGCACATACACACAGAGGAGATACTGAGAACAGATGAACAGGCCTAGAGCTACTAAACAGATCCATCTGTTGCATATACACTGCGAATTCTCTGTTTTATGTTTGGGACTTATACAAGTCTGTCATTGAGCTGTATTTGTCATAGTTCTGTCGGTTATAGCTTCTTGTCTTTAAATGTACAATAACCCACTAAAATTGTAAGAACTGACACTGTAATTATGCAAAAATAAGCGCAGTGCTGTAGCACAGGATGCAAACCCACCTTTCAAAATCTGTTATAGATCCTGAGCACATTCCTTAGGAAGCACACATTTCATTTCTAAATTCTGGGATCACTCATCATGTCCTTTTGGATCATGTGTTAGGCCTGAGTAAAAATAAGCAAACCCTTACTTGCCTTGTGGCCAGCAAAAACATTGACTGTTGCCAGTTCTGTTGGAAAGATCAGGAATTAGAGTAACATTCAGGCATGATGGACATCTGACAGTATTTAAAATGTGCTGAAGGCTGCAATAAATAATACATTTGATCAAGGACCATACAGACACTATTGTGGTTGTCAGAAATTACGCACTATTGACTTGTTCACATACCATGTCATATGTAAGTAAGGGCTGGGCAAAACTGACCAGAAATCATTTCATATATATGTCTTTCCTTTTTTTCCCCCCAGTGATGTGAACTATGTGTTCAGGTGTAAGTCAAAGCCACATTTGAGAAATGACAGCAGGGTTCAGAAGTCAAAATCAAATATCAGGATATTTTTGACCAGAAACTTCAATATCGATATTGCAAAAGTGTTACAGGGGTGAATATTGGTGCTTTCACAAAATATTACACATACATTTTTGATATGTAATAAATAGTAGTTTGGATAAAATGACTACTTAGGCTGAGAAAAAGATTAGAAGATCAAGAATAGTACGGTAAAGTCGGGTAACTCCATCAATTTAGTGTAATGCATTGTTTAAAAATCCGGTAAAGAATACGTATGCCATATCATCATATAGAAATATATAAAATCTCCCACTAATTTAAGTGCGTGTTGTCCATTTAGACTCTAAGCAGGGAGGTCTGAATAAAGGGGAATTGGAAAGATGTAGCAGAGTCAACTTTTGGAGAAACCTAACCTGATGTAACGCTGCAGTGGATAGTCAGCTGGCTAGCTGATCAAGCCAAACAGAAATGAAAAAGCCCTGTCATGAGGAAGTACAAAGACATTGATTTGCATACATTGACAGAGACTCCTGAGCTGCTGTACAAACCTGCGTTAATCGCAGCAACGCCTGATTTATACTGAAACATCCCTTTTGGCATCACTCCTTTCTGTTCACTCTAAAAAATTCATGGTGCTTTGAAAACTGTGAAACTGATGGCTATAATACAGGCCTTTGCTAACTCAGCAGAAGTATTCGACTCTCTATTCTCAGTCTGTTCTTTTGGTGGTCCTCAATGGAGCAACGGCTCCTTGGTAAACAGAAAAAAGACTTACAGTTGGTGCTGAACATCTTTGCCAGAGTGTCTTGTGACAAGTGTGATACATGTGATGCCTCATCTCAGACACCTTGTGAAAGCTTGAAAGCTTGTGGTTTAGATGGTCTGTCTTGATTTTTTTTTAATGTCCTCCATCCTGAACTGAAGATAAAAAAAAAGAATTTACACCTTTTTTTCCCCCCTTTGCTGGTCTTGGCAATACATGGAAAGAAAATATGCCAGTTTAGTTGAGCAACTGAATACAGTTCAGATAGAATCTTTTATTTTAGTTCACTCTTCATGATTTGTCTTGCTGTCTATGTTGACTGAATTTCTCTGTCACAATCTGTTCATTCCCAGCGGGTCCCTTTGAGCTCAGTTTGGCCAGCTCTTCCCATCACTTAAGCAGAAGATTGCATAACCTGGCATTGCAGTCTGTAGAGCTTGTCTCCTTGCCCAAAGCAGAACCTGGAACAGTGTGGGTGTGTGTGTGTGCCTGTGTAGATTTCATATATACTAATTTTATTTTTCTAACCCTCCCTCCCTCCCTCTAAGTTTCTTTTTCATTCTCCTCTTACCCAATTTTATATTGACCCCGGTGCAAGGTTTGGGTTCTGTTTGCCCAGCTGCACGGCTCCTTTACCTGGAGTAAAGGAAATTCCCGCCAGACCTTTCATAAAACACAGAATAAAATGTAATCTGAAAAGGAAAGAGAGAATGGGGTGAGGGCAAATCCATGATCTGCCAGAGCACGAGGAAACTGAAGGTACTGGACCGTTCCCAGGACAGCACTGTTAAACCTTTGGGACAAAGCCAACTAAAGCAGAGATTTAGGAATCTGAGCTGTGGTCCCACACACTTTATGTCTCTTTCCTCTTACCAATGCCAGTGCATTCACCCTCTCTCCGTCTCTACTTCCATAATATACACCCTGTACGCATGTCCCCCAATGCCTTTCTCCTCTTATTTTCAGAATTTAGCAGGAAAAATGCACTGACTCATGGAAAGGACTTCCTTACCCTTGGGCTTGTGGTGCGGTTGAGAAGAGGGAAGTTCTCAGGTTTGGACCCAGATGGCACCTGTGGCTGTGTGGGATCCCATTACTCTCTTGTTCCCCTCCAGAGGTTAAGGCTGGAGATTCCCTTGCCACTGCCCAGTCAGCACCACAAAAGTTTAACAACCATCTTTGGGTTAGATTCCTGGCCTCAGACTCGAACCGATGGCAAAGCTTTAGCCCTTGGATGTTGTGCATTTAGATTGACCATTGGCTGTAATATCACCCTCAGTCATTTTTAATTTAAAACTGTTAATAACTAAGATGCATGGCAATAGACTAAAGAAAAACCAAGAAAGCTCCAATTATTTTAAAGTGTGCTTTGGTTAATTAAGAGGTAGAATAATTACATTTAGGATACTTTCAAAAAGAACTTAAGAAGGGCCACCGTTTAGCTCACTCGGTAGCGCGTGCATGGCACGGCGCGGCCCATATATATGCAGGGCTCCGTCCTATGCGCAGCGGTCGTGAGTTCGAATCCGGCTCCGACTATTTGCTGCATGTCACCCCCTCTCTCTATCTCCCCATTTCAACTCTGTCCTATCAAATAAAGGCCAAAAAAGCCCAAAAAAATAATCTTAAAAAAAAAAAAAAAAAGAACTTAAGAACTTTCCCAAAACACCAACAATACGGAATGAGTGTTGATAAATAAACTTCAGTGTAAATGGGGAGTAAATTCAGTGAGAATTTCAACTTCGGGGTGTTGTCTTGGTTATGTATTTGATATTATTTCCTTGGAGTCTCTTTAATAAAGTGCATGCATTTCTTAAAACCTTCTTTATGGTTGGGTATTAAAAGCACAGAGCTGTGTTCTAATCCAGCTGGGGTATTGCCCCAGACGCCAAGTGTCTTTATAGAGCAGTGACATTAGCTTGTTTATTGGTTGCAGGGGCGTAAAGATGCTATTGTTTTAATTGCTTGTACATGCTCCTGGGATCCATGGAGATTGCAGAGACTGCAGATGCTAGCATATTGGAAATGGGATAACAGAACTTAAGAAAGCCAAAATATACATTAGCTAATATTTGATTTGTTTTGCACTCACTTGACAAAATTGCTTACAGCGATTCTATATCCTTAATGGATTCAAAAAAGCCATAGTAGTCAAGCAAATCAAGCACAATATTAATAAGGTACAATACACATTACAAAAAAAAGCAGTGGTTGTCAATTTTTATAGCAGTCACATGAGCATGCACTGCCACTGTGACTGAAAGTTGGTCAATTTTTTTAGATAATCTAACATTAATGAAAAGCAGTAATGATTTTCTTCACATAAAACATTGACTGAAAAAAATCACTGAGTATGTTTAAATGCATGAAATGAAAATGGAAAGTTTTCTACCTTCATTAGGTTTGTTATACTAATCTACACCCACTTACACCAAAGCCAACTGGACCACACAGACAAATGAGCTTTTGCATATACATACAACAACACCTGCACATTTTTGTCAAATGGCATCTTGCTCTTTCCCCATCTCATTCCTTTTCTACTGCCTTTGGCACTTACCTACCTTTTCACATATGCACGTGCTGAACTTTTGACCAAAGCCCACCGGTGTGACATTAGCCAAGAGAGCAGTGGGAGGGGGAGAGGGAGCCAGTGGCTTTAACAAGTTCCTGAGAGCTTTGGGCCTCATCTTGTGCGCCAGTGGGGTAATTTCACAATGTTGCTGGGGGGCTGTTTAGTGCTTTGAAAGTGACTCGGTCCCTGCTCCCTTTCTCATCAAATTCCTTCCCCTAGCTCTCCACCGTCCCTCCACCTCTGGCTGTCCTGCATTTCCCCTTTCTCATGTAGCTGGCATTGGGGCTGTAAGCCATCTCCCAGCTCTTGAAAGATGTCTCCCTACTCTGTTAATAAGGATTCCACTCCACCCGTTCACCATAGGGACAGACATTTAATGAAGTGCCTAACAAGTGGCTCCACAGACTTGCGTTGGCTGTCCTCGAGTTGGACCCCCCCACCCTCACCCCACCTTCCTCTTGCATCTCTTGCTTCCCTCTATCCTCAGAGGGAGAGTCTCTGTGTGCAGCCTGCCAGTGTGGAAGAGGATTTCCCTGGCAAAGCATTGTTAGGCAGGAAGTGTTAAGGGAGGAGGAAAGGGACTTTCTCTTGTGTAACAGGGAGACGTGGTGGCAGTGTTACCGTGACAGCCGTGCATTGCCATTGTCGCCGAGGTGGAACACAGTGGGCAGAGGTCCCACACACCAGGCCCCTTCAGTCGCCTCTGGAGCAAATGAGCTGCCAGGCCAGACTAATGGAGTCCTAATTGGTGATTAGGAGAGAGGGAAAGGTGAGGGAGTGTCTTCTGGCAGTCTGCTGTTAGCAAGACGAAGCAGCAGGCTGTAGTATTCACCGTTTCAGTGAAACAAAACAACAATTACAGTTTTTTTATGCAGATTTGTAACCATTTACTGCAGTAGCTGCATTCCATTCACAGATGATAAAAAGCACACGTATAAACTACAGTAATATAACACACAATCTTTTTCTTGCAACACATATAAAGTAAGTGTAAATAAATCATTCCTTCTCAACAGTACTGATGTTACTTTATTTAGTTATTTCAACAGATGAGGTAGGAACCAAACCACAACATGTAGAGGGGTATCAATCATTTTATCACAGGAGACAGAGCTTTGGTGAGCACTGTGTGATGGCACCTGAGGAAAAACGGGCACTTCAGCCTTGATCTCTAACCATTAACCTCCATATAAATATGAAGAGAGGGCCCCTAGGTGTGGATAGTGTTACACACTTGCTTAATATGGTGCAACGAAGAGGAAAGGGGAAGTAACATCCTGACAGAATATCAGCTACTGAAACAGGACCCTTTGCCTACTTTGTTAGTGACACGATGGGGCTGAGAATTGTATGGGGCTGCTTTTGTGAATGGGAGAGGCCCCAGGCTGATAGTGATTTGGTAGATAGGGTGACGTCTGCTGGGATCCAGGGCCTGGTGGGCTAAGAAGGACAAGGACTGTGATGACTGCCTGTCTGCTTCCTGCTACTAATCCACCACATTAGCTGTGTGTGTTTCCCTATTTATAGCCAGGCCAGGATGTGAATAGGCTGTCTAGTCTCACTTTTCATACAGACGGTAATTTTAGTCTTCTTTTGCTCCACATCTCGTCTCTCTCCTTCACTGAGAGTGCTGATGGGATGTAGGATAGAGCACTCAACATTGTCTCTTCATGGTTAGATGCCTGGATGAAGTTATTTTTGATTGCTTTTTAAAGAAGAGATCCAAAAAGTGTCAGCTGCATCAAACTGATGCTTATATCACATTTGAATAAGAAGTGGTTTGTAGTGGTATGAATATGTGTGTACCAACAATAAACCTAAATAACCAGAAACAAACAGAAACACTTGTACAATCTTTTGGAATTCAACATTACCTTTTATCAGACATATAATTTTATGATATAATTTTTGATGGCTGACTCTATTATTGGGAAGGTTTGACTCTGGGATTTTTAGTGTTGTGAATTTGAGTTTTGTCATGTTGTAATCCATCTCTAACATTTTTTGCAAACAAGGCGAATGCAGTATTATAACCATATTTCAATACAATGCATACCCTCAAAACGTGCAACACAATATCATCAACACGTACGTTAGGGGCAACCATGTCAACAGATAATTAAAACATTTCATTTGAGTTGGTATATTGCACTGAAATAATATTTGCGTATATTTCTACTTTACTGGTGACACCAACTGATACAGAAGTTCATGTTCTCTGTGTTTTTACACCTTTGCGCTGGTGCAAGGTAGAGGTGTGTGGCTGGAGACCACATTTCACAATTAGTTGGATTCTGTTGTTAACACTAATTTCACTTTTCTATGCTGAAACTGTGGTGATTTGTGTAGATCTCATACCTTATACCTTGCCAGGTTGGAAATATCTGTGAAAATCTTTGTTGTAGAATATGCAGCCTCTTTGTGACACTGTTCATATTTAAATCATTGTGTTTCACAAGCCATTTGTTTTGGAGAGTTTTGATACTGAGCTTTAGGTGACTGTTGTTGCATCATGTGATGAGGTTCTGTGTCTGTTCTTTGTGCACCTCTGTAAAAATAATCTTTAAGTGAAAACATGTTTCTCATTTGAATTTATTTACTGGTATCATATAAGTTTATATATTGTTAACCTTCATTTTACTTAAAAATACACTTAATATTTTTTTATGAAATCCCTACATCCTCAACAAAATATATATTGTCTCCATCTGGACGTACATGGTTGGAAAATGCATTGTGAGCTGTTCATAGATCAGCAATGCAGTGATTCCAGTTTTCTCTCATATAATTACACTTGGGCCACTCCCTAAAAAGCATAAGAGTGACAGAATCCTTTTAAGTAATGTTACCCTGCACATAAGTGCCTCCGAACTGAACCGTAAGCTGTGATGTGTAAGACTGCTACTTTGGCAGATATTCTGGAGATTCCACGTAGCAGGGTAGCTAATGTCTGTGCCCCTCTTCATTAACTGGCCAGATATTTATTGTCCAGCTTTTATTTTATGCACTTCTTTTCTGTCGACACAGCATAGCGTTTTTACACCACTATCTTGGAACAACCCCTCTTGGCACATCTGTGGCAGATTAATCAAAAACTTCCAAAGAACTTCAGGGGGCTTATATCCTCTAATCGCAGAGGTGTGGGAAAATGTTATGGGTCCCCACCCACAGCCTTGAGGTCCAGCCAGAACACTCTTATTTTTGTGTTCCACTTAAAACCTAGGTGGAGAAGCAATGAGATAGCACTTTTACACAGATGGGCACACAGGTATGAGTGCATACAGACAGCGTGTGTGTGTGTGTGTGTGTGTGTGCACAAAGACGAAAAAGCCAGCAATCCCATTTGCTAATATTGACATGGGTGTCCCAATTCAATCTTGTTACAAGGATTATTGTCTATTGAGATCCCATTTCATTAGGCCAAAACACACACCTACGGGTGCACACTGGGTCTGTTGCAGGGCTCCCAGCCTTTTACCTTTCCGCTGGGCTGGTTAGGGGGGGGAAATCTGTAAGTGGTTTTACTGAGGATCACTGTGTGTCTCAGTAAATAAATATCGTAAACTTCACATGTGGATAGTATGAGACTTCCAGTGGAACACAAGTGAGGAGAGTCCGGTCCATGCTCAGTGGGTGGAGTAATGTGCTCAGATATCCCAATAACTACTCTATAGAAATGCCTGTTCTTGAATTATATCCAAAATGCATATGAGAAAGCAACCCTCCACCCTCCCCATGGCCCCACTCCAGATTACGTATTGATTCTTGATATGAAAAGCTCATTACATAAACAGAAACAGCAACACAAAAAAGCTAGTGAACCTTTGCATAAATCCTTTAATTGAATTTCCAGTGCCGGTGGTTGGAGGTTCTCTTTTTAATTGAATCCATTGCTGGTGTTGTGATTTGCATGCACGGAGTGGGTCCTGTCCCAGATAAAGTGCCATTGATCCTTATTAAAGCTCACCTCTGGCCGCGCTGTGGACTAACAGGGAAAATTAAATGTGTTCATGGTGCATATACTTACTGGCCGCAAGGCAGAGCTGTGAGAACCAGCACAGAGAAAAAAAAGAAAATGAAAGAGATAGGAGGAAAAGAAAAGAAAATGATCATGACTGCTAAATTATCTTGGCTATGGTCATTTTTATTAAGCCATTCTACAAAGGCAATCTTTGGAGCTATCCCTGGCAATCTTTTGGAGCTTATAAATAGCAAGTGACCTCTTGTTCAGGTTTCACAGCTGATCAGGTTTTATACCACAGTAGTGCCACACCGTACAAAACCACCAGATCTACAAATCATGATTAAATTTCAAATTATTTTTAGTCTCGTTAGCTTCTTAATGACTTCTGGGTTCAAGTTTTAGCTGTATATTTTTAACCCTTTTGAAAGGAACGTGTGAAAATAACTCACAGCACATTTAGGGATGAAGGGAATATATTGTCCTTTTTTATTTTGCCAGTGATATCATGTGTGATCCAACCCCTGATTATTAAACGTTAATCACTATTTTCTATTGACTTTGTGTGGGGCATTAGAAACGCTCAGTGTTACCGTAGGGTTAGGGTTGGGGGTAGGGGGTAGGGTTAGGGTTGCATCACGACTCACCAGTTGGATGGGGAATCATTCATATGTGTTGAGTCTGGTGTGTTTTCCCACACTGATTGTTTTTGCTCATTGTCAGGCATTCGGTCCAATGCATTGCCCGGGAGCCACCTAGCAAAATGAAAGGAAATCAGGAGCGAGCTATGACACAAACTTTGATATTTATCAGATATAATGAATAATAACAGTGTAAAATGCTTTGCCCTCTTTGACTAGTTCCCAAGTTGCAGAAAGCATAACAACAAGGCATTTTTTAACCACACTTTTGCAGCTGTTAGGATCATCGATGTTGAAAGAAAACAAAACTCTAAACTTGCAATCCTCTTCTTTCTTGCAGTGCTGCCAGGCAGGATTGTTGGTCTGAAGCTTGCATATTTTGACTCATGATGGCATCTGATATGAGCAACCTTGCATACAGAAGTCATTTGGCAAATTTAACATAGTGGTTTAGAATTGGCATGTGGTGGTAAAATAAAACAAACGGACCTGTCTTTTTTTATCCAAATGTCTGTTTTCATTGTCAACTTTGTAATAATTGCTGTCTTGATTCTTCTTTGTAAAGAGGCAAATCCAGTCACAGCAGCTCTGCACAGCTGCCTTCATTTCTGTGCATTGTAGAGATTGCTACATTGCCAGTTTTAAATTTCTTAAGTCACAGCCCAAGAAAATTATTGAACATTTATTAATGTTGCATTAGATTTGGTTAAAACATGCGCTTTTTTATTGTGACCCAGAAAAATGGCTGGCAGGCCACCAGGTGCACTGTGGGCCAGATTTGGCATTCAGGCTGATCTAATGTCTTGGTGTTTAAGGCTGAAAAAGTATGTTTCATAAAGACAGCTTAACTATCATACAAAGCAATTATATTGATTTTATAGTTTTGGAGACTTAACCATCAAGATATCTTTGACTTACACTTACAATCAGATGTACAGACACATAAACATGTATACACACACACACACACACACACACACACACAAACTCACCAACAGGCATGGTCCTCTGTCCCATGGGCCAAGTGCTAATCCCCATGCACAGTGATGTCCACTCAGCAGAAATGTTTAACTGTATTGACTTGAATGTTGTCCTTTCCTCTGGGCATCTGCCTCTTTTATGGGTATTGGTGGTGGTACGTGTGTGTGTGCGTGTATATGTGTGTGTTTGCCTAAATTTGATACAGCTTGACTGAAAGCTTGTGTGATGGATGCTTGATCCTTGTTAGGGAGTGATAGGAAGTCCATTCTGTCTATAAAGAGGTCAGTGACAAGCAGGCTGTCCTACTAATAGCATGAAGCTCAAATAGGTTTACATAATAGCCCTTTGTAATTACACTCATACATGTATGTCAGTATGACTTTTATGGGGCCGTATCCACAGCATGCCCACCTACAAATGGCTCCATGTGGTGGCCTTTGCTTTGATACACACCAAGGTAATAAAGTAAAACAACAGAGATGCTCAGTAGATGTTGTACAAACATTATTATAAACTAAAGTACAGCTGATGTTAACTAGGTGAGCTTATTGTTCTACAATAGTTGACTTTTGTGGTTTTTGTTTACGTGGTGCTTCTTCATTTTCCTGCTCTGACATATTTAAATGTGATTAACTGCATTAGAATATTTCTAACATTTTGTCCACTTTATTTAAATAAATCGAGTGCAAAGATTATTCATACACCTGAACATGTAACACAGTTTCAGGTGTAATGCAAAAAATTGCAATTGGCTGTGCTGTATGAAACAAATGTTACATTTTTTAAGTGCAAAGTTGGTTAAGTAGTTTGTGAATGCAAATAAGATTTTTTTTTGTATGAGTAATTCCAGTTTTTGAAAAGTTGACAGTGGAAATGTGTTTCTTCTTAAACATTAGGTGACAAACTTCAGTTTTAGTTTTGATCGGGCACAGGAAATCAGATGTGTGTTGCCTTAATATTTATTCACTCTGAGGATGTCTCTCTCATGCTCTTGTCGTCTGTCCTACACTCTTGATAAATCTAGCATCAGTGTATGTATGTGAGGCAAATCTGTGCACTTTTACCACCTGTTACCATCAATGATGCTGTGTCGGATTACAAGGTAAGATTTGGTGCTGCTGATTGGTGCCTGTAATGATCTTCAATTTTCAGTTTTTTAAGACATCGATGTTCTGTTAATACCACTGATTTATTTCTCTTTCTTTTTTAAATCCTCAGTTTTGTCAGTTTTCCTTCAGTGTGTAGGCAGTTTGATTTGTGAGGGTTAAAATCCTTGTTACTTTCCTTGTTACCTGCTCTGATGACATAACTTTGTGCATTGCTGGAATCAGTGGAGTTTCTTATGGTCAGTCGGTGTTGTCATATTGATCTTTGGATTGTGATCCAGTGCATTTCTATTGTAATTTTTTACCAGAAAATATTCTTCTTTTGTCTGCGAAGTGAGGATCACTCCACCTCTTCTATAGCGCCTCTTGTTTTTCCATGTGTCTTTATTGTAAATATGTAAATCTGTTTCAGTATCTGGGGGCAGTACAAGCTTTTATTTTGAATGAGGTTTTAAGTGACAGAAATCTACCTCTGAGACACTTTTATCATAACACTAGCCCCACCTGGCACAGAGCTGCAGCAGTTGGCTGATAGAATAACAGAATTACGGCATCCCTAATGGAAGAAAATAGTGGAAACATGTTCCATCAGAAGTGATTACCACTAATTAAGCTGTTTTCACAGCTGGCTGCCCTGCTTTAATATGCATGCTTGCAACATATAAAGCACTGCAAGAAAAGGCATGAAAATGCTTAGAGATCCAGGCGAGTCACAGAACGCTGATTTAATGGATTAATATTACTCACAACAGACAAACAACAGAATGTCAGAATGATGTGTTAATTATTTTCTTACACGGAGAACAAAGGGAGAGGTAGGAGACACTTGAATAAACAGCGACAAGATGCGAATGTCTGGTCTTGGTGCCGTCTCCCCCTCCTGCCTGTGTCGGTGGCTGGTGTTGAGTGACCCCTCTCCGGTGCAGAAGCCTACTCGTCTCTTTCTAACAGATAACTGATTGTGCTCCTCTACTTTGTGGCTTCGCACCACTCAGCAGCACTTCAAAGAACACTGAGGCTTCCGGGGAGAGACTGTTGTTAACCGAGGCTCCAACACGGTGCACACTGATGTTTTCACTTCATACAAAAGCAGTTAGCTGCCCATAATCCTACACTCTGAGTGGAGAAAATACCCACAATCCCTCACAGTGTGGCCGCCATGTAGCTGTTCCTGCATGCCCTGGTGGGCGATATAGAGGATCAAAGTGACTACAGTGGCAGCCCAAAGATTGAGCAGTGAGATTTAAATAAAGCTTTAAGAATCAGAGCCGTGAAATGTCAACAGCAGTCAGTGTATGGTATAAAGATTAAAGTTTAGAGGAGATGTGAGGAACTCTGTTTTTAGTACGTACAACTATTGTTTTTTTTTTTTCCTTGGATCGTATTTAATTTTATTTTAGAAGACATGATTGATGTGCCAAAATACCTGCACAGGTGGTATTTTAATATCAGCTTTCCAACGAGCATTCTTGATTGCAGTTCATTTATTTATTTATCTATTTCCAGGGGAGTAACACAGATTTGTTTAAAAAAAAAAATCATCCATCCATATTTTAGGAGAAACTTTTTTCACATAAGGATCCCACCTCTTGATTTTCTAGTGCTTTGTTTAATCAGAAAATGTTCAGAATAATTGTAAAGAAAGTTGCTCTTTCATCTGGCGTCGATGTGTCAGTGTTCTTGAAACATATTAACTTCTCTCCTCTGAGGCTGTGTTTCCTTCCCCTCTATGAGCAAATTGAGACACTTGATTAATCACATTTGGGGAAGTGAGATTCAGAATAAAAGAAAACCTGTCTGGCCCTCACAGACCGCGTGTGTGTGTTTTTTCCCTCCTTTTTTTCATACTGGATTGTTTTGCTCACTGCTGCCAAACCAGGCGTGAGGTCTTTTAAGTACTCCTGTGCCTGTTCAAACCGTGGCAGGGAAAGAGGTTGTCCCCTGTTCTGGAATTACAACTTTCTCTCCACAAGTTCAGGAAGAAACATGTTTTCCTGTCTGTCTTATGGTTAGGAGATCAAAGACTCTTAAGATTTGGATGCCTCTGTATCAAAGAGAGGCTTTAATTGAAATAAAAAGGGGGATGGGATGTGGGTTAATGGCTCTGCTCAGGTATGCAACATAACATCTTTTGGCTGCATTGCATGGCGTCTCTCTCAAGGCTTTCAAATTGGCAATGAAAGATACCTCCTATAATTTTTCTCACAGTATTTGAAAATGAAGTGTAACCAAATTATTCATGAACATAGTAAAAAGAGCAGGCTTCCTTTCGCTCATTGGCAAATTATTCTACAAGAGATTTGTTAAACTTTGCCAAAACCATTTGTAAAAGCAGCGGCTGCAAATCTTTGCTCTCTAATCCCATTTAACATTGTGCAGCTATGACAATTTCTCTCCATCTATTCTTGCTTTGCCTTGTTGCCCCCACCCCTGCCTGTGTCTGCAAGTGTTTAATGGTCTTCTGAGAAGTGGGAGAGAGGCTGTTTGCCAGGATGGTGTAAGCATACCAAAAGATTTCAATTTTTCATCCACACAAGCAGAGGATAATGTGCAAAAAGCAAAAACAGCAGGGGACATAGCTCACTGGTGAAAGTGGATGTTAGTGAAGAAATGCTGTACGATTCTGCTGTTGATTTTACCCTTATTTATTGATTTCTTAGTTCAGTTACAAGTTTATGTATTTTGGTTGCCAGCCAAATTTCAGAAAATATAACTTATAAATAGCCAGTGTCCGAAGGATGGCTGAAAACAGTATTTAAACCTAAACTAGAAGTAAACACTATGAATGTTTGCAAAGCATGCATAAGTGGGAACAGTGAAAAAGTGAGAGTGAAAGAGACAAAGAACTGAATAAAAAGTCATATCAGACTGTCACACAGAACTACAGTTTGATCAGCAACATGTATGATAAGTCCAAGATACTATTATGGTGCATCCATTTAAAAAATATAATCTAGAATGAAAAATGTTTCTCAATATGTCACAAATCATGTTAGCACAAACAATTCAGTGGAAAACAAACTAAATTATAATTGCTTTGTAATTAAATTAGGAATGCAGCAAAACAAAAAAGTTAACATTTTACATGAACCAATATTAATGACAAATAAGTAAAAATAAATTGTAAAAATAAACCTATTCCTTTATCTGCTGCTGGGTGTGTCCACAAACTACAGTCTTCTCTAATCACTAAATGTAAAGATGTAATGATTATACTTTACAGCTAAAGCATCAACTGTTTGTATTGGACAATTTGTTGTTATTTGGAAGGAAAATATCAGGTAATTTTTATTACATTTCCTTTGCAAAAGTCGCCCCAGCTTTGTATCCGCACCCCCTATCTGTTTAAAATGGAGTAGACTTGACCCTCATTTTCTGTTAACAGTGTTTAAAGCTAAATTTTAAGAATGCTTTTGGCTAATTGTCACTATAAAAACTACCATGCTAATCACAATCAAAGCTGCTCCATCTGTCTAGAATCCAGCTCAGTTTTTCTAAGCAGCACATGTTTGATCTGTCATGATGCTACCACAAGACATACAGTACAATATATACATTTTTTTCACCCTGAACCGGCAGTCGGGAAAGTGTAGCTGTCATATTAAACCTCCGTGCTCACTCACTTAGCTCGCCACACTCTCCGGGGCGCCCCTGTTTGTCTAAACCACTGTTCCGGTTCAGTAGAGAGAGCAACAGGGAGACGAGAGGCTCAATGTGCATTCATGTCAAGAACTCCTTCACTGATCCTGTAAACCATCCACAGTCACATACACAAACATGCACACCCATACACACACAAACACATGCACTTACACACATCCAGGCCTCTTACCTCTGAGCAGCCGTCTGTGAGTCTGCAGACCTCTGATGCTGGAGGCAGGCAGCCTACACTTGCATTTACCTACTGTGGTTTCAATCGTTATTGTTCTAATTAATATGTTTTAAGTCCTAATAAGCCTCCCCTGATTATAGCGGCAATGACTGATATAGTTGAATAACATTTGCAAATTAATAATATAGTATTCTGTAGTAGTTAGTAGGTTAATAAGGGCAGTCTTTGAGGTTCGAGGTGTTTGCACTTCAATGTGATATTTCTGCTGAGTGTGCTGGAAAACACATCAGTCTGCCTTTGGTGTGATGGCCTTTGTTGAGGAAACAGATGCAGGTTCAGACCAATAGAGGGCATTGTTGTTTAACTGCAGACTTGCAGAGCAGATTCATTGTTTATGTGGGTATCCATGGGTGCTGTTGTTTTTCTTCCAGTCTTCCCTCTTTTCTCCAATTGAACTGGCTGAATTTGATTGTTTTGTTTGAATACTAATTTGATCATCAATGTTTCACTGTTGTGCTTCATCTTTTTTTTTTTTAATTCTGTCAGCATATGCATTAGCTAAACACACTAAGTCTTTAGATATTTTCCACAGATTTAAATTACTTCATATATTATGTTTTATATGATATGCAAATTAAAAGTATTCATTTCATCAAGCTGCAGCCAATTCTCCTCTAAAGGGAATAAATGAAATATGTATTTTTTTTTCCCGCACATGTTCCCAGGGAGATATTTTGCTAAAATGTGTAAATAAAATGAACTTCCTTTTTCATGGCACTTATTTTAATTGTAGATATGATTTTTTTATTGCAGTTTGACTAGAACTTGTATGGTAAATGTAACTGGTTCTACAGATGTCGGGCCTAAACTTGGTGAAGTTTTCTCTTGAAATGTATTGTCTTGCTTCAGTGGAGGTAAAACGAAAGCAAATTCATAGAGCAGTACTTTTTTGATCTCAGATCAGCTAAACTTAGCTCTGTATGGAGTTAAATAATCCTTCCTCTGGAAACATTGGAGTGGGGCAAGTGATTTAAGATATTCCTTCAGGTCTTTAAAAACATAAAAATAAATGGTGTGTGTCACTTTATATACACACAATTAAAAATTGCAGAACTGATAATCAGAAACTATACTTTTCTTTATCACCTTCTTTTAGGCCCTTAAGAGTTTGCAGTCTCACATATGTACGAAGGTATGCAGGCTCGCAAATGTTTTCTTACAATCTGACAGCTAACCCTAAGAGCTGCCATGGCTTCAAAATGATTAAACAAGTCAAATGCAGACCATATCAGTTTAAGTTGCTTTTGCTGTCTAAAATGTGGTACTACTATTTATTTGCGATATTTATTAATTCATTTGTTCACTTTTTTTAGTTCCCTGACTTTTTTTTCATAATTATTTTTTATGAATCTTCCGTTTGCCCTTTAGGAGGACAGTCTGTCTTCACTATGTCATTGTTGTTTGAAAACATAATCATTCATATTGCTTAATATATATTGATCATTTAGGATGAAGTGAAAGTGAAAGTTGGGAAAAGGGCAAACCGATTGAGCTCTAACAGAATACTTGTGGATAAAAGCTGATTTGAAGTTTGTTTTTTGAACATGTCTATTTAACTTCAATATGACAATTTACTATTTAATCAACCAAAAACCCCTTTCTTTCATAAATGGATGCCTAAACTGTACTTTCCTTGTACTGAGAACAAACTCATTGGTCAAAAGGACAAAACTCATTCAGCCTTATTTTAAGACAATGGATGAGCATTCAGTCAAATGGATGCCAATGTATTGATTTAGGAGTATGCACAAAAGAAAAGATTTAAATCTCAGCCGATAGCCATTAACAGCGAATCTGAAGATAGACAGGCGATTGGTCATAGATCACAAATGGCAGGAAATCCATCTCTCCTTGCTCATTTATCTTTTTTTTATTTGTTCATGCTTATACTCTGATTTTTTTTTACACCAGCTTATCATAGAACCCAGTCATTTACTTAAATTCTTAGTCATTCTCAATGTTTTTTTTTTTTTGTTAGCTGCATGAGGAAATTAACTCCACCTGCTCTTAATTTTAGCTTGCTATAGTCAAAAGCGAAAGAGCTGTCAATAAAGTTTATTGGGCAGGACTAAATGGTAATACATTGGGTTGTCCTGTCTTTGGATGAGGGATGTGGGAACTTTGGGTTAAAGGAGTAATTAATATGCTGCCGTCAGAACAAACACGGACATTTAAATCTAAATTGATTATGAATTTATCATGAAATCCATCGTCTTACAAATGGTCCACCAAAAAGTGTCAATTCTGAGGATGTAGGGAATTGAAGATTGATTCAGAGTTACAAATATAAGCCACCTATCAACAGGCCCTGAACTTATTTTATAATGTAAACACTGTATTTAACAAATTACAAAAACTAACTTCATTAATTAATAAATGTTTAATTCAGACCCATACAAGATTTTTTTATATCTGAATTTACACTTTGTTATAAATTAATCTTTTTTATTTTGTTATCACATTAGACAGTGTGACAAATTGTTTCTTGGACTGAATGTTGATGCAGCTTGCATCTACACAACAGCAGCAACATAGAGGTCATTCCTTCTTTAGGCACACATTTTTTTTTATTGTACCCCTGAGTTCAGCAAGCAATTGATATGTGATCTGGGAGAGGGCAGTTTATTGATTACTGTGGGGACTTAAGCGGTGGTATGGTGGTGTGTGGACAGATTGTTCCAGGGTCCTGTTCACTTAAGCTCCTGTCTTACTCATATGGAGCCACATAAGGTATCCACTTTTGACATGTTGAAAGCAAGTGTTCACTGGTAAAGAGCAAAACATGAGATAGATAGACTATTTATGTTACACTGTAAAGAATTAACCATCTTTCCAGTCTTTTAAAGGCGTTCATTTAGACTGGACACAACGGACACGATAGCCTCTTGTTTTACTCTTGATGGACACGCAAAGAAAACAGTCTCTTATGATTTTTATTTCATCAGCCCTCATCTACAAAATTGTGTTCAAGAATTTGAGAGCATTTGTTTGAATATCTTGAGAGTACACTGACATATACAATAAACAGAGATCACCATAAAAAAAAGAAAGCTCTTTCAAACTGGTGTGAGGATGTCCAGAGGGGTTGGAATGTGAGCTTAGCTGCGGTCTGTGTTCTCAGGTGATGGATAGGGTAGGGGAATTGGTGGTGGGGTGGGCAGGCTTTGACCTTGGCCATGGAACAGTAAGCGCTAGCTCAGATATCTCACATGATACCCATACATAGCGGCTCATTACGGAAGAGCCCCCTTATGCAAAGTGCCGAGCTCAACACTGGCTGGCTGATAACAACTAGCTTAGCACTGCTGACCTAACAATAAGACAACAGGGCCGTCCCCACCTCCCCCCACCCCCCAAAAAACCCATCCCCAGCAGTGTCCTGGTTCCTTCATCAGCATGGGCAAGCAGCAGCTGCTTAACAAGTTATGATAAACAAGACCTTCCACAAAATAAGACCCAGACTGCTTTAACTGGTCCCCAAAACATGCAGAGAATCGTAAAGATTCAAATCTGGCTAACCGATACTACCCTGAGGTTGAAAGAAAAAGGCAGTATTTTTGAAAATAACTCAATTACTTCACACAACTTTAGACATGAGATAAACAAGAAGATCAATACTATTTGAATTTACATGCTAAGCTTAAAGCAACTGCCAGCAGTAAGCTAACCTAGCATAGCTTACATAGGCTGCTAATAAACGAGAGAACGGCTAGCCTTTTTCTTTCCAAAGACAACTCAATTTGCCCACAGATGCATGTTAAGGTTCATGAAAACATTATTTTTCCTGAAAAAACAAAAATACACCAACTTGAGGTTTTTGAACTGAACTACAAACCGCTGTCTTCCTGTCTCCGCTGGTTGCCTGGCAACTGGTCCTGGCTGAGAAATAGTTTGGCACATAAATCCCTTGTAAAAAACTATGAATTGTCATTTTAACACTTTTTATTATTCCATTTTTTAATGTGCTTAAATCTTTCCACTCCGACTATAAAAATTAAATGGCATACTCCAGTGTGTAAGTGCTAGCTCTGGTAATTGTAAGTCATGGATACTGTGTTATTGACAGTTTTGATTGACTCACTCTCTCTTTAATAACAGCCCCGCTGTAAACGTTTTTATCATCAGGCTTTACTGCACTGACCCCACAGGCTTTAGACCATTTGCTGGGAATAGAAAATATCCTGAAACCATTTTTTTTCCTTTTTGTTTTTGTTTTTTTGCCAACATGTTCCATTTATAACATTCAATTAAAAAAAAATGTTACATAGGGTTGAAGTAATTTACTTTTATGAGCCCGAGTGTGTGAAAGTAGATTTCTGTCAGATATTTGTGATGATGTGACATCATCTCTCTTTAAAAGTAAGTCTTTTAAGACTTTCGGTGTTACTTTGTGTGTTGCCATTCCTGCTTTTTGGGGAATATGTGCCCAATAATGTTATCAATAACAAAGAAACAAAATGCAGTAAACATATTGTTAAAAAATATATTTAACACTTAAGAAGCTTTTTCCACTTAAAGTGCGTGATGGGTAGCTTTTTATGACAGTATTTAACCTCTGTTTGTTCATCACACTGGACTGTGGACTCAGAGGTTGCATGGTTGTTATGTGAATATGGGTGTGAATTGGTGTGACTTGATGTTCAAACCTTTGTGACATGCTGCCTCCAGCATACTGCTACTGTACATCACAGTGCAACTGCCAATGCTGTTAAGTGCAGTAAAAAGTGTACACACTCGTGGATCCAGGACTGCTGAGCTGTGCTCACCTATATGATCAGGAATCCGGTGAGTTTTGTTACTTTTGATATTTTGGGATATTTTGGGACAAAGCAAGGGATATCTCTGCTGAACTGTTGCACACAAAACAAAACTTAAATTGAGTTTAGAAAACACTGTGTGCAGCTAAATGCTGTAGGTTTACAGCAATGACATTTCTATATGGCCACCTAACACACTTCAGGAACAGATGGTGTCTGATTTCTATGTTTAGGTCTTAGATGAGCAGACATTTGTCCGTGTCAACAGGGGGTAATACTGTCTTCAGTCTTGGTGTCAATGAGTGAATACATGAGGATGTAAATAATGTGTTTGTTTGGGTGAGAAAGAGAAAGACTTTGGATTCCTGTGAATCCATTTTCAAGAGCAAGGCCCTTATTGTGTGTGTGTGAGTGTGTCCAGTAGCCTGCTGGACAGGCCTATCTGCTCCAGGGTTACCTCTTATCAGAGCCATTGGCATATCTTGAGTGGGATGACATAATCAATAATCAGAACTGTTAATCAATGGTATTCTAAATAAGCATTGATTGGGCCCACAAGGTTAGCCAGCTTTATCGGTTTACATTAAGCAAAGCAACACAATAGACAAAGGCCTATGACTGGGACAGACCAGTTCAACCCCTACCCATCCATCTTTCAAAGACACAAAGAACATGGGTGGTCAAAAGAGTGTTTATTGTCTCTCTTTCTGTTTCACTTTCTCAGGCACGTAGCTCCTAGTCTCACCTTTTTACACTTTATTTTTTTTCCCTTTGTGGGTTATTCTCAGAAAAGTTCATGTTGGTCTTACTCTGCCGGTGTCTCTTCAACATTATTGTCACGCGGCAGCCTCATTTGAATACAATGAAGCTCCAGTTGCATCTCATTATCGACATGGTCAAATAGACAGAGGTCACTGATTTGTGTCACCTTTCACAAAACGGCCATCTCTCTCGGGAGCCTGTTGGATGAAGAGGGAGGAGTGTGACAGTACGCTGTGAGCGTGTAACCCATGGGGGCTCCACATCTCCCTAATTACCAGGTAGTGGAACACAGTCACAGCTGTCTGCAGGTCAGCTGAAGATGACCCGTGAGGATATACAGTTTGGCATCCCACAATAAATCAGCTTGTTGTTCTTCACGGGCTGTGTATTCTAAACAGTTGTCAGCTCAGACTGTCACAGTTTTTTTAGTGGTAACAGGAAACTGTCTGTCTCGTATGTGCGTGCTTTAATTTCACAGTTTTAAACAAGCTAACATGCTTTCCATATTCTCCAATAAAACATGACGACTGTCAATGCGCTTGAATCATTTACCAACAGAAAGTCTAGAAGGCAACCATGGAAAATTAGCTGAAATAACCCTTTTAGTCTCCCCTCACCGCAACAAAGCTTAGTTACATGATTACCGTGTCGCCAACATGGATACTCCAATCATTTTTTTTTCCCACTGGCAGTGGCTCAGTGCCAGAAACAGGCTTAGATTTGGCCCATGAGAGAAATGCATTTCACTGCTTATACAGACCACCTGGCATCATACATTCTGTCTTTAGAAGGGTAAAACAGTGCTTGTTAAAAATGTAATGTCTCTCTTTTCTGTCTCTTAAACACACTCACTGAGTCACTCACAGAGACAAACCCGGGCAAGTATTTGGCACTTCCTATAATTATAGAAAAATTTTAAGCAAAACTGGCTATTTGTATGTTTTTTTTAATTTTATTTATTATTTATACTGAAAAGTTTCACATAAGGCTATCTCCAAGCCTTGTAAGTGTGCAAAATGGGTAGTGAGATGCGATGATGCTCCTTTGATCTCCTCTGCTGCTGATTCCTCTGAAGCACTCTGTACTGGTGCAGCCTCTTCGTCGATTCTCCACACACCTCATACCTTCGCTCCACCTCTCTTCCTGCCTATCTATCCCTCTCTTGTATTCTCTTTGTCCCTTGTGAAAGCCCCTGTCACCTCTGGCCCTCCTCCTCTCCTCCCCCTCTGTGAGGCTATTACAGGCAGCACTCCTCCCTCTCTGCCTTCCCCATGTATTACCATTAGAAGACATGCATCTTGGGAGCCGCTGCACACTCCTCTGTGTTTTGATTAATATTTTAGCAGCCTCAGGGAGGAAATGGGTCTTCCTCTGAGCTAATCTGTTATGGGGTGGATGCTTGGAGCAGAGGAAAGGCAAAATGATAGAAGAGAAAGGTCAGGACTGTTTTTATTTTCCATGTCAGAAGTTGTAAAGACATCCAGTACAAGCCAAATCCCCTGAAAATGTGAATAATGCAACAGGAAAGATTTCATGGTAACTTTAAAGGTGACAGATGTTTCTGTGAGTTAGATTTAGAGGTTCAAAATTATATAGGTAACAGTTGGCACCAAATTCACCAAAATAGGCCACCAACAGTGTATTTCTCTGTAGTTGCACCCTTTAAACCTCAATTTATCCTACCATGTCTCCTAATAACTTCTGTCATGGCCAAATAAGTGAAGAGGTATTTTTCCTTGGTTGCTCCCTTTGAATGAAAAAAAAAGCAATTCTCTTTAACCTTCTATTAAGGAAACATCAATAGGGAGAAATTCATTTTGTGCAGGTGCTTTGTGTCCCAGCTGGTCCATTACTATCTCTGTCCAACCCCCACGTCACAAACCACAGCCGTCAGACAAGACAGGTGGGGGTTTAAAACAACAAAATGTTTTTACAAGAAAAAAAAGCCAACATTGACAATGACTGAGGTGAATTGGCAGTTTAGTCTGATTACTGTCTGTTTTTATCTCTTCTTAACCTGCTAGGCCTACTTTATTGTGAGGCATCATGATAACCTGGTGTCGCTATAGAAAAACTTAACTTTCTCTCCACAGTTAAAGTAAACCTTTAAACAATTGAAATTCGATGCCTCTAGTCTGTGCCCAAAATCAACCCTTTTGCAGGTTGGCCATCCAGAGCACTAAGACAATTACCAGTGGAAACCACACATCAAAGCATACAACACCTTTTTTTATTATCTTCACTCACATACACACACAAATATGCATGAAAAATAAGAGATGAAAAAGAAAATGTTCCTTAAATGCTTTTGAAATTATCAAATAAAAAAAGATTTTTGCAAATGTATACTGTGTGGAAATAAGGTATTATGGCATTCTGTGATGTAATGATGACTTTCTTGGAAACAAGCTGACTTTTACAAAATGCTGGAGCTAACATTTAAACTTTTTTTTTTTAATTTGTCTAATTTTTTTCTTCTCAGATTTATTGATAAGGTGGAAAAAGTCATAAACACAGTGATCAGCTTCCAGCACTGCACATGCAGAAATACTCATTTATGCTCTTGTAATAAAAATGTTACATCAGAGTCCAAAGTTACAGGTATGTGACTGCGGGTTAAAAAATGATTTTGAGCTGAACTATATCATACTGTATAATACAATGAATGCATATGCACAAACAGTTTCCTCTCATTTCCCTGCAAAGCCATGTGTAGTTCTTTGTTGTGCTAGTGGTAATAGCTGAGTGTTATAGTGTATCAGCTTCTAGGGCTGTGTGCTGCTTTTTAATGCTTCCTCTTTCATTGATTCCCACTCTCTTTTATTTATGTGTGTTTACTGTGCTACTTGACTCAAGAACTGCCTATTGCTTTTATTGTCGAATGCAATGAAGGGTGCTTTTATCACCATTTGCCTGCAGGTCAAAGGTGAGAATGGAGACAAATGGGGAAACTGTACAATGATGAACACGGTGTTCTGGACCTGGAAACATATATCCAGTTCATGGATCCCAACAGTCTATTCTTTTGTGACTAGATACAATCCTAAAGGATTTTCTAAGAAGACAAATACAGAGGACTATTTAAAAGGTTAAATAGATTACATTATATCCTTATTATAACAAGTGTCTGTGGATTGATTCAAATTAAAATTGCATAAAACGTGCATTGTTTGAATGGACAATTTAAAGGGTAACCAAAATATTTTGGCTCAATTACTAGTTGAAATCTAAGCAAAGAAAATTATTAAAAGCTTAGACTTTGGGTCAAAGGTGTCTTCTTAATCTTCTTTCTTGCATCCATTGGTAGTTTTCTCATACAATGTACAGTAACCTTGGCTCTGAATCATGTGACACCTTGACGCTGAGCACCACTTTGCACATCAGTTCTGTTGACCAATATATGAATTATTCTGGCTGTATTGTTCGTAAATTTATCCCCATGCTGTTACCATGTTGATTAAGTGCAGTATGGAGGTCGAGTGTTAGCAATTACTCACCATGTGTTGGGAGCAGCGGGCCATGTACGGTGAGTGAAGCTGGCACATTAGGAACATACAAATGAAGGCTGGTCTTTGTGGTGTGTAGACTTATTTTAAGCTCTGCCAGCCCATTTAGCGGTGTGTCCTTGGAGCTGGGGGTATTTTGTATGCCTCTGATAGTTCTTGCCGAGGCTTGCTAATGAAGGTAGTATTTAATTTGGTTAAATGCTGCAGGGATCAGGCATTTGATATCTGTACAGATGGGATAGCAATACAATGGTGGATGGGAATCACTGGCATAGTCTTTTATTCACTATTTATAGAGGGCATTATGTGTAGAAGGACAGGGCAGCTAGCAGGGAGCTAATGTGAGCACAAGGAGGATATACCTGCCCCTAGGTGTTTTTCTTAGCAGGTATAATTGCAATATATTTCCACACATGACATTCCCTAATGTTTGTTGAGGGAATATCTGCAAGAGCAAGTCAGGTTTGAGCTTCCAACCCCGTGGCAAACCATAGCACAGTAAGACACTGAGACTATTAATGGGATGACATGCTGTAAGTAAGTTCAACAGTAGGAAACAGATTAATTTAATCTTTCAGCCACTGAACGTATATTTTTTTTCACCCTCCAGAATCGAGTCCCTGGATTTTGGGACAGTTAAAGCTCCTGTTGCTCCTCTTGACCTTAAACAACAATTCTGTTTTTACCCATTATCAGTCAGTGCAACAAATTTGAGAATCAGTGAACAAAACCTCTCCACTACGTCTCTCTCACTCTGTGTAGTGTGGAGAGGTTTCTTCATTAAAACTGACAGAGAAGCCAGAGGCAGGGGAAGTGTTATAGCTCTGCAGACCTGTCACCACTTTCTCCACAAACTATAATTTAATGCTGTACAATAATTGAAATAATTCTTTCATTTACTGACGAGGCTGCCAAATGTTGAACCAGAAAACTGCCGACAGCAAAGATAATGTGTTCCCTCATGGCGTTTTCTTTTTAAATTCATTTTCTATTCTAATGTATTAAATGCATAAATTCTCTCACTAATGGTTTGTGTGAGGCAGAGCAACAGCCTATTCAATGATGCAGTTTAGAGGGGCTTTTACACTTAAAACAAGAACAACCATAATAAATGCCAATAAATCTGTGGACATGTCCATTTTTTCCATAGCCCTAAATGTATGCTTCGGTAATCCCTTTCTCTGCATGGCCATTTGCAGAAGGTAATAAGGGTGTTGTGCAGCAAGATACTGGAGGACTCTATTTGGGGGAAAAAATGAGGAGAAACATTTTATAGGGACCTGAAAAATATAACTTTGACTATTTCTTTCTTTCTTTCATTAAAATGTTTTGTAATTCACCAAAAAATAAAGACAAACTAGACCAAATATGCATTAAAACACCACTGAAATGTCACTTTATCAAATTTAAGTGGAGGGATGCATGTATGATGGAGATGTGTCCAATTATTTAGAAATCAAAAGCAACAAAAATTTAATCTCAAACCTTATTTTGGAAAGTGGAGTGAATTCTTTGCATCTTAAAATTAATCTGAAAATATTTCGAGAATGCACCAAGGCATCTCAGGCTCAGTGAAATAGCAGTGACCTCCTCTGCTGTGGATCATGTGCTCTAAGAAATATTTCTGACACTCAGGGAATAAGCATTTCACTTTGCTTCATCAGTCATAGAACTCCCATGTTTAAGACTGTTTTCTACTTGTGAAAATTGAGATAAGTTCAGCAGAATGAATGCATTAGGCATCAGGTCGCTTCTATAATTAGAAGAAATAATAGTTCTTAACCTAACCCAGATCCTTTCCCTTTCCTTTTCCAACAACATTAGAGAATTATTAGACAAATGCTCAGGCTTTGATTTTAGACATGAGGTAATTTACCTCAAAGGAGTCTCGGTCATTAAGTGGTTGATCAGAAGCCCCAGAGGAGTTTTACAGAGATAGACCTATCAGTGCCGATGATGAAACTTCAGATTGTTGTATTTGAAAAAAAAAAAAACGCTGACACTTTTGTGATTCTTTTGTCATTCATGCTCACAGAATTGTCAGATTCTGACTAAGTGTCAGAACCTCGAGAGCTGCCTTTATCTGTCCAGCCAGTCCAGCCCGTGCTTTGAAAATGTTGTGAATATTTACAGTTCAAAATCAGTCAGTATCAGTCTCCTTTGTCTCTGAAAAGCCGCGCAGTTATCACACATCATATTAAATTTCTGCAGAACTAATTGGGATTTTCAGACTTGCATGTGACTGAATGGAGATGATGATCGACAATAAAAATGTGTGTACTCCTGTTCTTTTCTAATTTCCTCATTGCTCATGATAATAATTAAAGGAGAAAAAACAGATCACACTTCAGTTTAAAACTGCAGTGACGTGGATTCAGGTAAGCTGCACTGTCCATTCCCCAACTGATTTCCAATGAATGGGTGTGTGGGTCTAATGGGACTCCAGTGATGGCTGGTCTCATGTGTCCTCGCTCACATCTCCTCAGAGATGCCTCCTCAATTCACACTTCACAGAGCAGAAATAAGAGCCCTGGAAAGGCTTTAAAAACAGGTGAGAATGATTTCCATGTCAAGTGAGGAATGAGGAAAAATCAAATAAGGGAACTGGCATGTACTCATTATTCTCAGGTGATAAACCCTACTGACTTTAGAAATCCCCTGACTTTTCATTTACTACCACATCAGTTGACATTCATGGTTTTGGGTAAAATGTCTCAACTCCTTGATTGATTGCTAAGATATCTGATACAGTAAAAAATGTTGTGATCCACTCACTAGAGCCACTATCAAAGGAAAAAGAAGAATTTGTCTTTCAGTTTAGCTTGGTTTGGTTTACAAAAAAGCTGTATTTACTTGAACTGTCATTATTCAACTTTGGCCTTTTGATAAATATCATCAGAGCTTTTTAGGAGAATCTTGGCTTGTGTTAATTTTGTTGCTGGTCAAGCCAAAGTTGTCTTACATGCACACACGGAAAACACACTCACACAAAATGACATGGCTTCAGTTTATCATGATCATCAATAGGAAGGGATGTCTGATTGATTGATGAAGCTTTTATCAATACAAAGATGGGAAAACGACCCAGGAAATCCACTTACATATCAGCAAGGCACTTTTATCCCTCCTCCCATGAACATGATTTACGAAGGCAGTCAATGCGTAGCGCCGCTTACACATGAGTATATAATGAAATGGTGAGCTAACTTAAGAGAGCACAAACCCTTTCCTGAAGAGCATTTACTTAAGTGTACAGATTAGCATAAGAAAAGCGGTCTCATAACATGAGTAGACATCTCTAATTGAGCTGTTGTTCATGGAAGCGGTGTGATTTTCTATTGGCCCAGATCTCTGCGGCTCACACTACGTCCCCTGCTTCTTGAGTGATAGGCTATGATGTTATGTATGTCTACCTGAGTGTGTGTACGTGTGCAGGAGACTGCTTCACCCTCTAAATTGATCTCCACTCCTCAACAGGAAAGGACAGAGGGGGTGTTAGCGAGCAGACGCTAACTCAGCCAATAATGAACAGGGTGGTTATAATGCGAAATCCATTGCCTCTCAATCGAGGCCATTGATCAAACGTGCCTCCTGTATGTTTGATTCTGTGCCTGGCCTCTATAGTCTAAAGCAGTGTCTTCCTAATTCATTCCTCCAGTCTTCACAAAAGTTTGCTTGCTCATCTGTCTATCTTGCAATCTTAAATTCAGAGAAGCTGTAAGAGAGTCAGTCTCACTGCAGCTTTTAAACTGATGCAAAGATGAGTGAAAAGCCCACGTCAGACACAACTGCAACCTGGACAAAGAAGGATGAGTTTAGTCACCTTGGTACAAGCTCCCACTAAGCTCTGACTTTGACTGGATGTCTCCCTCAAAGCTTTTAACAGGCAGATGTAATAGCCCTGTGGTTTTGAAGAGGCCATGGTTAAAGCGCCTTTGGAAGAGAAAGCTAGTGTCTCTTGTGGCTTCAGATGTGGTCTAAGTTGTACTTAATGCACTGACAGGTAATCCATCTGAAGGCAAGATGCTTTATGCCGATTTAGACAGGAAATCAGAAACCAAGGGTGGTATTAGTCCCAGAGACTTCTCCTCTTATCCCAGCGTGTCGATGGTCCTTTAAATTAGAGCAACAGATACCTGGATTGGTTTGTAATGTGGTGTTCAGAGAAGAAAACGGAGGGGGTGAATACTTTATTTGAATACTTTACTTAATACAAATAATTACTAGATCTGGATACATTATTTTTTAATTATTGTTTATATATTTTAATTAGACAAATCAGTGATTTTTGCAAACCAGAGCCGTTATGTGTTGCAGTCGCAGAGCAGTCAGAGTTAGAGGTCCTGCTCAAGGGCACTTAAGTGGTTGCAATGAGGAAGGGGCCAAATGCTGATCACTTTCCCAACTTAGACTTGTGTCACATTGAGAGGACTGAAACCACACTGTTGCAGTTTGATTACATGTGTGAAATTATACCTGCTGTCCACAGCCAAAAGAAAAGCACCACTAAACAAGCGACTCCACTTGCTAGGACATCTCAGCTGTGTATTTACAGCCCCCTTGATGAACTAAAATTAGTTTTGCAAAGCCAGCCCCATCTCCACAATGCTGCGTCAGCCCGGGAGAAAGGTCCATCTGGACATATTATTATTCTGCTATGGGGGACAAAAACATTCAGGTACAAGAAAAGGCTGCAAGTGTATATGTAATTTTTTTGTCATTAATTTTTATCAACTGGTTATAATAAACAGAGCAATTGGCCTTGGATAGAGCTACAATAGATGGCTAATGTTAGCTTGCAGCTAACTAGTTTGATTTGCCAAGCAGTTGCATCTGGGGTCAGTAGCACACAGCTCACAAGGTCAAACACAAAAATGACATTTTCCCAGATTATTTCTATTCACAATCACTTCCTAGTCTTTTACACCTCAGTAACATTAGAAAACGTAACTACTTGTCTGGTGAAACGAGGCCTGTTATTGCTCTTGGTCTGTTGAAATTTTAATGTTATTTGCACAGATTTGTATTTTATCAAGCAGGAGAGAAATACCTTTAATTGTTTGCTATTTTAATCAGTCTCATACTGTTGTTAAACGCAACAGTATGAGACTGATAGTGATGAACCTGCATGAGATATCTACTAAATGTCACTCAATGAACGATAAATTATGCTGCTTAAGATGCAGCTGCTATGCTGGTGTTATGCTGCTGTGTTTGGCATTGAATTTTAAAAACTGACTTGCCAAGGGTAGGATTTGTTATGTCAAAATAAAAATATAAAGTGAGATGGTGTTGTTAAGTTGTTAAGTTAACTTCTATTAATAAATTCTAACTTTCATTAATAAATTTACTTTTATTTACTTTTGTTTTACTCTTGTTAA
>JAQNCA010000001.1:16434134-16450747 GCA_029783725.1 Acanthurus tractus
TAAGTTAACTTCTATTAATAAATTCTAACTTTCATTAATAAATTTACTTTTATTTACTTTTGTTTTACTCTTGTTAAGTTTAGTTTTGGAAGCATAGAATTATTAATTACTATAACTCAAACTTTTAAGTTGTCATTAAGAAGAAAGTTATTAACTGGACCAAAGATAATAAGTTGGAAAACTTTGAAAAACTTAAGAGTCTTAGTCAGTGTTACACCAGTTTTAAAGGTTTCCTAGATGAGAAAATTAAATTATTTCAACAACAAAAAAAAGTTATTTGCCAAACTGCATTAAAACGTATCAAGTTGGGCTCAAATAACAAATTTAACTGAAGTAAGTTGTCTAAAAAAAAAGAATTTTCTTGTTGTTTTTGCAGTGTTATTATTGGCATGCTTTTTTCATGAATGTAGCTGCTTTTGTCACCTTATAATTGGGAAATAAAACCAAAGCTGGAAAATGATTTTATCTTCCATATCTAATAAACACAGATTACACAAACACACAGTCGCCATCACTCCTCTCCAGTCACATCATTCCAACAAACTTGCTCCCTGGGGGTCATCGTGCTCCTCCATCCCAGAAAAGGCAGCAGCTTCCAGAGGAAGAAACAGCACTTCTCTCCCTGAAACAAGGGAAACCCCATTACACCTTTCCATTTTTCAACCTAGCCCCCTCTGTCTCTGTCTCTGTCTCTGTCTCTCTCTCTCTCCCTCTCTCTCACTCACTGACATTTTCCCTACTTCTCCTTTTTTTTTCTACAGTACATCATTGTGGCTTTATCCATTTCATGTTTAGTGAAACTCCCCAGGCGAGCCAACACAAGGCAATGAGATGCCGCACATGTTTGATATCTTAAACAGAGGGCATAGTGCCAGCGCTCTTGCCAGATAGGAAAAACAGTAATCCAAGGGAGGAACATCATCCTGAATCAAACAAAATGAATAAATAATCGAGGCTGCAGACACACTTTCATACTTGCGGTGCATGTCCATGGAGGATTGTTTTACGAGCCCAAGTGATTAGTCTGTTGGCAGAATTGTTTGGTTTTTGTGGCTCAACCATTTACAGTATGATATAACAGCAGATCAGATCCAGTTCACAACACACACAACACAGCCGACTGAAGAGCTGCTGATATTTAGCCAAAAACAAAAAAAGAAAAAAGAAAGAAAAAACTCAGCTTGCTGTTACTCAGCTGTCACTTCACATTTGTGTCATAATGCTTTACATCAATCCAGTGCTGTTTGTTCTCACTGAGTCAAATATTTTTAGTGTGATCATCAGTGTTTGGGTTGTTACTCATAAAAAAAGAATCTCTTCCATTAAAATTCTAGTCACAGTTATTAGTGGACATAAGCTTGGAGCACAAACATGCATGAAAGGCACATTTGATATGTTTATTCTGTCTTACCATTGTGAAGAGAACTGAGGAGCGTATAAAAGATACATTAACTGTAATGTGATTACAAATCGTAATCACATTACAGTCAATCACAATACTGTTTGATGCTTTGTAGCAAGTTACTAGTAATTATTTTGGTAATTATATTGCTATTATATGTAAAAATACATATACTTTAACTGCTTTTTCCTGCGATGTTGTTTCTTTTTGATCGACATAAGGACTTGTTCTTCATGCATTTGATCCAAATCTCTCTTTACAATAGCGCATGTGTCACATTTTTTAACTAACTTTATTGAACAATTTGCCACAGTGTCTTCATATAGATTCTTTCTCACAGGACATAAAAATGAAATAGAGGAATTTTCTCATTGATAGAGGCTACATTCCTGAAGTTGCTTTAATAAACAACCAGGCAGAGATAATATTTTTCAATGCCAAATCGATTTTCATAAGGTTACATTCCTAATGTTTATATTTCAGCAACCTCTCTCCTGTTTATACAATAGAGGGTATTAAAAGGGAGATTAAATTTTACCCGCCTGAATATAATACAAACACAGAATGATGCTTCTATTTCCAGGGCAAGCTGTGCATTGTCATTTATTTATGAGTTTTTTTGGCCCTCCCCTCCTTTTCCTTTTCTCACCCAACAGTAAATATGGAAATTGTGTTTGTCAGTTTGTGTGTATACACACTCGCATGCATGCATATCTATACATGTGCCTTTGTGCAGAGACCTTTAATGTCTGTCTGTTACACTGCATTGAATGCAAACTTGTGCAGTGCTCCTGTGTGGATGCCGTTTGTGTAGGAGGGTCATGTGGTTTCTGCAGAGAAAACTTCTTCATCCTCAATATCATCCATCAATAAAGACACTCCCTCATTCTGTTGCAGTATCGACAGTCAATCATCTGTCTTCTCACACTTGTTCTCTCCCTTAGTGGCTCTCTCTCATCACCCTCTGAAGACACAGTGAGACTTTTATTGGCCCTATTACAGTGAGCTGCCATTATCCTTTTGAATAGGAGGGGGGCCTCCTCCGTCTAGGTTGTTCCCACAATAATAGCAGTTTGAGGTTAAAGAGAGCACCATGAGGAGGGAAAATATTTCATTCTGAATTGTTAAAATTATATGTATAATAGAAATACCTCTTTCATAATTATTGGTTTCCAGTGGTCATAATCACTTCAAATCTGATATGTCTCAATTTCTACTCTAAATGGATAATAGTGCTGAAACAGCGTCTGATATTCCTCTCTTATATATGTTCATCTAGCGAATGGATTCTAAGAAATCTTATCAGCCCATAATAATGATACCTCATCACAAATCCAAAATGAAGCAGTATCAAAGTTCTGTCTTACTGTAAAATTGTAATAAAACCATTGCTGTCCGGCAATGATACATGAGATTGTTACTGAAATCTTTTATATTGATTTTTAAAATGCTTCATTTTTGGCACGATTTCTAAAATATATTTTATTTGATGGTTCTTTTTATTTCTTATCTCCCCTAAGTTTTTTAATGTTTTCAACCTTAATAACCCACACAAGAACTAATGGATTGGTGGTTCTTGACTCGATGCTTTAAAGAAAAGGATGTGAGGAGTGTTCTATTGAACTTGTTCCTGTTGCAGATGATGTACTGTATTATCTCCAAATGATCAATGTTAAATGACCCACATACTGGCCAGAGGGACAGTTGGATAGTCAACTTACATATCAAACAGAACACATTCGCAAACTTAGTGACTTTAGTGACCAAATAAGTGTTATTGACACATGAAAAAACACACATACAACGATAAAAAATGTTCACAACCTGTTCCTGCACCTTAATAACCTTGTTACATGCAACGATACTAATTACCTATTACTTATCGTCTAATTTATGGCTTATAGTTGGTTAAATTAAAATGTTGATATGAAATGAATCAAAGTTACACTGGTAGACTGATCTGTTAGATTATTTCCCTGAACAAAAGTCATCACTATAGCCTGGCAACATTCTGCTGTTTGGCCTGTCTCACTCAAAGGAAGGAGTACCAAACACATCTAAGAGATGACAAAACACAAGCTTGCAAATCCCTTTGGTTTTCAAACTACCGCCATTCTGTTTTCCATTAACTACAAAAATACAGTCCCCTTACTGGCCGAACACAAACACAATGTGTAAAAGGAACATTCACCATAGAACATCCACACGTTTAATTTTAACACACAGAGACATGTACTTGTCTAAGCTGGGATTTAGCACGGTTTGTTTTGTTGTGCCCAGTTAACATGGGTTAGTTCAGAGCACAGGCCTCCTTTGCAGGCTGGTTGATTTGAATATGAAAGGGAATCTCAGCCTTGTCGATTGCTGCGTTTGCTTCTCGTAGATGTCCCCACATTAATAAAGTATGAGGGCTGCAGTCCACCCCGCACCACGAGTAAACCTCCTCTATTTACAACCAGTCTTTAGGGTTTTAGTTGGTCTATAAAAAAAGCAAACATCCAATTTAAAAGTTTTTAGATCTTCTAGAGAGTGACTGGCCAATAAGAGGAAAATTACATTTTTTTTATTTTATTTATTTACATAGCAGGTTTTGGTGGGTTTGAGAAGTTTTTACAAAGTTTTAAAAAAAGCATAGAATAGTTGAATTCTGTTTAGTTGCCCTCTTTTGTGAAAAAAAATGCAACTGTGACAGACAACAACACACATTTAAAGCAGAAAAGTGCTCTCAGTAATGTGTTGATTTCCACCAAGGGGGGTGGGGAGTTTTTGTAGTTTTGCAGTTTTTGTTCACTACCGGCCTCTACTGGCCAGTTAAGAGAATTGATGAGTCAGCAGTAAATTGTGTTACAAAAGGACAAAAGAACAACAAACAAAACAATGTCAGTAAAATTAATTTTTCAAAAAAAAAAAGAATCACTGTATCGAGTTATTTGAGTATAGAGCCAAAAACATACACATAAACATTTTTGGCTGACGGATCCAGTGTAAAAGATTAGCGTGGAGAAATACCCACACGGACACATGCACACATGAATGAACCCATGATCTCCCCGAGGATCAACCCTGGCATACACACTTTGTTTTAGTGATAGTCCTGTAACACTGCGCTCTGTCAGTGGCCTCTGATAAATGCATATTGTTCTAATGATAGGAGTTTACAGAGGGAGGCGGGTGCAGCTACTCTGCAGGTGTGCTGGAATGCACTATAAATAAGTGGAGGAGTAAATGATAAAATTCTCTTAATTGTATATACGGAGTGCTGAAGCAAAAAAAACATCCGCAATCCTCTCCCCTTTAATGCAGGCTTCTCTCTCTGCTCTCATTCCAGCTGTGAGGTACAATTACTACCATGAGTAAAATTCTACATTTCCGTAGGGCCAGATCATTTAAACCACAATGCCAGTCCTCCGTAACTTCAGAGCCCCTGTGGGCCCACTTCAATAGACCCCTGGCCCCAGGTGTGAACAGGGTAACTTGTTCGGCAATACACACAGAGTGTGGTGGCTGTGAAAGCATCAGGATAATGCACCACTAATGGTGCAGATGTGTTAGACCAATAATGTCCCTGTCAAAGGAATGTTATACATAGAACCATTTGGTTTACTCTCTGCCTTGAAATAAGAGCAGACACTGAAGCACTGACCAAAAGGGTGAGGTTCTGGAGGTCAAAAACTATGTGAGATTTGCCTAAAACTGCATCAAATTTCACAACTAATTCTACAACATTATTACATGAAATCAAACATTTACAGAGTGACTGGGACACTCTGGGGAAGATGTTGAAGCACCTATGCCCTTTCAAATCTCTATTTTAGCCCATTGCCCTTGATAAGGAAGACACTCGATTCAAAGGAAACTATCAAGAAATAGCAAAACTCTTCTGTATTCTTCCAACTTAGAGAAAATATCAATCACGTTCATTAAGTTCCCTTCTTGCTTGAAGCAGCAGAGTCCTCGTGCACTTTTGCTCTGCAGAGATCCCAGTATCATCTGGCTATGGCCTGATTCATATCCAGGTAAAACCCAGATGATAGCTATCCAAACCATTTAAGGATTGACTAAATCTAAATTCAGCATACCCAAAAGCTACAAGTTCATGGCTGTGAGACAAAGTTAAGAAGTTGGATTGACTGTGTCTTTTTATTGCTGCTGAAATGGAACAGAATTATATTTTAATCTGCCTTTCTTCATATAAATTGCTTTGCTTTTAAATATGACAGTTTGCTGTTAATGTTTTGCACTTAGATACTGTGTCTCTTTCTGTAATTATTGATTTCATATACAGCATCTTCAAGAGTAATAGCATGGAAGTCTGACCAGTGCTCCTTCACTAAGTGCCACTGATACTTTCTACCTTACAGAATGCATGATTTCTGTTCCCTGACCTGCGATGCTATTTCTGCTCATAAAATCATAGGCAGAACTTAATACATTCCACTTTCAATTTACTTTAAGAATAACTACAATCCATTTCCCCTCCCATGCAGGTGTTGGAGTGATGTAAAAATGACCTTTATTTGGGAGGTAATTGTGCAGGCCCTGTGCAAATGCCTGATTGTGATCTCTCTCTCTCTCTGCAGAATGCTGGTTCAGCAAGGTTCCATCGCGTTCCTCAGCATGCTCCTCTCTTTCCTCCCAAGGTGTCCTCTGGCTGCTCTGGCCTCTTTGAAGGCTCCCTCTGTATAATGGAATCACTACATACACTTCCTGGACGAAGCACGGAGAAGCACTAATTCCACGCTGATAAAGATCCCGCTTCCTCTCATTTCATAACTCTTCTGCCAGATACGAAGCTTCGTTAGATTAGATGTGTCACCCCCCCCCCACACACACACACACACTACATCCACTGTAACACAAAAGTCCTTGCAAGACCCAAAAAAGAGAGGGAGAGACAGAGAGAGAGAGAGAAGGGAAGAGAAAGAGCAAGAATTAATTTAATTGCTATTCAAGTGTGGGTGAACAAGGGGGAGGACTGCACATTCGGGGTGGAGACTGTTTCCTTCGGTCTTCAGAACTACAAAAGAAAGATTCTTCCTCTAAAATCAGGAAATGGGTATTGTTTTGGGGGGAAATGAGCCAGAGGTCAGCTCTAAGATCTGTTAAGTTCAGGCTGTCAGACATGTCAGAGATTCCCCCCATTTCCTGTCTAAACTAACGTCGGGGGTTAGTTATGTTAATGGCAGTCTGAGTGAGTGTATCGTGTGTGTGCGTGCATGAGTGAACAAACCCTATCATGTTTCTCATCATATCAAGAGGACACTTGAGGTTAAGCTGTTTTTCTTTTTCCCCACAATAAGGTTCTTATGTACTAATGTCACATGATATTTCAAATGGATTATTGGTCACTCAGTATTAGTATTATAATGTATTAAATATCTGTCTTTGAAGTAAAATGACATTTATAATTAACCACATTTATATACTGTTTTATTTGGAATGTTTATAACAAACAGTCAACATTCATTCTTTTTAGTCATAAAAATTGTGTTGCTGTGATGGCACATTGCACTTTTTTTTGTGTGACGGCAAAGTAAACCCGCTTTCTGAAAAACAAAACTACGTATGTGTCTTTTTTGGTTTGTGTGTCTTTCTTTGGAAGTGTAGGCACGAGACCGAGACGAAATTAGAAATGTGATTTAAATATTTTCCTATGTTGACTTATGTCTGGGAAAAAAAATTTGCCCGAGACCCGATGACGTTATCAGTGCTGACATCACCACCTTTTGTTGTCTCGTTAAGAATAATTTTAAAAAAAACAAAAAAACACCTAAAGGATCTCCTATCAAACAGAATGAAGGGAATTCATCCATCTGCTTCCAGTTGAGTTTCGGTGTTTTTGTAAAGGACAATTTGTAAGGAAAACTTGTCAAAGTTTTACCTCTGACCCAATAACCCTCCTACTAAAGGAAAGACTCCTAATTATATCAACAAAAAACGAAATTTACAGAAAGAAAAGGGGCGCTTTGTGGGCTATATCTGTCTGACTGTCCTGTTGTGTTTTTAAGAGAGGAAGTGGTAGATTTATGCCAGTTTGACTGACATGTTGTGTCATCTGTGTCTTGTGTCCCCCGCTTTCTCTTCCTTCTTCCTGTCTCTTTTTGCTGGGTAAAGGGGGACTTCCCTCCAGATGTTGAGGTCGCTCTCTCTGAACCTTTTCATCTTGTCTTGTTCAACAGTAGTTTGATCAAAGCTTCGAGAGTGGAAACAAAAAAAAACCTGTGTGTCTGCGGCCCTGTCACAGCAGTCGTAAAAATACCCTTTATCACATGTCCATGTTTTGTAATGGCATGTGGAATTTAAGTGTAATTGCCACTCCGTCAGGTTAATTGTTAGACTCTTTAAACAGCAGCATTCAAGTCACAGCAATTTAAAAAAAAAAACTAAAGTAGAGAAAGTAAAGACTTTTCTTTGCAAGCATCCAGTTTCATTTACCACACAGTTTCTTTGTTTCTTTTTGACTCTGTTGAATTCTGTTGAAGCACATTTTAGTTTTTAATTTTCACTATGCAATGAAACTAAATTAGTAAAAAACGTACTTTCGAAATTCAGGTACGCCGGAATAACAAGCTCTTTCGCATGCAAATAACAGACATGCAGTTGAGAAAGATAATATTTTCCACAAAAAAGGACTGAAAATGTCTTTTTTGCTGTACACAAATGTTAAAAACCTCTTGTGTCCAGAATATAATTTAATTGAAGAAGTAAAACTGACACCAAAGAATTTATTATTGAAACTGACTCTACATCTTAGAATATATTAAATCGCTGAATACTGCCATGGTGATGGTCAGACCCTCCCGTACCTGGAGCTACCTTGTTGACCGCAACCGCAGAGCGATCTATAATGTCTGGCAGGTGTAGGGTTGCGTGTTGGTACGTAGAAGAGCTTATGATTTTATTTATTTATTTAGTTTTTGCCTGGTCACCAGTAATTGTGAAACTTCAGCTAGTTTTTTTCTGGCTGGACACAGGAGCTGACTGGCATCATATTTCCCTCAAGTTCAGATGTGCTGTGTGCTTTGATAATGAATAGAGAGAGCTCAGATGAACAGGCCTAATAGGCTTGTAGCTAATACTAGGACCTTACAGGACCCTGATGTGAAAACTGCAGCTCTTGTCCCTGAATTTGGCTGTAACTTCAGTCGCCTCTGTAGCGTTTTAGAACATTGACCTAAAGTACTGTCGCTCAGTGTTAACCTTTTTTTTAAGAGATTAGTAACTTAGTTATTTTGCCCATAATTTCTCAGGGACTGCTGACCAGGACAGATATAAATGTTTGATCTGTTGTTGGGCATCAGTTTTACTTGACCTAAAATGAGGATACGACAAAATAAAACAAATAAACTTTCTTCACTCTGTTAATTTTTACAGATCATAAGCCAGATATTTTTAATACATTCTTTTATTGTATGTAACCTAGATCATTAAGCCAGAAATATCATCTGTAGAACAGATTGAGGGAGGCAAAACCAGGACATTGTTGTGCAGACCAATTTTCTGCAGATAAGAATTTCAATACTAAATGTTGCGCCGTACAAACAAACAAAACAACAGGAAAATCCTCGTCTGCCTTTTGTTTGTTTGTTGTATTTTCAGTTTGCACACAGATTAAACATTGTAAATGAATGTGGTAATTAACTTAGGGTGTGTGTGAGTGTAGGCGCTGGTTTATCTACTTGTTTGTCTCAGATGAAAGGAGCATATTTTCTATAAAACAAAAAGTGGGATTGTACTCTTTGCATCATACCCACTTGTTTACAATGGTCTCCCAAGGGGGCTCCCCTTTCTGTTTGTTAGTGTATTTGCGAGGGGAGACTTAAAATAACCCACCATATCAAGCAGAGCACCATCTATAGACAGACTGTGCTGTGAATGTGTTCACAGCAGCAAGCTTTACTTTACTGATCTGTAAACAGGCGAAGCTTTACGCAGACCGTCTCATCCTCCTGTGTTTGATCTTTGCTGCATCGACTTGGAAAGAAAAGAAAAAAAAATATTTAACTGATTCCATATCTGATAATGCACATCTGCATTTCTTGGAACAGCGAGTTGATAGTTAATAGTAGAGTTTTACGTTTCGAGTTTTGCCAAAGATAAAAACTTACCGCTGTGCACCACCTGCTTTTTCTCCACATCACAGACTGTTTTTGCTATAAGTTCAGCTAGTGACGAGGTTGGTATGGAATAAAATGGTCTCTGTCAGGCTTTTAGTTATTGAGCTAACAACACTGGTAACACATGAGAGTATCAGAGACATGAAGGACACACTCTAACTTGTTTTGAGTCTCTTTGTGGACTTTCACTCTTACTGAGTTCTGTCTCTGAGCTTGTCTTTCTCCCACTCTGATCTTTCAGTATGCACGTAGAGGTTGTGTCTTTGCTAGTTTAAAGTTTATGAATAACACTGACAGTAATCAGCCTTGTCAAACAGAGACAGCATGCTTTAGATGCCTTAGGTAGAGCAACAAAAAACTGCATTCAAGGACATTCATAATGGTATTGCCAGAACCAACCACTTTATGCTCATAGTTGCTTTCTTACATAAACTTAACTTTTATATAAATATGAATTATCTCAGGTACACAATGAGATTAGCTTGACTTCATGTATGAAGCCTGCATCCAAAAAGATGATGTACGTCCCTGCTGGACCATTCGAAGCTTTGAGGCCATCAGCCACTATCACTTGAAAATTACATAAGACAAAACAAGCAAATGAACAAATAATTTACGTACCCCTGAAAGCCTAGAAGTTACCTGACATCTTGCCAGCCATCCACAAGACAAAGCATCAGTCAAGAATTCCTCAGAATTGTTCATCAGTCCCCCTCTTTTGTTCTGAGATACTCGCCTTTTTAAGCTGATAAAGGTCCCAGGAGTCTTGTAGTCTTGAGTCTCTTCTGGGTTAGAAGTGTGTCTTACAGTACATTCACTGACTCTACATAACAAAATACGGCATGTTAAACAGTTGAATGCAGATTAAAAGAGATAGAAATAGTCTGTTAAACAAGCCTCCCCTGGCACATTTCATGTGATGTTCCGTCAGGCCAAGTTAGTGACCTTTATAATCAAAGCATATGCTAATTACTGAGATATTATTAGATGGTGGGGAGTCTGTGCTCAAAGCTATGCTACCTTTGCCTGCACAGAATTCACAAATCAGAGGATCATCAGTGAGAAGGTTGGCCGATAAATGTCACATTGTCACCATTATGTCCCCTCCACACTTTATATAATTGAGGAGAGAAAAGGCATCTCTGTAATGTTCAGGCTGTTGTCTCTGTTTTAAAGCTCACTCTCCTCTCCTTTCCTGACCTGTGATTTTTAAAAGCGCAGTCACTTTGAGCAGCAAAAAATACATGAATATTTATTACTGTGCCACCTCTGCAATGTACGCACCTCAAGCCAACGCATGAAGAATTGATTTTTTTTCGAAATGTATTTTAGATTTCATTTGCAGGTTGCATTTTTTTTTTCTCCAAGTAAATTTGCATAGAAATAATTCCTGGGTGAGGCATGTTCACAGGGCGTTCAGAAGTTACCTGAGTGGGACCACATTACTGCCCTGACACAACACAGGAATGAGACAATAACACACCATCTTTACATCATCTGTTTCACTTTATTTGCCAGTTGAGATCCTCTTTTTTCTGTCATAAGATGCTTGTTGTTTGATGTTTGTTTCAGTCATGTTTCTTATGATACTATTTTTCTCATGTTTTTCTTTGTGAGATAGAGAAGAGAAAGATCTGGGTACAGGAGATATAAAAATAATATTCACATGAAAAAGGAGTGTGGGAAAAGTGGAAACAGAATAACTGTGATATTTTAGTTGACAGTATTTAGTGATAAACAGATGGAGGGAATTTACCTTTCTCTAAATTTTTGGCTGCAGATAAAAAAAGGTTTTTCCATACAACTAGATTGGGCTGAGCTTTTTTAAATGTTGCTATAGGGTCAGAGGTCACATTAAGCAAAACTGGTAGGTCTTTATAACAATATTGGTCAGTCTGTATGCTTGAAACTTTCATTTTTCTATAATAAAAATTATAAATGTGATTATAAATGTATGTATGTTATGTAATTATAAATGAACAGATCACAAACTTTATCTTATCAGATAAAACAGAAGTTGACAAAGATATGATCATATTGAATGTTAAGATCTGTGGTTATTATCACCCCTTAAACGCATTCAAAAATGTTTCGTTCTTGTAATATGTGAGTAACCAATTAAAAATCTGGATGCCCAAGCTAGGTGTTATAATTTTAGTGTGCTGTTTATCTTGAAAGATGGATTTTTTTTCTCTATAACTAGAATTTCCATCTAGTGGATTTTTTTACACTGATTTTAAAAATGGGCTTTGTTTCCTACTTGTTTCAGTGGTGTATGTTGTGCACAATTCACATTGTCTGTCTCTGTGTCTTATTTTCTGAGCCTATCAACACTTACATACTCACACTCACACATACACACACACACAAAGAAAAAAAGAGCACACACGCGCCAGGATCTAAATTGAACAGGCCAGCATGGAGTAGGCCAATTACATCACTGCCCCAATTAAAATAAAACAACAGGACTCTTTCAAGCTGTCCTGCAGGGGAGAGAAAATGAGACTGGGAGAGAGAAAGAAATAGCAATAACAAATCCCAATCCAGTCAGATCGTCATGATGTTCATTTTAATTAAAAAATTGGATTCACTGCAATTAACTCCAAACTAGTCCCCCGTGGCCCAATGAAGAAGAAAATGATTTGCTTTCAGTTTCCAAGCAACTCTGAGAGTTCCACAGCATCCTGTGATAATCTCACTCTAAATAGCATCCACTGTGTCATGTGAGTGTTTGGATGTTTGTCAAAAGAAAATTCCTCTTGATTATGTTAATATTGACGCAACATGTACAAACCAGTAATGTCCCACATCTTTTAAATGTATCTACTTGGCTTGTTGAAATTAAGGTGGACTGGAGGTGTGTCTTAAAGCTAAAAAGGAGACAGCTGAGAAGACAAATGATTGTAGCCTGATGGATAATCAGACTTACAGGGATTGATATACTCACTGATCAACTTAAACATTCACTTATATTTTTGCCTGTCAGCCTCGATTGACCTTGCTGTAAGTCAAATATCGTGTCATGTAGAGGGATATTTTCCACGGGGTTTTGATGTGCATAGGTGTTAATGTGTCTGTGTGTAGTGTGTGTATTGAAATGTGTAGAGTAACCATCTGAGGGTATGGATTACTTTAGTGATAAGGGTTGAGTGGCTAAAGCCTTATGACTAATAGCCTGTCAGAGTGGCACTCAACTCTACTTGGTCACACAGATCAGCACCTCCATCCTTCTTTCTCTCAAACACACACTGAGGGATTTTCATAACATGTGGACATTTATGTATTCAGGGGAAAAAGACAAGAAAATTGTAAGTATTAATTTCTACAAGTTTCTCCTCTAAATATATATTTGATATTCTGAACTGACATTAATTGCTCAAACAAAAAAAAACAAAAAAACAAAAAGGGATGACTAAAATACCCCAAAACAAAGGTACACATACACACATGCACTCATAAAGCGAGACAAGATTAAATCCAGTACTTCTACCCTCATTTTTTTCTTGCCTGTTTCTTTTTTTTCTTTGTGAGCAGGCTAAGATAAATATTCACTTATTAAAGCGTAACTGGAATTGACTGTGTCATGCATCAGGCTAATAGCTGAAAGCCATGGTTCAATACGGCAGAGTTGGGACAGGCTTCGCTAATGGAAGAAGTGACGTGGTTGCAGCCCAAATGTCATTCATCAGACCGCACACTGTTCGTTAGGGGCTACAAAGCCCTGCCATCTCACACACTCAAGCTCATCTATTAACCCTAGGCAATGTCACCCGCTGGATTATGGAAATAACAGATTCAGGAAAATAGGACACCGATAGGCCATCCATGTGGAAAAGATTGGTGTCAGGAGAGTGTCACAAATACGTCTGACTGCAAGGGATGTGGCTGTTTTTCTTTTCTCTGTAGATCTATCTAGGTGCTGTTGCGCCCGCAGAGCTGAGGGTTGCATCAGGGGGGAACCTGCGCCAGACGTTATGGTCCCACTTATTACATTCCTGCTTACCACTAATAGGGCACGCTGACTGTGGTCTCCATGTTCTGCGTCATTGAATGAACTCAATGTTATTCACAAAGATCTAATATGAGGGCTAATGTCTTTTCATTTTCTGAGATGGAAAGAGCAGTAATACTGAGATCAGACAAGAAGACTAGGACAGAAGGATGACTGTCACAGATGAAGAAGATGGCAGGAGCGAGCCTATGGGCAGTAAATTGGTCTTCAAAGAGTGGGACACATAATACTCCATGGTTAGTTCCAAGGTAACCCAAAACCAGACTTTATAGCTTTATACCCTCAGTTTTCAGATTAACAAAGCCCAAGAAACCTCAAAAGATGGGCTTTGGTATATTTATGCAGGGTAGTAAGTATTTGTTGAAAGGATTTGTGTAAGGAAAAGTCACCAGAGTGTACAGAGTGTTTTAAAGAAATTAAAGAAATAATCTCCACACTGGCCGGTGTGTGGGTTAGGGTTAGCAGTTTTGATACAGTTAGGATTTATTCGACTGTAATTTTCTCCTGGATCTCATGTGTCTCAAGCATTCCCCTCTGATTGAACTCCTGGACCATGACAAGCAGAGAATGTTTCTCCCACACTACCTCATAGTGTGAGAATGCCAGGGGAGTGAGTCCAGACCTGTGGACAATAGAGGTGACATGGCAGGATGATCCAGGACACGTGCACAGGGTGCTCTGGCTCTGGACACACAAAGAGCTTGAGCCTGCCCTAGATCCCACAGAGCCCCAGGGGGATGACGTGATGTCATATGCACCCACCCTACAACAAAGATTGTGTTTAGTCAGCAGTTTGTAATGTCCAGGGCTTGGCCTGCTCCTACGTCCACAAAGAGCCCGAATGCCCAGAGGGCTGCGGGTGAATCTATGGCCTAGAGAGCTGTTAGGCAACAGGTGTGCTGGGACAAGATGGAGACATGGGGAAAAAAAAAGTGATTGGAAAAAGTTCATTTGGAGATGAATTGGTTGATCCAGAGGACACAATTTCTTGAATATTACAGAGGACACATTTTATTTTCCATCTGTGACTGTGCTTGTCTGGAATCAGTTTCTAAAACTTGTACGTCTAGCAGCCCGCCCATGCCTAATCATTAGCTGGTGTAATGAATTCAGTTTGGGCACACGTGTGTGAACGCCTTCTTTGTTCACACCTATGATGGATGTTTATTACCTATTCTTGCAACCATAATTGGGTTTGGTGCTAAATGAGCTTCCTCTTGCCAACAAGAAGGTCCAATTTTTTTTTTCTGGTCTAACTTAACACCGACCAAAAAATCTAATTGTTCCATGATGTTTGGATTGAAGACACAGGCACCATTCAGCACGAGTGTATAACATTATGACAGAGGCTCACATAAAACTGTTAGTTAAAGCTTGAACGGCAGCTCCTGGGATAAAAATGACACTTAAAAATAATGTTTATGAGGTTGGTTTGGGGAAGAAGATTGTTGGTGTTTAAGCTGGAGATCCAGTATAGATGAGACATTACAAACACCAGGGGACACTCTCTCCCAGGCTGCTGGGGCCGTCCTGAGAGCTGCCAATACATTAAGTCTGTCTCACTCAACAATCACTCTGTCAACAGACTTCTCTGCAAAATAAGGTAAAGGATGCATCAGTCTTATGTTTTTCAAAAGTTTTAAGTTCACAATATTCCATATGAGAAAGGGGAAAAAAATAAATGGGAAAAACAAATAATAGAATGACACCCTCAACAAAATCCCTACTTAAAAACTTCTTGTTCTTCTTCTTTAGAAATAAGCTGTGACTGCAATTCACATCATAATCTGAATAATAATAATAATAATTCACTGAGCAAACCACTAACACCTGTTTTTTCACATTTATTTCTCTCCTTTCATTTTTTTTTTATTTTCAACTTCTCACACCACCTGTTTAATTTTTTTCCCCATCATTGTAAAAGCATTTGTGGATCACACAAGGTCACCATGGTGATGATGACAGTTTAAGGGTGGAGTTTAGAGTGGTCTGATCATGCGAAAATCATGGAGCTGTCACTGATGCTCTGTTAAAGCAGGCGACTGGGTTTCTTTAGCCTTTAGCCATGCTAGCAACATGGAATGCCAGCGTCAGCGTGTTCATCTGTCATCATTTTGGTGTTTAGTGACAAGTTTTGACATTGACCATTGGAAAGCTTTTCTTTTTTTGTGATATGCTGATGTTTTCTTTAGGGTTTTGCTAAACCATAAAGTCGACATTTGTGGTTCTGAGTGAAATGTCTCAGTAAGACATATTATCTCAGATGCGGTTAGCAGGTAGCATTTATTTTAAGGTCCCTTTGTGCAGCCTCACAGTGTCACTAGGCTGTGGTGATGAGCATTGTGGGCTTAGCTCCAGTCTTTCAGTCAGTGAAAATTGCTTTTAATATTAATGCACCATTTTTTTCACAAAATGATAAAGGATTGTGAATTGAAGATATTGTACAGATTTAAAAGTAATCCATAAAAAAATACTTTTTAACAACACATGGCAAACACGATAAATGTTCACCACCTTACAGTTTCAATTCCACCTTCGCTAAACATCCTTGTGGATATGATTTGAGGCAGAAAAGAGTCCCTGGGGAGAGGTTTTAATGTGTGTAAATGAATCAGATTTCATCACATGTAGTGGTGGTGTGTTAGAGCACAGCACTGTGATTTAAACTGTGATTAGCAATTGAACGTCATAAGAAACTCAAAGCTTGCCAGATGCTGCCAGATACATCAGATCTGCTTCCTCTGAGGAAGTAGAGGGGGACTTGTAGCTACCAGCATCACTTTTCAAGTAGCAGTGTGGATTTCACTGAGCGAGCCAAGCTTGGATTCTAAATGGCTCTGTGACTCCCTCCCTGCTCATTGCCAGGATTCTCCTGTGTTGGCAAGCTTGTGGCAGGGTTATTAGATAAGGAGACAGACTTGCTGGCCCCTCTTAACATCCCTCTCAGCAGGAGAAAATCAAAGGTTTTTTTTTTTTTTTTTTTTTTTTTTTTTTTTTTAAACACAAGGTTTAAACAAAAATTTGTAAATAAAAAAAAAAAAAAAAAAAAAAAACCCCCAGCACAACAACACCAGACGCCCCC
>JAQNCA010000001.1:16459951-16498980 GCA_029783725.1 Acanthurus tractus
AAAAATGAATAGTTAATCCTATTAAATATGTATAAATACACATACAGTACCTGTTATTTATACAAAAAAGTTACTTTAAATTTTTTTCTTGAGGTTTCAAAAACAATTCAGTCCAACACTTGTGCTTTTTACTTTTCAAAGTAGCAGATGCTCATTATGCAATAGTACGGCTTTGTGTGTGTGTGTTTGTGTATTTCTCCGTATGTTGTCTGTTATATTAGGTGTCTGCACTGCGTCTGCATATGAAGATGCATGTATGTTGGCCTTTGGGTCGTTGGCTCCTGTTCATTATATTTTCATGAGTCATGCAGTATAAAGCAGACTACTCCCCCCGTCGCTCCCTGTTACCCTGCAGTCCAATCCACTCTCATGGCAGTGAGTTGCAGTACTCCCCACTGGCTGTATATCATCCCAACCTTCCTCTCACTGGGTTTTCTGTTTGTTTTTCCAGATGCTCTCTCCCGTCTCTCCCTGGGAGACTATAAGGAAACGATTCTTAGAGCAGAGTAGAGCTGGGCACACGACTTGGCTTCTTTAAAAGAGGGAGGGGGAGGTGGCTGGGTTTCTCTGAATCAATACAGTGGCTCTTCAATCTGAAGCAAAGGAGCTGAGTGGTCGGGAGATTGTTGCACATATGGTTGTTATGTACCGAGGTTAAGTGGATGCATGCACTGCACATATTGACAGTACAGAGTGCATATAACTCTAGTGTAGTATATTCACCTTAAGTTCTATACTGGATCTTTATGGAAGGCTGTAAAAAATGGCGTCAGAGTGTGACGTGTTGAGATGAAACCCACAGACAGGGTCGCGTTTGTTCAGTTGCAGCCAATTTAGAAAAAAATTCTGCTTTTGTAATCTGCTGTGTCTCGGATCATCAGAGTAATGCTCCTGTTGTTAAGTAGCTCATCCCCACTTTATTCAATTCCTGCTTAGCAAAGAAAGACTCTCGATAAGGTATTTAGCTGTTGTTTTCTAACTACAGTAGCCATCAGCTTAGTACTTTGTCTGATTAGACTACAAATGTTATTGTTTTAAAATTGATATTTATGCTTGAGGGCAGTCTTTGTAAACTCTGTGTCCGTCTTTCCTGCGTCCTCTGTCATTGTCAGAGTCGCAAACAATCTCTGTGGTTCTTCTTTTTTTTTTTCTGATGAGCTCTTAATTCTGAATAAGTAGTTTATCCTCAAGAAGGGATTTGTCACTGGCTGTGATTCCCTGGACACTTTGAGAAAACATAATTATCGCTAATGTGTTCGGCCCTTTTATAGTCCATTTTATATTCTGAGCCGGTTGCCAGTGGCTGGCTTTGGTCATTCAGTGGAATGGGAGACAGTAAAAAAACACAAAGTTCACTGCTGCAGTTTGATGAGACCACAAACGATGAACACAATATGATCTTTGTGTGTAAATAGTCTGAAACATGCTGATGAGTTCTTTCTATGAATCATTTTCATTTTCAATGACTACGTTTTTTTTTACGTCATCAATCCTTTTAATGCCACAGAAAGTCTGCTTCCTCCACACGGCCAGCCCCAACTCGCTATCTAAAGGCCGCTAATAAAGCACAGTTTAAGAGGCTCAGAAGTATCCTCCCGTAATACCATTAATTATTATTGGCATTTAAGAGGATGAGCGGGGCTGGTAGGTACACAGGGACATGCTTTTTACTGTACTGTGCACTCAAAGGTTTACGACGAGACTCTCTCCTGCTGTGCTTGCGCCTTACAGTGATGAGTGTGATAGAAAAAAATCAGAAACCTGTATGAGTTCTTTCCTGATCTGATGCACGCGTCATTGTAGAGATGATTTATAGTCAATAAACGGGGTTGTGTAAAAGTCTCTGCCGTCAGATTTTTAGCTGTGTTTACAGCACAGAAGCATGAAGAAGAAGCTGGATGTTAATAAAAGCACAGTCATTAGGTTCGATTTAATTAAAAAAGGCAGTAGTGTAGCTTCATATTCCCCCTTCTGTCAGTGTTTCCCGGGAAATGATAAAGATTTAATCCAATTGGCTCGGCACTGTTTCACCAGACTGCAGAGGGGAATAGACTCTAATTGGGCTGAAGACAATTAGCTGAATTAATTCTAACAGAAGTCAGAGAATATTGTTAGATTTTAACAATATTCTCTCCTCCAGCTTCACCAGACGTTTTCTCTTTTTATTTTATTTAAATAAGATGATGTGAGCGATGTTAAGCAGCAATACAACACTGCGGCTCATTTGTTGTAGGGCAACTGCTAAGAATATATTTATTCATGTGGTTGTGCTTTATAATTTCTGCAATAAATAATTATCTATGTAAACTTGTTAGGACTCATTACACAAAATTTCCAAGACCTAAAATGTTAGTTATCACTTTTTTAAACTCTCTTTTATTCCACAAGCACATTTTTTTCTTCATTTCTTTAATCAATTTTTTTTTTCTTGATGGGCTCTCAGCACAGAGCCACAGTGTAGTTTTCTTGGCGGTTTAGCTAAACATTTGTTTAATATTAAGCTTTATAGAGGAGAGACAGAAGTGAAAGTACCTCAATATATTTACCACCTTCACTCAACACACATAAACAAACCCACACACACACACGCACACACACAGAGTTAAGCATAGCTTGCTGATCAGAGGAATGGAAAGTAGATGTTGAATGAAGACTGCAGAACACGGGACAAGGAGAGAAAGGGGCCACGATGTGCCCCCGCTTGGATCAAAGATCAATAGAGATGGAGAAGCCACAAGGTTCCCTGAGCGGTCAGGTTTACCTTCCCCCCCATTTTCTCTTCTAAACAAATGCATTTCAAACAGGCTCAGGGAGCACCCCTGCTAACAATGACAAACGACAGCACATGGAGTTTTCTCTCTCTATTAACATAAAGTAATATAAACCGAAGGACACTAGTCTATAGAGAGAGTTAGGGGCTAATGTTCCATATCAGATGTGGACAATGTCAGGACTGAATACAGATTAGGCTGTGTCCTTCTCTCCCGGGGGGAATTAAGGGGTTGACACCATTCTAGCTGCCAAGTGTATTATTTTAACATGCTGGTGCCAGGCTTGTCTTCCCTGGACTATTAACCCCACTGTCCCCAAAGCTCTTTCCCACTGTCCCTCAAAACCGTAACACCAGATAGCCCTTTGCCACTTTCAGCTCCTTGTGCTTTACTTCTCTTCCATGCTCTCTGGCCCGTTGTAAACTCCATGATAAGATTCTCCTCAGGCTCTGCACAATTATTATATTATATCACCCCAAGTAACCTGAGTTTATTTAATGTCTCTCAGTATGATTAAGCAACACAATGTCATCAGCGTGTGAAGGGGTCAGGGCTTTATGGGTGTAGTGCAGAGTGACTGAACCTGTGCACTTTCAGAAGAAGTAGGAGTGCGATGCTGTCAGCCTGATCTGCTTGTTGATGATAGATTGCTGTCCATTTTCAGTATCAGTAAGGCTCATTGCTCATGAGGTATCAGGTGGGTGGAAGGATTATCGGAATAGCGACGCTTTGAAGAAAGCGGAAGTCGAATGTGTCCCGTTGCGGTTCCGTGGGTGTTTTTTCTTATGCAACCCCAATTGAAGTTGCTGGAAAACCTTTCTGCATGTCATATTGGTATGTTTGAGTGAGCATGCATTTGTGGTTTTAACAAGGCAAACTAGTTGACATCAGTCATAAGAAGTTACAGGTTTGTTTTTATGGATATACAAGGAGCACAAATCCTCACTGAGGATTAATAAAGGTGTTTTAAAACTTTTTTAATAAATTTGAACAAGAAAGAAGTAATCAGAAAAGAGTATGGGCGGAAAAACACTGGTTTTCTTGCTGCAAATTTCGTTAATATTTATGCTTCTGCTGTGTAATGGGAGGAGAGGCCAGTTGGAGCAGACATTCATATGTGGATTCAGAATAAATACTGTGACTGCAGTGGTTATTTTAACCATTTTCCCTGCTGATTGTTTGAAATTTCTCACAAAAGTAAATACTTTTCAGCATAACATATTGGAAAAAATTCAAATTTTGTAATTGTGTTAGATTTTTGCCTGAGAGAAAAAAGAAAAAAGGAAGTGAAAGAGAGAAAAAAAAGGAGAGATTTTGACTGCATCTCATGTGATCAGAAGTGGCATCTATGTTATTGACTTCATCTGTCTGTATTTCTAAATTGCTAAGTGTTGCATGAGTTAGTGGTAGTGTAGCTGCTCGTGGAAGGTATCTGTGCTGCTGTTTTCACGGGACTGCAGAGACAGGGTGGCCTCTCCACACAGGAGCCAGTGAGGCTTCTGTTACCACTTCTGTTTGGGCACTTTAATTGCCACCACACGTGGAAACATATTACGAAGGTTGATGAGATGCTGGTACTGGAAAATTCCACGCAATAATGCCTGTGGGTGTCGGTGCCATGTGAGCGATAATGTGTGGGCAGAGGCTTATTTTCTCTTTAATACGGGCATGCCCACACTGGCACCCACAGAGCCCCCGTTTGAGCTCAATAATGAAAGAAACAAGCCGTCATGGAGGCTGGGGTTTGAGGTGTTGTTAAAGTCTTTGAGGTTTTCTCCCTGTGGGCCTCTGTCTGCTGCCCCGAATAAGAGGGGCTTTGTTAGATCAGCGACAGAGGCTTTGGTGAAGCTTGTTGGACAGGCCTTTCTCTGCTGGATTCTTGGCTGGCTCGGCTCTGCCCATAACTAGCCATTTTCATCTCCTGTCTCACACCGTCAGACGCAGAGTCAGAGAGATCACACACAGGCATGGGCAGACATAGAGCCAACTCTTATTTTTAAATAATCTAATATTAATCAGAAAATTTACAATATTTGATTAGAAGCGGTGATGTCAGGCTTAAGAGGAAACCCCACAAAACCTCAATATTTGCTTTTTTGTTGTTCTTGTTGGTTTTGCCGCTCTCCTTCTCGGAGTGGTAAAAGCTATCCACTAATCCACAATCAGTAGTTTTTCTCCTCTTAACACCCCGTCTTCCTTCCCTTACTCAGTTTCTATTGCATTTAAACCTTTATTTTAGACCTGTCTTTGACTGGTCTCTACACTGACCTTACCACATTCCTTTTGTCCAATCAAAGCATGCCTTACTGACCCATCTGTATCCCCTCTTGTCCAATCAAAAGCGCCTGTGAGCAGCCAACAGGAAGATGTCGGCATTCCTCTGCTCTGGTGGCAGGAAGTCAGTCTCCTTGAAGGCCTGCTGGGAAATGCTTTCCTCCTTCCCATCTTTTCCTTTTCCCCTCCCCTGACAAACAGTGATGAACTGGTCATTAATGTGGCTGCCACTCTGCCAAACAGAGCTTTCTTTGTCAACTCAGAGTCCCATGTGAGCAAGAGATCTTCCAGGGCATGTCATTCTTCATGTCCCCTCTGTCTGAAACTCCCCACCCTTGACCGCTCGGCGGTGCAGCCCTGCACAGCAGGAGCATGTCAGCCATATGTCTCATTCTTAACTTTCTCTCATTTTTCTCTTGGCTGTCTGCACTGCCCTCTGAGCTCTTGGGATAATCAGGATTTACCTGACTGTGTTAAAAAAATCTATGCTGCTGAAAAGGTAGAGGACAAGCATGTTTCCATGTAGTCTACCTGAATGGACTTGACAGATTATTTTGAAACATGAACCACAGAGTGTTACTTTTACAACCAGGCTCAAGACCTTTCAGTCAGTTTTCTTTCTTCCTTTTTAACTGAGGTGTTTACTTTTATATGGAAGAAATAGATTGGTGAGTGAAAAAAAGGTGATGTGCAATGTCATTTGAAAAAGTATACTGACTCAGTGTAACCCTTGACCCTCAGAGTAAAGTTAGAGTGTTACTCAGCTTTTTATAAACATTGAATAGTGCTGTGTCAAACACAATGCTTTATGAGGAGCGTTGGGGATCTCGTTGTTGCATCCGATGGTCAGCTATAAATGTGAAGAAGCTGCCTTAAGCCAGTGGTGGTGCTTTGTGTGTGTGTGCGTGTGTGTGTGTGTGTGTGTGTGTGTGAGTGCTTAGCGGGCAGTAGAGGGGCTTGGGGCAGTGCCATGCCCCCTACAGTAGTTTATCTTGGGCTTGTACATGCCCCCCTCGGTGGGGTCGATCCTCAGGGCGCCCTGCCCCAGCACAGCTCCATTAGCGGGTGTGCTAACCTTGCAACAATGCTGTGACACCCTCGTTTTTCATCCGGCCCTGCCTTCAGCCTTCTTTCTTCCCCAGCCCAACCCCAGGGCTTCCCAGATGAGACAGAGGTGAGAGGGCCTCTTCTGTCCGGCTGTGAGAGACAGTCCGCTGCCCGACCACTCAAAAAACCCTCAGCGCTAAGGAAGTTAGAGAGGAAACCTGATGCAGTTTGTTGTTTTAGAAGATAAGAAAAATAAAAACATTTAACATATTTATCATAGGTTTTATAAAGCCAGACCTCTGAACATATTCTGGCTCTGATTAGAATTGTAAATGGGCAAATTATTCTTATGTTTTAACAGGACAAGTATGCACTAGATTTTGAGATTCAAGTAAAACAACAACAGAAATGCTTGCATTGACTTTTTTATTTGCATGTTTCTTATCAATACTCATCAGTAGTGAATGTCATTGAATCTGGATGAAAGGGCGGTTTAACCTTTCTATGTATATGGGGGGGGACTCACTGATCGCTGTTCCCTGCATCTTTATTCTCTCCTAAAAGAAGTGTAAAAGTAGCTAGGCTCACCTTTACCGAAAATGTCTTTTCAAGCATAACAAAAAGGCTCTCGGCTTGTTTCTCTTTGCCCTGTTTTCCTCTCTTTCCGCCGTCTCTTTGTTCATCTTCAGTTACGTTTGAGCCCTTTAAAAACTAGAGGGCTTTCTGTTGGTCTCTGTCAGGGGGGAAAACACACTCTGTGGTGTTAAACGCTTGACTATGGGAGGCTACAGCACACTCTGAATTGAGGGCAAGAGACATGTTTACGTTTTAGTACTGAGAGCAGATTCTCATCCTATAAATGAAATGCAGATGACATGTCCTGTTAAATCGATTCAGGACAAGATCTCTAATCATCATCAATCACATCATCACTGCAGGGACAGCTGCAGCAGCGCTGTCTCGCAGCTCTTTTTTTTTTTTTTTTCCGTTCATGCAGATCACACTTCATGAATACATTTATCCAGGATGACCTTAATGGCCCAGTTTCATGTGGATGTAAAAAGGTGTGAGTATTTTAACTCAGGTTAAATAAGGCCTAGGGCATCAAGAGAGATTCGTGCTTGGAATTTATGATGAGATTTTAAACCCAGTGAACACCTTATCATTTTCCATGTTTGGTATTCCTCCTTAATGGCCTGCTTCCTTTTACAGGATAGTAATTCAGGATCCTCTAACTCGCAGCTGCGAAAACTCTGATATCCTCTGACATTTCACTTCAGTTCTCTGATGAAATTTCACCTTTGAAGGAGTAATACACTGTTTCTTTGTCCAAGTTTTTGCTCATCTTTCCACAAGTGGCAAACTGATATGAGACAATGCATTTGGACTTGTAGTAGTGCATTTTTTTTTTGCTGTTGTGCTAGAGAGCCAGATTTCCATTGGTACTCTGCATACTCAGAGCTATTTATCTGGGTAGCTAAGCAGTCATCCATTCTTTCCTTTCTCGCTGTCTTCTTCCATGCTTTTTATGTATCGGTGAAAAAGCTTACTGCCTCCTCTTCTTGGCAGGTGTTTTGCAGCTATGCTCGCTGCTCCTCCGTACATAATCAATCTACACAAAGCTTTTGAAGGCAGCAGGAATAGGGAAAGCAAGGCCCGCCTGCTTTCCTAACACGGGCCAATGATTAAATGGATGTAATGTATATTCCTGCCCGTTTTGGCCTCACTGTATTTTTTGTTGCATGTCTATTCATCCCAGACACCACCGTGATCCATCATATGCACTGCTGATGGATATCCATGCCCTTCCTAAGCTGCCCTGGACATATACTTATTGTATCCTTTTACTGAAGCGAGTGATGAACTCGTGGCCGTGGTACTACAGTGGCAGATACTCAATAGGTGAACGAGCGAGGGGGGGTTATAAAAAGCCAAATTACAGCACACGATACCCACCGCGCTGAAGAGCCAAGTGCAGGAAGGAAAAAGGATGAAAAGACATGAATAACATGACAAATCAGAGTGCTCCGAAACGGCAAAATCTCAAAGGAATTACATGGTTGTTACAGTTCTTTAGTTGAGCAGGATGAATGAATTAGTTTCTTTTTTTCCGCCACTCAGGATTGTCTGTGATAAAACATTCAATCAGAAGTAGCCCAGGGTGATACTATTTTAGTGCTGGGTGCAGTGTCCTCATGCATTCTTCTTTCTAGGGAATTTAGCCTGATTTATGGTGAAGCCTGGGCTACATAGATGAGGGTTTTCCTGCTGGTACAATATATCCATGCATGGCTGTAATGAAAGTCTCCAGCACACAATTCAAAATTTGTCATTGAAATGATAAAAGAACTAATTAGAGCGAGACACATGTGGAGTTTTGTGATTTGTAAAAATGCATCTATATTCATTATTCTTCGCCATTTTTTTAAATGTATGACGCATTTTTTTTAGTTGCTTCTATAGATACATTAAAAAACTAAAAATAAATATGACTTATGCTGAGAGGGAGGATTTGTACAAGGAAAATGAATCAGGGCTTAGCCTTTTATCTGAGGACCCGCCACCTGCTAGCTGTTATCAATAAAATAATCTGATATAGATGAAACACTCAGATCTCTGCACCTTTCACGCAAAATACCCTTTAAATCCTTTAGGTGCTGCTTTTAGCACACATATCTGACTCTCTATTATCCACAACTATTACAAATAGTGGAGAAGTGAGACCAAATCTAATATTAGTGTGCTGTCTCCATCTTGTATGCATTGTTTAAATATAAGTGAGGAGAAGCACCCTCATCAGCTGCAAATGTAGATGTAAGCCCCCTAATAAGGAGGCTTAGGTAGCAATGAAAGAGGGCCACACAATGAATTAGCTCCTGATTATTTGCTATCACAGCAGTATAATCTTTGATAAGCTGCCTTTTTGCTCAACTCTCTGCCAAACCGTGCTTTCACCCATACTGATCGGGAGGGTGGGGGGACCTGGCTCACTGCTCGCCTGCCTGAAAGCATTAGTTCAATTGATAAGGAGAATAATACCTAAAGAACGAGGGGGACCTATTACTGTATATGCAGATGAATTAGAAAGAGCACAAAATCCTCCTCCTCCTCTCACGCTGACTTTGTGTGAATGTGTTTCTACATCGCCTGCCCTTGGCAGACCGGCCGATCATACATGTATCCTGTACAGTATGTTGCTCCATCTGGGGGCGGGTGGGAGGGGGTTTCCACAAGGACCTACATGAGGGTGAGAGGGTGAAGAGAAGGACAGGTGCGGCTGGTAGAGCACCCAGGTGACCTCGGCTCGCCCTAGAGAGCACAGTGTCTATGTGGGCACAGGTGTGGTTGGCACCGAGCTGCTGTCTAACAGCGTGTCTCATGCAGCCTCTCCAGCCGGTGCGTCCTGGCAAGAAGCCGCGTCCTTCCCCTCTTCCGCCTTCATGGCTGCAGATGTATTTAGTGTGATGACTTAATTCTTGAAAGCTGTGTATTGTAAATATGCTCTGGTGGTACTGATCAAGATAGAACACATTTATCTTATTTTTTCCAAAGAAAAGCATGTTACTGAATGTTTTAAGCTCATTATTTTAAGATAAATCCATTTAGAGACCCTGTTAGAGAATGTGTGCATATTTGTTTAAAAAATCATCAGTCTCTTATCATATCATTGACAATTATTTTTCTTTTGAGCATCTAAACATTTCAGATCAGTTTCCTTCATTGTGTCTATCACAATTCCTGTTTATGAACAATCCCGCACATTTTGTGACAATATGACCCAAAGATTTTATGTTCCAATTCCTCCCCCATTTTCTGCCCCATAGCTTCCCATCCATGTTACACTGTTTTCTGCTTCCTACACATAGGAGTAACAATAAGTAAAGTATGGCAATAGCAATTAATGACTTTAACAGAGACATTTTTTCTGTGCTTGTGTGTGTGTGTGTGTTTTTGTTTCTGTGTGAAAGACAATATCAAAGAGGACTCTTCATTACACAGTAGTAGAGATTTAAAATGTCCACAGGGGATTGCCTCTCTGCTAAAGACACTGCTCCCATCTTAAACTTCAAGGACACCCTTTAATTTAAAGATCTGCTATAAATGATTAAATTAATATTGATGAATATTTAACGTTTTTTAATAAATTATCATGTATGCTATCAAGCACTACATGGATCTGCATAAGCAGGACTGTGAGCTCTTTGGCTGGCTGACTCCTCTGAGCATGTGTATCTGAGTTTGTGTGTGTGCTCCATTGTGTGTGTGTGTGTGGGTGTGTGTGTGTGTATGCAAGTGTGTGTGTGTGTGAGTGTGCCCATGTTTGCACCGCGGGAATTGTCTTGCTCCGGTTGTATTTTGACATTTGATTTATGTTAGTGTGAAACCATTTTCATGCAAGCCATTATGCAATCTATAAAAGCGAGCGTGTGGTTTTCACTGAGCACGGGGACCTGCTGCCGCATCGCTGGCATACCAAGTGGCTCTTCTTCGTAAATTTCATTACTCTATAGACACTGCCGCAGCTCTGACCATAAGCTAAAGGTGCCATTGGCTAATGAAGGAGGAGGCTGCGGCTAAGTGTAGATGGATGTTGGCATTGCCGTCATGAGGTGTTATAAATATGTGTGCATATTTCTGAGAGATATGAGAGTGGACTGATGCCGTCGCTTAGTGCAATATGTGGCTGCATTTTACTGACTTGTAAATAAAACAATATCCATTTGTATAAATAAAAGGGGTTCAGTAAAAAAAAAAAACATGGACTGAGAGAAGGAATGATCGTATGCATAAAGTGTTATGAAAAATCCTAACTGAAAACCCTGACTAAAGGACTCATCATGTTTTTTAAATTTCAAAAGGTATTTACAGCATCCAGTAATCCACTTTAAAAAAAAAGCCTTGACTTTTGTGAGGAGCTGTACAAAAAAAAAAAAAAATATCAGAAAATTCTTAATCTTGATTGTCTAACAAGTCATCATGTTTAAATTAGCTAAAGGAATGATCTTCTCTTTGTGTTTAATCATGGAGGAGATTTTAATATGTACCATGTTGAATAAGATTAAACTGTTTAGAAAGAGATAAAGAGAGTGGCCAATCACCCCCTACAATTAGAAACAAAGAGGAGCTCCGCTGTAAAACAGCCCAAGGAAAGGTGGAAAGAACAGACAGAGAGAGATCTCTCTGCAAAAAATGACCTTGAATCATGGCCTAAGATTAATTTCTATACTTTGTTTTTTTTCTTTGTCTCTCGCCCTCTCTGCTGTTCTCTCTTTGTGTTGTGCATTTTTTCTCCTTTCAAAAACATTTTCTTTTTACTTACCTCTAGTTTTCACATTTTTATAATAGCCTTTTTAAAAAATAAAGAACCTTTATCTACTTTTAAGCATATTCTTGGCTTCATGTCAGTATGTATAAACGTATTGTGGGGTTGGTATGAGATGGAACTGTTGGGCTTTGATTACTCCATAGCATCATTCCAGCAGAGCTCCATTGTAAAGCCTGAATAACACCACTACTCCAGAGTGCATCTTAATACCTTACGAGACTCCTTTAAATCAGTTTAAAGTCGCATACACAAGCCTCACATCTATTCATCTACACTCCAATCCCGTCATGATACTGAAAAGAGATGCCTCTTACACTGGAAGGAAATACAATGACAATTAGATTATGGTGGCTGCACTTTGGTCATCCATGCGGCTGCTCTGACCCCAATGATTGGTTAAGCGTGGCTCAGCTGGGAGACAGAGGTGGTGCTCATGGCAGCTCCATTGTTTGGCTGAAAAACTTCTTTTTGTGCAGCTGGTGTTGCCTCAGATGTGATTTGGCTTTTCTCTCCTGCCTCAATTTGGATGATAAAAAGCTTTCCTTCAGGGAGCGACTGGAGCCGCTCATAGGCCTGTCAAGAGATGAAAATGAGAGGAAAGAGTGCGGTTAGGAAACTTAGAGGGATGTTTGCCCACTAACACCCTTTGTGAAGTCTGACTCGTCTCACAGGTGGAGTTGACATCACTGTTTTCATAACGGAAAGCCGTTTTCCCGATTGATTGAAGTGGTAAAGTTCTGTTTGTGAATACAAATCAAACAAAAAACACGAGTTTGTGAACTTTGGGCACTTTTTCTCCTTTCTAAAAGCAAATGTAGATTTAAACAGGACAGGGGGAAAAAAAAAAAAAATAGAACGGACAAATGGAGGCAGAGCGAGTCACACAGCGCACACTAGTATTTAGTTATTTCTTAGTCTAATGGTTTTCCTTGAGTCAGGGTTTATCTCTGTTGTCTCTGTCGCTACACCTCCAGCAGATATATCTGATGAAGAGAAATAAGGCCTCCTCTCTGACGCTCTACATTTACACGCTCCCTCTTACACATACCTCCACTTCAGCAAACCACAAGATCGAGATAGCAGAGCGTTCTTTCAACCACCCCCTTCGGTTAGGTCACCATTTCCCCATTACTTACTCAGTATCATATCACTGTGGTTGGGAAGCAGAAAAAGCACCGTAAACAGTCTTGATTGAACCGCATACGTATAACCGACTGTCCTTCTTCAGGTGTAGAATATTGTTTCTTACTCAACCTGTGAGGCTGTCTCAGACTGGCTAAGCATCTGCCTGTGGTGCTGCTATTTTGTATCTGGTGCAGGCTGTTCTTCCTCTCCTGTCAAACATACAGCAGAACACATAGGTCTGCTGTCAGGGAGTATTTTCCAGCAGCCAAAAGGTTTTAAGAAAAAGAGACAGAAGCCTCCCAGCATTCAGCCTGTTTGCTCCACACCTCTCAGAGCACCATGGTACGTGGGAGAGAAGCTGTTTGACAAGACCACCTCTCCTGCCAGACTCAGAGAGAAGGTGGGGGAGGATGAAAGGAGAGGGGAGAGAGAGGGAGAGAGAGAGAGACAAAGAATGAGGGAGAGAGATGGAGGGAGAGGAGCCTAGAGACTGTTTCCCTAATCTTTATGTATTAACAAAAACAACATATTCACTCAAGCCTGCCAAAGCTTTCACAATCTCCTGAAGGAGGAGAGTCTTGGACAGGATTTGTTTACCTATCCGATAGAGATTGTGTGTGTGTGTGTGTTTGTGTTTTTGCGTCTGTGTGTGTTTGTGTGTGTGAAAGAGAAGAAGTGTAGCATGACTCTTTATTGGTTTGACTGTGTCTAAGTTTACATCTATCAAAATGCATGTGTTGTGTCCAGACAGTTGAGTTTCAGACTGTAATTGGTTTATGTTTTTGAACTCTGTGCTCTCTGACTCGCGTGTAGGTAACAACGGCGTATGAATTTTTCATCGGTGGGTGTGTGTGTGTGTGTGTGTGTGTGTTTGTGTGTGGGTGTGTGGGGGGAGCAGCTATGGCTTCTTGCCCCTCCCTGTGTTGGTCTAAACTAAACTCAGGGTGACATGGCATCTGCATGAAGGTGTCAAGGGGAGTGTGAGACTGTGGGAATTCATTACCACCGCAATGCCTCAGCCTCAGTGTGTCAGCTCCGGATTCTTGACGCAACTCTTCCTCATATGCACACCGGCTAGCACGTTGTTTTTTGGGGTTTTTTTGTACTCCAAATTACTGTCATTCTTTTCCTAATGGGCAAAGTATAGTGTTTACTTGGCACCCTATTCAGAGAAGAAATTAAGTGAAAAAATTAAAGTTATCTCTGTGGAAAAAAAATTTGTATTTTTTCCACATTACCACATGTCTTGCTTTGTTTTTATCACCTCTGTCTGCCCAAATGCATTTCTCTTTCTCTCTCCGACCCTTTTTTTTTTTTCCTGGCGAAGCTGATTCTCTGGGGCTCCTCATGTTATCCAGTCAGTTGATAGTGTGTGCCTCCATGCATCACAGCTCCTAAGCTGTGATTGAAACATCAGACAAGGAGGACGAGGCCCTAGAGATGCTCCCAGCCTGACACCGGCTCTCAACGCCAAGTTTTATCATGCCCGGTGCTTGGCTCACGCGCACATCAGGTATGCTCCACAGCACCGATGTATATTAATCAATGACAATATGATTACCTCTGAATGGGCCGTATACATTATTTAAAGCTGTGTCCCCTGGCTTACAGTGCGTCTGACTTTCAAATTAAACTCAGAGTCAATAATTAATGTTGAGATTAACTGAGAGCGCCTTCAGAGGGCAGGTGTTGGGAGTACATGTATGTTGTTGTGTGTGTGTGAGAGTGAGTGTGTGTGTGTGTGTCTGTGTGTGTGCCCATGCACCCATGTGTGTATAGTATTGACATGGAACCAGTCATGTGGAGGAGTGATCATGATCTTGGCTCTGTTCCCTAAGGGATCATCTCTAACAGCCCCAGGCAGAGACTGCAAACTTCCTCTCTTCTGTTTTTGAGAGACGCTCTTTTCTCAGACATGTGGATGACACGAGCAGAAGCCAAGGAAGACGGAGAGGTTTTGTTTTTTGTTTTTTGTTTTTTTTCTCAGGAATGACACAGGGCCAAAGAGTTATCTCCATCTCTCTGAGGCAGGGGGTCATGTTGTCTGAGCGAGGAGCCTGGGCTTTCTCACACGTGGATGGACTCTCTGCATGGTTCAAGGCCCCTGAAATCTGTCTGGGTGATAAGCTGCCAGCGCAGAGGGGGGAACAACAGCAGATAGGGCTTTTAAAGCAGTTCAGCTGGACTGGAGGGCTTCTGTCTGCCTGCCAACAGCCTGATTACTCAATCCAGCTTTTCTGTTGCTCACAATCTGCCCGAAGAGCTCCCGGGGCTAGGCCTCACTTCTACCTGTCGATACCTGATACAGACATAAATACTGTTGCTCCACAAAGATGGTACACAAAAGGTTACAGGAAGTATAATCTCATGTAGCAACAGCATAGGCTCTGAACAACCTCAAACCCAGCAGCTTGAATAAAAAAAAAAAAAAAAGCTACAGGGTCGGCTGTTGTATTCAGGCAAACCAGTAAACTTTTATTATGGACACTCACAGCTTAGGGCTTTAAAAAAAACAAGAAACAGGTAGTCCACTCAACTAAGAGTAAAAAGAAAAACTGTTTTTGCAAAAAAGAGGCAAACAAATAGTCTACTGGACAATTCATGTTATAACTCCCTGTGAGGAAAAGCAAACTATAGATTCCAGCTGAAAAAGTGTGGCCAAACTTCTGCTCTGTGTTACTGATTAAAAATTTCACTTGACTAATCACGCTAAGTGCAACCTCTAACTCCAATCAGCTGTGCAGCAAAGTGTGGAACATTTGGAAATAAAAAGCCTCAGTGATGAAACAGAGGGACATTCTAGCTACTGTATATCATTTTAAGTGCTTATTGAAACTCAACTTATATAACCTTTGAGGGAAGCTCATTGTAACAAATTTGTTATCTTTTTTTTCTCATTTAAAAATGTGCTTCAGTTATTCATTTTTTTTTTTTGTCTGCATTTTACCTCTTACTCATTTTACAAAAAGAGCTGAGCAGGACGTTATGAAACTGATTGCCCTGCAACCTTAAAATTCGAGGTCTGCCCATAAGAAGGCATACAAAAGCAACAGAGAAACTACCAAACCAAGCGACTGTTATCAGTGTTAGTAACAGAAAGCGTGAATTATACCAACCAACCAACCTGCAAAAAACAAGGCTGAACATCTTAGTCGGTGACTGTCTGTAGCAACACTCACTCAAACATGAAACACGAAAGTCTCTTTGAAAAAAACATCCATTATGATTCACAGTTGTTTCATTACCTGTGCAATTACAGCGCTCAGAGAAGTAATTTTAGTAGATGGATTTTTGACTCTTAAAAATTTAAACTAGGTTTTACAAACAAATACTTTCAACATGTAAATGACATAATTTTCCACAAAACAGTTTCAGACTGAAGGCCAAACCCTGGTTAAGGGCCGAGGTTTGGTGGTTTAGATGCTTACAAAAACCTTCTGTATTTAGCTTTTCCACAGTGTGGAAAGCAAAATACCTTCACAAACACCCCCCCACCTCCCTGCCCCCTAGTCTCAATCCTTCAAACACACACATACACACCCCTTACAAATCCCACACACATACCAACACACTTACCTGTGATCATCTCTCTGATGACCTCTGCTTTCAGTGTATGATGGATCATCCAGAGTTGCAGGGCATCTATTTTCCTGCTCAGGAAAAGAGACACCAACTTTGAGCTGTGACAGTGAGGGCAAGAATACAACTTTGTTAGGGCTAAGGGTTTTCTTAGATTACTGAAAATTACTTCAGGAGCCAATAGAGGAAATGTAGTCCATTCAAAACACACACAAAAATACAAAAAAATGAATGAATAATAAAAACTTTATAGGTTAGAATAATTTGGATAAAACGCAGTGATTGAAATTCCTCATCAAGACCTTTAAAGATTACATGAAAGGAGGTAAATTTCACTTCAAAATATGCCAAAACAGTCATTATGCAGCATTACACATCAGTACACACTGAACATAATGAATCATAAAGAAAGTGATTTTTATTATTTCCACACGTTTCTTTCCCTTATAAACTGAATTTATACTATAGTTTGAGTTTCGAACAAACATCAGATAAGTAGGTCAACCCACGGCATGTGAAGACATTAAAAGGGTGACACTTCAGCCAGGTTTCTAAAAACGTGATGAGGACGGAGTCATAACACGAACACACTGAGATCAAAAGAAGAGAAATCTCTCTTTTCTAACCAAAAATATGTTTGACTATCTGCTCAAGGGAAAGCACCAAATCTATTCTAAACCTATTAAAGGGCAACTTTCTTCCATTAATCAAACTAGAAATTTGAATCGTAAAAATGAATAATTACTATACGATGACAGCAGCGCCCTTGCACTACCATATCCCACACATGACAGACTTCAAAGTCTACATGCGTCACCAGTCATGTTGTTTTTGAAGATACGTGTCAAGTCTCATGTATGCAAGAGAGGGTAAGCTGTATGTATCTGTTTCAGAGTATCTGATTTCGTAATTAAACTGTTTTTGAGTACAATTATGTCCCTATTGTACGAGCATTGAAAAAACAGAAAAATAAACTAGCAAAGAGAAAATGATTATAGAGGTGATTCTTAAAGTGTGTGTCGAATAAAGTAATAAAAAGACATTGATGTTATATATAAATATATGGAATCATTTTACCTTTTTAATTAGAATTTTTTTTAATCCCTTTGCCACATTAAAAGTTTTTATAACTATTTTTTTAGAAATTGAGTGAAAGCATATTTCATACAGTTTTACATGATTTCTACAGTTAGTTAGTGGAAATATTTCCGCTGCCTGTTTTTTTAAACAACAAGGCTTGGCGGAAGTCTGAGTGGTTTACAACGGTGCACAAAGCCAGTGCACAAAACATGCGCAATTTTCCAGGTTTCATCCCCGCCCTGCTAACCTATTTTTTCGATCGCAAAGGTATGCTTGTGGTAGCACAACAGACAAACGGCTCATCTATTTTTGACTAATAGGACAACAATTGTCCCATTTATTTGTGGTAGCAGAAGTTTCTGTGAAGGTGAGCATTTCTCAGCCCAAGTCTTAGACAATGTGGGGCCTTTTATAATTTCATAACACCATACACAGAGAGTCAAAGGTGATTCCTCACTGTTATTTGTTTATTATTTATTTAATTTTTTTTTTTTATATTTGTCACATTTTTTTCTTTTTTTCCATTCCTCCTTCACTGTACAAGAATTGAACAATCTGCAAAATTAAGAGGTTTTATCTTTTTACCTTGTTAATCTTCTCAGATACAAACAACCGGAGGCCCGGATATGAAATCATCTCTGTGCCGTGGACAGCACATGCTGGTATTTTATTGCTGTGTATCAACATTGGGACCGAGCTGATCCCTGAGCTCTTCAGACCCTTTCCCTGTAATTACCTGCCTCTCACATTGTTCTGGAAGAGTTGAGGTGAGCTTCCTCCTGCTCCTCCTGCACACTTTGGGGCATTATCATAAATACGGCACATTAACACTTGTTCCTGGCTTGTCAGGATATAAATTAAGTCTGCAGGTGTCCCACCGAGGTTTACCCCTGATACTAATTAAGGCATGATAATTAGGTTTGTTAAATTCGGTCCTTTCAGCCCTGATGCCCCCCTTGGAATACAACAATCGCAGATTGCAGACAAGAGAAAGGCTTAGAGGATCCTCCCTTAGCTAACACACAAGAACAGACCAATGGGTGCCTGATAAAGTCGTTCCCTAGTGCTGGAGGGAATATGTGGGCTTGTAATTATGATTTTGTGCGTGACAATTCTCATTCATCTGACTTGAATGTGGTCTCATTTTGTGAAGGGAAGAGACAACATTTTGATGAGGTTCTTCCTCTTCATCTAGAGAGAGATAGAACTATTCATTTACACCAGAGAAATACCCCCAGCCCCCCTTCTTCTCCTCGCTCCTGTCTCCATGACCTTGGCGGCTGGCATGCCTTATCAAGCAAGAGACAAGAACAAAGAACTAGAAGAATAACAGAAGGTTATGGCAGCTCTTTAAAGCATTTCAGAGGCTTGAGCATAAGTTCTGTCTCTTCTAAGAGTGAAAACAAAGTCAGTGAAGGCAGCAATGCTGAGCTCATTAGGTGAAGCCAAGATGTAGGCTGAGGAATGTGCACCTTTACAAAGAGGTCAATAAAGGACAAAGATCTGAAAATCATTAATCACTCCTTTGCCTCCACAAAGGGCATCCATGCTGTGATGATGAAGCTCTTAACTTCTTTCCCAAGTCACTCTTATTTTTATAAAATAAAGGAGAAGTGCTTCTTGTGTTTGTTGTATAAAATACTATATTTCTGAGTGGAGTGCTGGTGTTTTTCATTCATGAGATTAACACACTGTGACACTTGAAGCTGATTAATGACCTGAAGGTTGTTGTGATGTGTCACCGTTCATTGCGACGCTCCTCTGAGGCAGCACATGTAAGAGTGTCCCCCAGCCCCCTCGCTCAGCAGCCCTGACAGACTTAGAAATGAAGGGAGAGGTGAACTGAGATGTGAGGAGAAAGAAGACAAAAGTGAGGAGGAGCAGATGACGAAGGGGAATGAGGGGGAAACCCTGCTGCTAAAAAAAAAAAGTCAGCTGGCTCTGTTATAGAGCTGTTCATCATTGTTTCCCATGTGACTGGGACCTCTGGACCCTTCCAGTGGAAACGAGAGGAGAGAAGCAGGAAGAGAGAGTGGAAGTTACAGAGACAGAGATAGATGACATGAAAAGAGAGGCAGTAGGACAAAAAATAATAATAAAAAAATCATAGAGTGGCAATGATCCCTCCCTCCCTCCTATGTAGTCCAGATGTCAGACTGTGCGCAGGCCTCCCGGCGCAGGCCTCTGGGACAGACCTGGCCTGGTGAAGCCCACTGACAGCACAGGAGGAACAGCTGTGCACAGGTCCTCAGCTCCGCCGCTCGTAGCTCAGATGTGGGACAAACGGATACCGCTCTTTGTTTACACATAGTCATTGTGTTCGTTTCTCCCTTGTTTACTTGCTTTCTGTGTACGTGTTGTTTTTTGATGGTCTCCCATGACAGCCCGCCGTTCTGCATGGTCATGGTTTTTTTGAAGTTTTTAGCGTCTGGCAGCTGATGGCCCTCCTGAGGTGTTATGGGTGCACGCCACAGTGAGCATTTTTTGGGAGACAGTTACACTTCAGGTGTCATATTGGGCAAGACTGCACCTGATGTCAGGGCAGTCTTTAAATTTAACTTTGTATTCTATTTTGTGTTTTATTCAGTTTCTGTCCTTTAGTTGCATTCACTGACATGTATATAAAACAAAGGTTTAAAAGTCATCTGGCTTTTGAAATATAGTTTTGTCATTTCTAATTTGTAATTATAATTTTAAACAAGGAATATATACAGGACTGACTGTTGCATATTGTTTACAAAAAAAAAAAAAAAGCTAGAGTTAGATTAGACAAGTTAGACAAGTTAGATTTTTTCACCTCCTGTTCTCTTAATGGACACAGGAGAAGTGGTTTTGATGGCTGTAAGTGACTGCCGCTGTCTCTAACATCCATAGCTGTATTTTCAGTCATTGATAGACTCTCGGTGAAAGCCACCCAAAGAGTTATCCATTATGAATGAAGCAGCGAGAAAGAAGACTGAATTGAGTGAAACTGAAGAAGGCCAGGCAGAGTGGTTGACATCAGTGCACACTTGACTGAGACCAGAGACACGATTGCTTTAGTGATGTCTTACAAAGAACAATGAATGTCTACACTTTCCCCTCATGTGGTGCATGGCAATGGGGTCAGACCAGCTGCAATGTTGACTCTTGGGAGTTTTCTTTTCTATGTCTAAACAATAACAGTTAAAATTAAAATGCTGTTCAGGTCTTTTTTTTTCACTTTTATTGGAAAGTTTAGAAAGAAGAAAATGAGGGGGCAAAGGAAACAGGAAGCAGAGGTTGTACTTGCACTAAATGTTGTGGTTTGAACTTGAATGGTTGTCATTTATACAGTTCATGCATGAAAACAGAGGAGAACACCTTGAGCACAAGACAAAACTTACTTTTTATTTAGGTATTTTTCTGCATTAACATTATTCAATCAATAATTGTGCATATGGATCTCTGCATGCATGTATGGGTACAAAGTGCTGTTGTATATTGCACTTACTTCCTCGAAGGTGTGTGTGTATGTGTGTGTGTGTGCATGTGTATATGGTAGCACGCTTTACACGCTGCACAGGCACGTACAGCATGCAGCCTCTGAAGAAGTGCCTGGAGGAGAGAGAGAGGGGCCAAGAAGTGCATTGTTGCAGCTAAATACCTTCACTAACCATATTATCAGTGTGTGTGCAGGACCGGAGCGGTTCCTGGCTTTCTCCTCTTCAAATGTGATAACCTGTCCCAACCCCCTCTCTCTCCCCCCTCAACCTCCTCCTGTGATAACTCCGAGGTCCAAGGGGGTCTGCCAGCACTGCATCCACACAAGAGGAGGGGGAGGAGGTGGGGGGAAGCTGTGCCACAGGCATCCTGAAGACTGTCTTTATGGAGGGGAAACACAAGCGAACAAACAAAGGGGTCTGCAGCCAGGAAGCCTTAATCACTGCCAGTACCATTAGAGTAATGAGGCCTGATGGACGCACAGTCTAGTGAGAGACGAGGGAATGGGGGGGGGGTAGCTTTCCTCACAGATGAGGGCTGATAACCCCCCCCCATTCTTCTGCTACTGCCACCGTACTCTCAGGGGCATATTAATGAAACAACAGTGCCCCTCTCTCTTTCTTTCTTTCTTTCAAGGGTTTCCTTTTCTTCCTGAGATTAGTGCGATATTGTTTGAAGGAGTGTTGTTTTCTTTTAAAGCAGACCCTTGTGAGACACGTCGGTGTAGAGCTTGACAGAGATGCATGTGAGAGAAAAGGTCGAACCTGTGACTCACTTCAGAAAATTCAAGATAATCAGATGATCTTAGCTGATGTTAAATATGTTAATGTCAAGATTTAAGACTTAGACTTGGGGGGAATAAAGAGAACAGGTACCTTTTTTTTTTTTTTAATAAAATTAGATTAAATAGATTGTCATCCCATAACTGTTAGAGGTGTCAAGATTTATCTTAAAGATGCTATTGATTTTAACAGTAAGCTCCATAAATGATGCTTGGCTGTGACCATAGTGCATTGTGATCTGTGTTGTGACCATCACCATCCAGGGATTGTCTGTTGTGTACTCTCCTGTTTATGGATCTCATAGCTCTTTACAACACACTTCAAAAATTAATCACCCCAGAGTCCCATACAAGTCTCTGGCATGCATCTGCTGAGCTGCTCTGGCCGAGCTCCCTTGCGTTGGAAGCGTCAACCAGTGAACAAAACCGATGCAACACCATGGAGCATTTCACTAGATGATAAGAAAAAAAATATATGGATGTGGCTTTTGTTATACAGTGTAATAAATTGTAATTAATTCACTATGAAGAAGGATTAATTACTCGTTTGTGTGTGTCTGGTGTAATGTCACAGAGCAGAATTGTCACCAATGGCTCGTCACAACACCATTTGCTAATGCTTTGTGATGCAGGACCTCCTGTCTGCCTGCCTGCGTTGGCTAATATTTCCAGCGGGTCTCCGTTTTAAAGCTCTCAGGTGGGCCTTTAAACAGTTGCTCAGACGACGGTGAAGGCCTCCCTCCCCGATTTTCCATCTCTCTCTCCTCCTGTCCACTGTCCTTTTCAATGGCTGATTTATGGCCCACATAAGTGTGCGAGAGACGCAGAGATTTCACAGGAAGTCATAAATAGAACAAAACCAAGGAAGAGAGGAGGGAAGAGGAAACAGACTGAAGAGGTGACAGGGACGTGGAGAGTGAAAGCGAGAGCGTGAGAGAGACAAAGACAGAGAACTTTTGACTGATTATTTCAGTTCATTCTACTGTACAGAGAGGGCTTTCTCTGCTGCTGTATTTACTGTACTTGCCGTCTGTCTGGCTGCCTTTTTTTTTTCTTTCCTTCCTGTCAGCTAACCTTTGAACTCCTGATGGTGGGTCTGCCTCCCTGTGGTTTGTTCCCCTAATTGGAGTCAGGATGCAGATGCTGTGGCAGCTTGAGAGCATACAGCAAAGACACACACACACAGTCATTTTGAGATTGAACCAACACAGAGGAGGGAGGATGAAGTGAGGGAAGCCAATGTAGGAGGGAAGGTAAAAGATGTGAAGACTGAAGAAAGGAATCTGTTGGTTTGTTTACATCAGCAGGGATTTTCCCCTTGCGCAGGTTAATGCAACTTTTAAGGACATTTTTGAGTGCAGCTGGCTTTTCAAGAAATTGTGCTAGAGATCCCCTGTCCTGGAAAAAACAAATATAGCCACTGGCACAAAGAAATCTCTTGCAAATCAGTTAAAGAGAAACCAGTTCACCTTGAACAACTCCTCCGAATGTCCTGAGCCTGGAAATGATCCCCTGTCTCCAGGCTTACATCTCACAGAGAGAGTTGGCTCCTTAACACCCCACTGAAAAAAAGGTTTTCAACATCAGATAACCTCTTTATCATAATGATGAGGAGGCTACTGCTCCTGTGTCCAATAAAACCATAACTAGGATACCTATCATCTGTCCCACTCAGGCCTTACTGTAATCCAAGATGGTGTTTTACAAAAGAGTTGGTTATCACCCACACAGAGATAATTTGTCCCTGCCTGTTTATTTGTACATTTTTGGAAATAATAGTTTGTCTAAGTAAACATATGCTTTCACATCAGCAATAAGAGCAATGACGTGGACTGCTGCATGCCTCATAAAATTAGCCATTATTACTTATAGTTCAATTTGTTTAAAATTAGCTTGTTCAAAGTCTGTTTAAACTTAATGCAAAGCAAAGCAGTTTTTATGTGCAACACCACAAAGGGTTACATGAAGAAGAAGAACATGAAAATTTGTAATTTCTGACCAGCAAAATATAATGACGATAATAACAATAAAAATAATAATAGTAATAGTAATAGTAATAATTGTCCTGTATTTTTTTATAATACAACAGTAAAAATGTCAACATTTTTTATTGCTGCTTCTGTTTTGCTTTGAAAGCAAAACCACCAGTGCAAATCAGGACAGAGACACCTCTTACACACCAACCTCTTTGCTTGTGAAAGTTGGAGCAGGTAGGTCACTGTAACCTTTTATTGACCTTTCTGTAATAAACAGCTCTATTCTACATGAGGGGAAACTGCATCTATCTTTCATGTCTTTTTCATTTGCATCTGTTAAGTCTGTATTTTCAAAAAAACTGGTGCAGAGATCCGCTCGGTTTCTCTGTTTCTGTTCTTTTCATGTTGAGATTTTTTTTGAAAAAGGTTACCTCTAGGGTCAATCCGTGGGAATTGTAGGTTACCTTCAAACACAACGTTTAAACTGGGTCTCTCATCTCCAGTTTACAGGCTGACACAGAAATACTGAACCTGCAAGTATTTATGCAAATGCAAGCTTGCAGTACTACATGTACACTTAAAAGCAAAAATGTGCACATGCAGCACTGAGTCTCCTACAATCAACTTAATCAACTTGGCTGGTTAAAGATCACTTTTGTGCCTGTTACACTAACAAGCATGACTTGTGAGTTAAACAGTAAATGGATTAAAAGTGTAAATTAAGCATTTCAGACCTCAATTTTTTTTTCTTTTCAAATGTATAGTAATTTGCATTTGTTGGAACTAAGGCTACATATGTACATACAAGACTTGTACATACACTTGTCACAATTTGTCACTGTATGAACATTACATTTTTTGCAATGGAAAAGCCGATAGTGGAGTAAGCTAACTAAGCTAACCGATGCTGTTGAATGAAAATAAGCCAACACAACGTCACTCCTCGTTCCTAGACTCGCCTCAAGTGTTTGTTCAGAAGGTGAAAGCCAACATCAGATTTGCTCATGAATTGAAATCAGCTGTGTTGCTTTTTTTTGTGTTTATTTCAGTTATACTGTATGTCCAACAATTTCATAGTTTCCTCTTGGATACGTGCCGCATACGGTCTGGCACCAGGTTGCTACTTTTTTACAAAGTCCCAACCTCACCTTTGCGCTGTGTGCTAACCTGTGTTATTGACTGTTAGCCACAAACCCACTGCCCAAAGACTCCAGCTCAGAAACTTCTTAAACATAAACTAAACAGAAGTATCCACAGGCAAAAGGCAGGGTCTCTGCAGATAACTACACAGCCACTCATAAGTGATTATTGAGAGGGATCAGTTTTGTACGAGTCTATGTGTTGTAAATACATTGTGTACCTGGAACCACAAGAACTTTCAAGAGTCCAGAACTACAAGATGAGCTGTATGCTGAAAGCCTGCATAGATTTGTGCGTGTGTGTGCGTGTTGTGCAAATGTCCACCCAGCATCATGATTTATTGTTATAAACTCAAGTCAACTCCATTCCAACAGAGAACTTTTCAAAGGGAAATGTGAGTTTAGTTAGCGACAGTATTGTCACAGCGATTATTGTAAGATTAAGCAAAATACATTGACAGCACCAATCTTTTATCCTTTCCAATGTCATAACTGGGGAATGCATATCAATTATATAGGTATTTATAAAGGAAAAAAAAAAAGTAAACTATTTCTGTAGGTTGTTCTGTAAGAAACTCTTCCTTTGTTGTTTGTGTGGTGCTGTTTCAGTGTGTTTGCCTGTGTGTGGTTGTGATGCACAGACGGCCCATACATCACATCCTCTTTACAGTGTTTCCCTGTGAGTCATTTGCATGTCATTACAGCTTTGTTTTATAAGTGAGTGGCTATTAAGGAAGCTGCTCCATAAAACGCCTGTTAAAATGGAGGAAGGCAGCAATACGGATCTTAAAAATCCAAGAGCATTCTCCAGTTTCTCACCTTACGTAGTTGATGAAAAGTGTGAGTGTGAGAGAAAGAGAGGGAGAAGGAGAGAGAGAAAAAGAGAGAGACAGAGAGAGCAAGAGCCCAGATGTCTTTCCTTTGGGATTCACACATCTGTTCGTTTTTTTTTAAACGACAGTAAAATTCATGCAGCCCTATTTCTCTTCCCACTTTCTCTACTCTCCCTCCTGTTGTAGCCCCTCTGTTCTTACACTTTTCACACATCTGGACGTAGCTGTGTGAGCCCTGGTGTGGTCTCCATCTGTGAAGGACAATTCAGCTGTTTGGACACAGCATCCAGGGAGTTTCTGTGTATGTCTGTTTGATAATTTCATTGTGTGTCTTTAGTAATCTTGCTGTCTGTCTTAGAGATTTCTTATAATTACATGATTGATTGTGTTTGGGTTTTTTTTTAGTGTGGCAGGATGACCTCTGCTCCACCCAGGTGAGTTTTTTTGTAAGGTGCCGGAGAAATCTCTGGGTCAAAAAACTGAATGAAAATGATTTCCACACACTTAGATCTTTACAGTAATTCCACTGGAGTCCTAGTAAATCTAAGTGTGCAGAAATCTTAGTTCAAATCTTAATCATTAGTCTTAAAGTTTTTTCATTGAAAATCCCTTCTTTATGGATACACATGTACTGTATGGTATAGCAGGACTTACAATGCTGCTGTGGAAGGACTGGATCTTGGTCGTACTGTGCAGTGTATGAGAATAACAAATGTTCTGAAAAATCTGATTCATTTTTAATAGCAAAATAAGTCCACAGCAGATTTAAACAGTAACTAAAGTCAGAGCAGAATAACTCCAAATTTGCATGTTTGTTTTTTTGTGAAAGGCAAAAGCCTCTTGCTAATGAAACACCACTGACTGAAGTGTGAGACCTGATTCCAATTAAGGGTTAGGTGGTTTTGGGGTGAAGTAGGCAGACCTCAACTTGGGATTGGAAGCATGTGGCTCACATCTGGATCTGCTTACAGTGTCAAGGAGGGCGCTTTCGTGACAGCCAGGCACGTGGCAACAAAGAAAAACCTTTCCAGGGAAAATGTCCCTGTAACTCATTCGTGAAAGAAATGTGAGTGGCAAGCAATTTTGACAAGCTAGGCATTGTATTCATAACAGAGAGAGGGGCAGAGGTTGTGCAAAGTTTAACAACATTTGGCTGACGGAGTCAAGCTCTCCGCTACCAATCTGATATGAGGTGTCATTTTTGATTTCCATTACAGATTCTTTTTCCATCACACCAACATCTAGCACACTAATTAATGGTTTTACTTACTAATGGTCTTACTCCACAACTCCATATAAATCTGTGGGCGTTTGTCTTGAGATGAATTTCAAGAGAGATGCTGCGACAAAAAAAATCCACATTGAGTGAAATTTTACATGTAAACACGCGATTACTTTTCTTTTGGACTTTAACTGTACTTGCAATGTTAATACATAAGTTACTAGGTGCAAATTGGTGTCACTCGAATGTTACAAAGTGTTGTTTTTGCCATAATGGGCTGGTAGACTTCCCTCTTCTTTGTAATTCCTGTCTTGTCAAACAGTAAGAAGGAGAGCTGTGGTTAGAACAACTGGTTCTCATTTACAGCACAAAGACTGGTCTGTTTGCGAGGGGTGTATTTGTGAGATTACATTCCTTTCCATCTTTACATGCATATGGTGTATTAAAGAGGTATTTTAAAAGGTTAGCACCCCCCACTCTGCTTTTTCTCCGTCTGTCATCTTTAAGAACTCTTGTTTTTCTGTCTGTCAGGCTGATATGAGCTACATATTATTCATATGTTGAGTTTCAACTTTGTCCTTTTGTGACTGTTCTTCACAAGCACTTTCTCTTTCTCCTTCCTCTCCTTTTAACTCCTCTGTCCTTTCTCTCAGTTCACTCTCTCCCTCCAAACGCTGTTTCTCACAGCTATTTCTCTTCCTCCCCCTCTGCCCCACTCGCTCTCATGGACATGACAGTGTGGGGGGATAAGGGAAGAGTAATTATGGTTCAGTGAGGCTGCCAGGTGTGATAAATGACTAATAAGGGGAGCGGAGCCCTGGGTCCTCTAAGGAGGACTATTACAGTCTTATCAGCACAGGGCTGCAGCTCACAGCCTGGCCTGGGACAGAGGCCCTTGTAGCTGTGCTCGCTCCTCTCCTAACCCCTTCACCTCAGTCATCCTCCGCAGCCAGCATTAGTCCAGCCCACCCCAGAGACAAGTTTCAGCTTTAGCACCTAAGCTGTTGGTTCTGAGAGTGCACGTTCATTCCCTGTAGCTGAATTTTCATTCAATATATATTTTAGTGCTAGCAAATTTAACACGAAGAGACACTGTCAGTATAGTTTTTGTTGTGCTGTTGATCATAACCGGAAGAAAAGTCAGTGAGATCTTAATGCGGTCAAACAAAGAAAAAGTCAGAAATCAGAAATATGAGGCCAACGGTTTGGTTCTAAAAGTAAAACTGTGAAAAAACACACACACACAAAAAAAAAACTTCAAGGGTTTCAAGCTGTATATGTGTGTGTTCATGTGTGTTTGCATGTCCGTGGGAGTTTACCAGTTTTCAGGAAAACCACAGATAGTACTACTGATAAATACTAAGACCACCCTCTGTGGTATAAACACCTCCATTGCTAACATTTTTTATTGGCCCTTTAAAGCTCAGTTCCCTTGCAAAATGTAATCTACAGTACCAGTGACTGTTGCTCATAAGTGACCTATTTTATCCAGTGGGTGGTTATCATTCATCTCAGGCGATTGCTGCATGAAAAAGCATTAATTTTCCTCCACTTTGGTAAATTAAATTATATATCCATTTATAGCTGTTGAGAGCTTTGTAACTTCTCAAATTAGTTTGTCATATTGTCGCATTACAATTGAGTGGACAACACAACCAACTGACACAATAGTGTTTTTCCTAGTGTTTTCATGTAGTCAAAACATGGAAATACCTTCACATTCGGCCACACTGCATAAGCTGATACATTTAAATCGCATGTCTACTACTACTGCTAGTCCAATAGTTATCTCATCTCATGGTAAACAGCGAGAAGAAATTTTGTTTTCTGTCGCACCTCTGATACAACTAAGCCATACAAGTTCCCCATGCAAAATGTTCATGAAGGGCACACAATGTGTACATTCTTAGGCAGCTGAATGATATCACGTCTGGTTTAAATTGCCTTGCAGCCAGTTTTATCTGATGGTAGTATGCCTTTCTCTATGCTTTACAACAAAAAAGATGGTGTTAAAACATGATAAGACCTCACTAAAAAAAAGTTCAATGGGACCAATTCTGCAGTATTCAGAACTGGTCTATGTCTCCTCCCTCCAATATGCACAATAGAGAAATTCATATTCTAAACGGTATGTGCATTTGCCAACCGAAAATGGCTGGAGATTCCTTAATGATGTAATTTCCTCTGTCATTAGCCTTGTACTACTTCAAAAGACCATGTGTTATTATGTCTTAAGTGGAGGCTTGGCTATATACAGCTACATAAAACCTAAATTTCCTGGCTTCAAGAAAGTCTTTCATCATTCCTAAAAGCCAGAATGAAATATATTTACAGATCACAAACAACTTTTGTTTTTTTCTAATTCTATTTTTTCTTTATGTAGTCCAAACAACCTCAAACAAATTAGAAAACGTAATGCAAAGAGAGTAAATGAAACACTGAAGTGAGTTAGAATCAGCAAGGAAAGGACTAAATAAGGTGCAGAGAGACAGATGCAGAAAACACATCAACACACAAGCACATGAGCACACAAAACAGAAAAAAACCCACAAAAAAGCACAAAATGTTCCATCCATCCATCCATTGATTTTCCACAGCTCATGCTGGTCCAAAATGGCAACAAATACAAGTGAAGCAGCCCAGACGTCCTTTTCCTCCAGCGTAACTTACAGCTCCTGAGATCCCAGGATGAGGTGGACGAACCCCCAGCTCTTCGGGGTGTGTCCTTGGGTTTAGTCCTGGGTGATATTCCAAGAATCCCTCCATCCCTCCCTCCGTAGGGACTCTTGAAGTCATCCTGATCATACATCTTAGTCACCTCAACTGTGTCCTTTTTTGAATGAAAGAGCAGCAGTTTGACTCTGAGCTCTTTTGAGTTTCTTCACTTGAGCTTTTTGTAGGACAGAGCACAGATGTAGGAAAAACATTTTGGCTGCCGATTGCCAGCACTGGGTGAAAGTGGGTAGGAAGATGGCACTGGATCCCAGGTGAATGTTTGCCAAATATCTGACTCAAAACTAACTTCACCATGGTGAAGTCCTGGTTTCTAACCTAAGTACTGGCACTTGAAAAGTAGGCTACTCAGGTTAAGTATCCAGTTTTATTACCCTCTGTATCTTCAGCTAAACTACTTTTAGCTAGGCTAGCTTTCATTACATGTGGCACAAGGTATTAGTGTAACAAAGCATTTGCTGAAAAAAAGGCGCAGTAGTTTTGGCTTGAAAAAGTTGCATTTTTTATCGGAATTTCATAGCAAATGTGGCAAAGAAAAAAAATAATTTGCGGGTTTTTTTGTAGTTTTTCTTGGTTTGTTGTCTCTCTTTATTAGCAGTGGAAATGTTCCCTGCCCTTGTTAATGTGACAGCCAAACACCAAACCACTGACAGTTTTAACTCTTAACTTACTGCGCATCATAATAGTGTTAGTTACTTCTTTGGCATGGAAGCATGATTCCCCACACACTGCAGTGATTACAGTTGTACAAAGAGGAATTATCTCATTTAGATTTGGCTACAAGTAAGTTCAGGGCTTGATGAACAGTGTGGCCTCGTAAGGTTGAGACTGTAATAAATGTGAAATGCACTAACATTACATTAATATGTGAGAAAACTAAAGCTGGGTTCAGGTTTCAGTAGTTTTGGCCTGATTTATTCCTGATTCACCCCTTTGGACAATCAGTGGAGGCATCAGATGTTATCTGGTAATGCAAGAATTAATAGACCCAAGCCTTAAGCTTTAAGGATTTTAAAAAAGATGAGTACATTAATGATTACATCAATGCTTCTGAGCTGTCCTATAATAGCAAATGAGAAAAAATGTTAAAGCATCTGACACTCTCACCAAGCAACGGTAAACATTCTTGCCATGAAAGCAAATATTAGCTAGCAGAATAGACAACTGGTGTTAAACATATCTCCCCAAATATTTTCTTATACAGCCTTTTGCATTTTTTGTAAATTCTCACTGCAAAAGCATTACTTCACCAAGTTGTTGCACAACATCATCCCCATTTTGTTCACATCTGCCTCCCCATTTGATAGGTCCTTTTATATATCTTCTGTTTTATCAGGTAGAATCCTCATTGAAATAAAAACAAATGGCCAAGAAGGCAGCATACTTACACTCACACACTCACTTTTTAGTGTCTTTTTCTCTAGTAGATTATTTATTGATTTAGCATGTTTCAAATACTGTGTGGTGTCAGTCTGACTGTTTCGGTTTCATTTTCCTCTCAAAGAGTGACACAAGACAAAAGATCGGTTTGGTGTATCTTTGCATTGAACAACTGCGTCATCTTCCAATGCAAGCCGTCATCCTGTCAGCCATGATCAATGAGTGAAGAAACCAAATTGTCCCATTACAAATGTAAATGTAAATTACATTTACCAGAGCAAAGAAGGAGCATGAACTGTGCAAGAAGAGAGAAAGTGTAGGACCAGTATTTAAGAGAGACAATGGCGTTTCTTTGCATTTACCCTTGACTTTTTTCCCTGATTTTAAGTGGCCTCAAGTGCCAGTGCCTTTTTCCTTTTACCACAGGTTGGAGAGCATTTTGTTGCTCGTAGCATCCTCTCTGGACTGATGTTTTCAGATGAAATGAACGACAAATGAGTTACACATGCACCCGATCCCTTAACCCCCCGTCTAAACTCACAGCTAATTCATAGCCCCATTGATTACCCAGGGGAATTCTTTTATCTCCCCCATTTCATTCCTGAAGCGCTTGGCGGACATTTTAATGGCTGCACTTTCATCGTCTGTCAGATATTTAAATGGAGAAGTGCGTGTGTGCGGTGAGGAGTGAGGCAGTGTGGGGGCCTTCTCAGATTCTGCATGTCAATCTTTAATGCCTAGAGATATGGACGAGCTCTGACCTCTCACTCTGTCATTCTGCCTCTCTCTTGCATAAATTGACCTCCTGATAATCATTTCCTGCTCCTATCTGCTGTAACGAGTCTTCCAGAGTACTTGGCAGTCACATGACCCAAAGAGGGCCATTAGGGTTGAGAGATTGACCCCTCCGCAATGGCTAGGCCATAGAACATCCCTCTGACATATGGACTTCAGGAAGACTGTTATGGCAGGTGAATTTCACTCTGCCTGTTATGACCGTGAACATCACAGAATGAAATGTAATAGAAGGGGGGACCATTGATGTAATGAAACTGCAAGAGTGAGTCATTTGCTATTGCTGCTATCTGTTGGTAGTTAGGGCTAAAGGTGGTTGAAGAGACGGAGTGAGAAAGAGAGATGAAGGATGAGTGTGTGGTTCAAGAAGTCGTGGGCATGATTTTTTTATTTTCAATGCATTGCAGAGGTTTCAACATGCCTATTAAGAAACCGCCCCCTGATGCTGCTGCCTTTTGAGCACTGCTGCTTACCTGGCTTGGCACCATAATGAGGCCCCAGTTTCCTGTCTTTCCCCATCCCGGGCCACACTTCCTCAGCTGTGTGCATATGGCTTCACACCTGCTCTACAGCAGAGGCCGTTCACAGATGACCAGACATTTCCGACAAGAGCCAATACAGCCAGTATAAACACTGCTTTCTGTTTTCAAACTAACTAATCAGAGTAATCTGCTTTTATTCATGTTGATAATTGCTACTTCTCTAAACAACCTTATTACCAGGGTTTCCATGTGGTCTTTTGGACATTTTTATACTCAATTCATAATCCTTCAATTTAATCTGATTTGTCATCTGATGTCTAAAGTCCATCTCTGTGGCTGTGTAGGGCCACAAATTAAATGCAGACTAATATGGTGAGAAAGAACAATAAAACAAAACTGCGATCTTCTGCATTTCCCCAAGTCTCTTAATGTCTACACCCAATTAGCTCCAGATGCAAATTCTGCTTAATCAGTTTACTTAATCCTTTCAAGAGAAATGGCCACACACTGTTGGTCCTCAAATTAACATTTAATCCTTTTAGAGGCACCTCTAATCTTTTCATATTAAAAGGTAAATAGTCAAATGTGAGTATTGATATAATTACACGTGGACTGCTCTGGAGAGCGTTGAAAATTAAATGTGTTTTGCAAGTAGCACTCAGCCTATGTTTCATGTGTTAGCCTCTCAGATAATGGGCACTAATGTGTAGCACTGAGCCAGATCCCATTGGCAATATTAATGAATAATTTGATGCTATTGATTGACTGTAAAAAAATACCAACTTTACAAATTATTTTTAAGGTCCCAAAGTGTAACCTCGTTTCCTCCCTAACTTAACATCTTATTCCATTGTACCTACATGCATGTATCAGCACATACTGCACAAACACTGTTGGTAAAGAATCTGTACTTTACTGCCAGCAATCTGAAGAACTATCTTTGTGCTTATGGTGGGGAGATTACAGAGTTATTTCACAAATATAGTTTTTACCAAAATTGTTAATGTATTTACTATATATTCTAATAATTAACCTTCCTTAGGTTCTCTCATATAAGGTCAGTTTTTATGTTCATTGTAATCAGAGTGACTAATGCCAAATGTTTCTCTTTGTAAAATTTGTTTATACACTCAAGTGCAAACCTAGATTCAAATATCCAAGGACATACAAATAACATAAGGATTTTTTTTTTTTTCTGTCCTGTAAAACATTTTGTACATTGCTAAAGGACACATGTTTTGTGCCCTTGGTAGTAGGAGGTGCACTGGACTGGAAATGTAATTGGTTTTGTTTATTTTGTTAGAAAATGCAGTTTTGTGCTTATGCAAGTGAATAATGTTTGGACAAATGCTGTATGTACCCCAAGTTGGCTGGCTCATAGGAATACCACAGCTGTGTGCTGAAAAATAGATGGTTGATACAATCGCTGAGCAAGTATAATGTGTCAAGGCAGAGCTCAAATCTTTTTCAACAACTGTGTTTGTTCTGAGCAAGAGGGCCAAGCACATTCATAGATCTAGTAAATGATAGATAGCAGTGTTTAAAAACCTTTGGTTTTCTAATTAAGTTTTAGATCATGTAATCTCATGTGCTTCTTGTTATATGATGACAAAAATACATGCTACCAAGACTTAGTGTGTATATTTAACAAAAGAACATACATGTAAGTCAGTGGTGAGTTCACAAACTTGAGTTTAGCCTGAAAACTTTTAGCCTTATGTTGTTGGTCCATGTGTTACAGTAACCATAACAAACTGATTAGTTTGCAAATCATTTACAAATGGTGAGCACAAACTAAACGCTGGAAGACCAATGTGTTCATCAAATTGTGTAAGAAAAATTTGCGCTGCTGGTCAGCTACATCATCAACTTTAGGTGAAACAAAACTTATTACATATGATAATGCACCTTGGAAGACATCACTCAGATGGAAAAAAAAAACACGCTTTATGTTTTTTTTCCCTCTTACTGAACTTACACCAAACCTTGACAGTTAAACCAGGGTGAGAACTGAACTGTGACTCATGCGTACCTATACACATTAGTCATATGAGTCATTTTTGCTGGTCAATTTCCAACGCAGATTGCTTTATTGTCCTTTTGTTTCAGGCAAATTTGTTTAGTTTAATGTCTGTGCTGTTGAACTGTTTATTAGCAAACCTCTGCTTGGATTGTAATTATAAGATTTACGTTTTGGTGGCCAGTTATGCAGCTTAAGCCGATTTGGAAAATTCACTCCATGTAAGCTCTTAACAATAAGCCAACTTTGACAAAAACAGAAGCAGATGTTTCCTGTGATGCCATTAACAACTGTAGGAAGCCAGCTAACTGTTTTAAAACACTTTAGCAATGAGTGACAAATAATGCTTAAAAAAGGGTAAAAGAAACATATTTCCATTTCTAAAACACAGAAGGGGGGTTTACAAAATGATTTTCCAGGAGGTAGAGTGAATGCAAAATGTAATAAATGGGCTAAGAGATGCAAACCCACATGTTTGGTCCATCAAGATACTAAAAGTGGGATGCTGATGAGGCCTGATGGGAGTTCGAAGAAGTCTGAAGCACTTAACTGTTGATTCCTCAAGTCTGTGAGAGCTCCCAGCTTGTCTGTGTTATCCCCCTCTCCCTGGTGGAAGGAGACATGCTCCCTGGAAAGGGCTATCAACATGGGCTGGTGTGGAATCAGATTCTCCCTTCACAGCCACTGACCTCACTGTTATATGATAGAATGTGAAAGTTAACCTGGATTAGTGTCTGGGGACAGTGTCTGCTTTTGTCGAGGGAATATGATGTTTCACTGCATTCTAACACTTGCCTCTCTTCACACTATCGGGCTGCATGCGTGAGAATGTACACACTCTAACACACAAAATGACTATTTTCCAACATGAAGAGAAGATGTCTGAGTTTTTAGAGGCCCCTTCACTTTTCTCTGCACTATTGTTTATTTGTCAAGTTGCAGTTTTTCTTTCATCACTCTTGTCCACTTGCCAAACAAGCATACCTCTCTCACAAAATGCTTAAGAAAAACAGCACTCTCAGAGATAAAGAAAGAAATAGTGGAGCGCAGTGTCTACTACCACTTGTGTCCACTGACAATATTTCCTTGCAATACTAATTCAGCCTTAAAATGTCCATATTTGGAGCTTTTAACACCTACAGTAAGAATGTCATCCATTTTTAAGACAAAGAAAAGGGTGCCAACAGTGAAAGAGATAACTTTGAATGATATAGTGGAATAAATTTAGTACCATTGAATTAGTCTCCCGGTGAGCGCCACTATTTATGTTGGGTAAGAGCCAACTCAAAGTGCAAAACACTAAAGCAATGAATATCATCACTTAAACCAGCATATTTTAGAAAATCAAGAATGTTCTATTTTATCGCATTTAAGTTTTGTGAAGTGCAGCTGTAACTTTCAGTAGATGTGTGGGAGGACTCAGTTCCTATAATCCACTGGGAGGATGTGTACATGAACCGTTCTGTATAAAGGTTAATGAAATTACGCAGAGGGCTGGTACCACAGCTGCGGGTGTGCTCACTCACACAGAGGCATGCTTAACACAGACAATGGAAACAGGAGTTCCTTGGTTGCAAATTGATTCTGTACGCTATCATTTGCCGAATGCAAAATCTGCACATCTAATGGTGTTTACTGACAGCACAATTGGCCAGATTGAGATTGATATTTATAACTCTGAACAGTCTTCCATGTGACGGCATTGGTCATTATCTCCTTTCAGTCTTAAGAAGCCCTTCCTGTGTACCTCTTGTGTACAACTTTCACAACTTTTCATGCAGAGAGTGCGTTTCCGTGCATGTGACTCATCGGTTACATGTGGACAAACACAGTTGTGCTGTGTGAGCACAGGCACAGATCCTTTGTGATCTTAACAACTGCATATATAGGGTTTTTGTGCACAATGCTTGTAATATTAATATAAAATTAAAATATATCTAAACCACAAACTAAACCAATTTTTTTTTTTATCATTGCAGACCATATGTTCAGTGACGTTTTTCTTAACGTCCTTTCTGCTGCTGCAGGTCAAAGGGCACATAGTGATGACAACGTCAGAGCTTCGCAGTGGGCAAGAGTGAACCGAGAGAGAGAAGCAGCCAAACATGAAAATGACAGCAGGACAAAGATATTTAGTTTCACTGTCTTCAGTCTGTTCTCTATTCTTAAAGCTGTTTACAACTATGTCTGATCCCAAGGAACAGATGGTGGGCTCCCCCTCTGTGTTTTCTTTTTCCATGTGTATCACCAATTGCTCATGCATGTTCAAATGCTCATGTGTGTCTGTGCCTTTGGTCGTGCTGTTTTTCGAATCAACTTTTTATTGACTTTTCAGTTTGTAGATGTACATCTCTAATGTAAAAAACTAGACTCCCTTTTGCACTATTCTTGCAATCAATCACTTCCCAGCAAATTTGTTAGATGTTATTTTTCCTCATCATTTTGTAGTTGAATCCTGTGTGTTGTTTATTTGTTTAATATCAGAGCAAAAAAACAAACAAAAAACTCTACATTTGGCCATTTATGGATTATTTACCGTGTGCAATCTTACCAGGTGGAAGGTGGTGGGGCCATCTGAAGAGAAAGGATAGGTAACATGCAGGTGAGTTGGCAAACAAGGAGAATATTCTTAGAGCAAACTATGACCTAATCAGCCATACATAGGCAAAATTGATTGACACAGAATGGCAGGAATTGGGAAAAAGGACTTAAAAAAGGGAAAAGAAGAATAGGTGGATGGGCAGGGGGGTGATACTGACAACAAATGAGATAGAGTTGCATGGAGGGATCGAGTTAGAGACAGGGAGGGCTGGAGGGATACAGGCAGTGTTCTAATGACTTCACACCCCATTAGCCACTTAGTCTGATGCGTCACACCTCATTATGCTGCTGGAGCAGCAGTGCATGAACGCGTGAAACCGTCCACTCAGCCAGACCTGTCCACCCGCTCCAAACGCTCACTCACTTACAGCAATTAGTGTGTGAGTGTGTGTGTTTGTGTTTCTGTGTTTACTACACGCATGCATGTGTGCGTAAAGGTAAAATCCAACTGGTCTGCCTTGTTTCTGAAAATAAACGGTTAAAATTGATAAAGCCAAATGAAGACCTTCTCAGCAGAGATGTAGCAGCTCAGGCTATGTGGCATTTCAACACAAGTTCACCATGGCTACCCTGGAGTTCAAGCTGGAAATGCTGCAAACAGGCCAGAGCAGCGCTTTCTTCGTCAGCCTACATAACGGAGGAGGACTGGGTAGCGTGCTCCAGAAGACTCTCTTTAATCACTCTCCTAAAACACGCAAATGCACATGCATACACTCTTGCACAACAATGAACCGCGCGCACGCTCTTACACACACACACACAAGGCTAAGGAGATGGGAGAAAAGAGAGATTTCCCCATGCCGCTGCCTGCACAGGCAGCCCCAGTTGGCAGAGTGTGAAGTGTTCCTCTCCAGGACAAGGCCTGCTAACTCAAATCCCTGGCCAGCAGCCACACTCCTCTCCATTACAAACACAGGGCCCATTTATCCCTGTATCCCCCCTCTCCAGTCACACTGCCACCCCAGGGGGAATGCCACATAATGGCTCTGTAGCCACTGTAACTGACATCTCTATGCAGTTAATGTTTATTGTTTTGCTTTGCTCGGTTTGTTGATATTCAACAAAAAAATGAACTGCACACAAGAAAAATCAAAATGAGTAGATAATTGTATCATTGTGCCAAGCTTTGTATTATTCATGGATCCCAGACAAATATTTCATATTTAATCTGAGTAGTCTCCAGTCTGTTTGCAGCCAAGTTAGTGTTAATACCCAGGAGATAAAGAGGCCACTCTATTATACAATTTACCTCTGACTGGCATTTCACAATGAGGCTGAACACTTGGATTGTTTTTACTCTCTCTGTCTGCAGCAAACCTTAAATGATCTGCCCCATGCTTAATCTGAACTGTTTTCCTGTACGGTTTACTCTTTGGATTTTAATTGTGTGCCAAGTTGATAGTATTAAAGCATTGTTTGATCTCAGCAGCCTTTGCTTTCTTAGGTCTTGCTGGGAACAGGATCCTGCTCTGAAAAGCTCCTCCCAAGGTGACTTTCAAGTTGTTGTTTTTTCCTTTTTTTTAATTTAAGTTTGCTTGAGCTTATCCTCATACATTTTTTTGTTCAGTTTGAGGTTTTGATTTCAGGTGTCGTACGCCTTTGCTGTTGTGCAATATACAAGTACACTTTATGTGATGTATCGTGTCATTAACTGTCTCAAAGGACAGGAATGCATCAGGGCATCTGACTGAAATCAAATGAAAACTAAAATTACTACTTCGTGGTTGTGTGCCTCCGAAAACTAGTCACAGTGCAAATTACTGTATGTCCAGTCCTGCACATATTACCAAGGAAAGACTTTGAATAAATGTAATAAAGGGTATTTACTGTTTATACTGGCAAAATGAAAGTTATTACACTGTTAAAATGTATAATTTAATCCCCAATAGTGAGAGAATATTTTTACAGAGGGATACAGAGGATTGATAGACAGTTTCATCACATGGTGCAAAAAAAAGAAAATCTCAAGTTCAATATCAACAAACTGAGTGAGCTAGTGCTGGACTACAGTGCTTCATGCATGTTGTTACAAAGAAGCAGAAAACTCTAAAATGCGGAAGCTCCACACACATCTTCACTTGGCAGAACAGAAGATCTAAATAATCAGCACAGTTTTAAAGTTGGAACCTGAGATTAGTGTCACCATGTTAGTATCAGAACAAATGTGAAACATTTTCACAGTCGCCCCTTCTGTTCCAGAGTAAGGATGTTAAATAATGGCAAGAACAGGTGATTTTGCAGAAGATTATGATGTCACAGTGAAATTGACCTTTGACCTTTTGGATCTAAAATGTCATCACTTAATTGTTCAATCCTATTGGACATCTGTGTGAAGTTTTTTTAGAATTAGGATATAAATGTTCAATTTATGGCCAAAAATGTGTTTTGTATGTAAAGTCCCGC
>JAQNCA010000001.1:16504244-16530618 GCA_029783725.1 Acanthurus tractus
CATATCCAGTGGAAGGAAAAGGTCATGGTGGTAATAGACTGATGTGTAGTCCTCAGGGAGATTCTCTCTCCCTCTCTTCTGTTCAGTCCCAGACAGACAGCCTCAGTCCCACACATCCTCATCTGCTTCCCACTGTGCCCAGCCCAGCTCGCCAGGATTTCAATCACAGGGCCAAATGAAATTATTAAGAGGTGTTAAACTTATTAATCATTAAATTAGTTAAATGATCCTCCAAGTACAGCCCAGATGAATGACATGTCATTCTGTAATGCAATTTGCCTCTCCGGCAGGTGAAGGTCAGGAGACAGCCCACAGCATGGCAGCTGATGGCTTCTTTTTCTTTTTCTTTTCTTTTTTCCCTTAAGATTCTCATGTCATCCCTTTCTTTCTCAATGTCTACTCTAAAGCTTTGTCTGAGCAACGAAGGAAGACTGAGTATAACATGCTTTGATGATAAAAAAAATGCAACACATAGTCATGAGTCGTGTAGTAATAGATAAAATGCAATTTAACGGTAGAGAAAGCTGCTAAAGTAAGAACTTAATATGATGTATACTTAACACTTCCTGTCATCATTTCCTTTTTGATAAAAGACACGTACCAAACCAGCCCAAGTTTCAGTTTCCTTCTTATCTTGATTTGATTGGTGGGAAAGGAGGCGAGCATATCCGAAGCACACCTCCTACATAACACCCATGTTCTATGTGTTTAGTATGCGGTGACATTCTCTTGATATCACTTATGTAAACATCCCATGAGAACTAGAATACAGACACTGCTGAGTTGATGTCAGTCATCTCCCAATGTCTGATTCACCTCTCAAAAAACTCAAAGAGCTGAAACCGACTCATGTAGGTTTATTATGAGAAATACACAAAAAGAAGACTCACCTGCCAATATTTATCATCATAACATGCACCTTCAGACAACAGGGTGATATTGTGAGCCTTTTCTCATTTTCTTTTGTTCTCATTTATCATCAGTGTTACGTGACAGAGCCATTTAAAATATAACGGTGCCAGGCAATCAGTTAAGTTATAACAGGATTTACAGAAGGCTAACAAAGCGTACCTCTGGTCCACCAATTACAGCTGCAGTTAAGGTCAGTGCTGTGGATGAGCAGGCTGGCTGGATAGAGAGGGGTAGGGGGGGAGAAACACAAGGTCAGATCAGCTAAATATGAAAAGGCTTTGTACTGACAAGATCTTTACAATTAAGCATTTAAATTTCAGCTTCAGTTTCACTTTCACTGCTGAAACGTGATTTTTCTCATTGTTGCTGACACTGAGGACAGCAGCATGTCGAGGCGGTTTAATGTTTTCGCTTACCTGCAAATTACGTGTCTTGTCACCGCCATCCATTCCTTTGCAACATTTACTGCAATACCTGTATGTATGTGTGTGTGTGTGTGTCCGTGTGTGTGACATACACACCAGAAGTGCAGATTAAAGTCCTGAACGATTTAAATATCATTTTAATTAATCTGCTCACCTGAATTTAATGAGACATGTCCAAGGGCCTGTGTGTGTGGATATGTGCAAGCTTGTGTCCATATATTAGTGCCTCAGAGTGTGTGTGTGTATAGGTGTGTGTGCTGAATATGCATGTGCATCTATATGTTCAAGTGTGCATGCCTGTGACTAATGAAGTTCATTGCTGGACTTCAAACTGCCTCCATCATTTGGTCTGTAATAATCTGCATATATTACCTGCATGTTCTCCAAACAGCAGTCGGATCAATGATATGAGACTTTGTGTGTTTGTATAAATCTAAGAATGAAAACTCTTCCGCAGTACAAAGCTACTTTTTGTAGCAAATTAGGCTCTAGGAATCAATCCCATCTGATATTAATACTGATATTAGTATATACTTTGTCTGTGATCAATATGACATTGATTCCAATGCAAACAAGGGATTAGAGCTTTCTGTGTTTACTGGACAATTCAGCAGACATGATCTGGGCTTGTTCGACAGGCTGACCAGCTGGCCTGCACAACCTTGACCAAGTTTACATCAATAAGCAATTGAACAGAACACAGAGGTTATGGGAAAATATAGAGTTAGCTGTTATCAAAAGGAAACGTCTTTTTAAATCAAATTCAAAGATTTGCATTGTCGTGATTTTTACCGACTGGATTGTTCATGATAAGATAAACTCTGTTATAATAATAAAAACCTAAGATAATCAGTTCCTGCTCTGGCACATAACTTCTCCTCAAAGTGGACTGGGATATCGATTTATTAATTGGGACTCAATTTTGTTTTGTTTGATTTTTTTTGTTTGTTTTTATTACATAGGAAAAATACAAAATACAATTTGCCAGCACATTATTGTGGAAATTTATACTCCTCATAGTATTTACCTAACTCCATAATTCTTCCAGGAAAAGAAAAAAAAAATGTTGAAAAATGTTGTTATGTCAAAAAATTGCACAGTTAGGACCTTGTTCAATTAAACCCCTTCAGATTACAAATGTACATAAAAATAACCAATCAAAACCTTTGGAAAAGGTTTTTTATTCAGTAATAAATGATAATGCAAACAACAAAGTTGTAAAACAAGAGAGTACTGAGGACATTTCTATATTTAAACAACATAGTCATTTGTTATAAAAACAGATAAGACAGTTGCTTTTGTATAGCTCAACATTTCAGCTGAGTACTGAGGACATTTCTATATTTAAACAACATAGTCATTTGTTATAAAAACAGATAAGACAGTTGCTTTTGTATAGCTCAACATTTCAGCTGTTTTCAAGAAAAAAAGCACCTGAAATTACTATGAGAAAGCTAGTTTTAGCATTTAAGTCAATGATTTTTTTAAAATACTCAGCTTCTTTATAATCAATGAAAAATACAGATTAAGGGAGAAGGAAAGTGAGGGTGAAAAGAAAGACGTTAATAAATTAGTAAAAGATTATTAATGTCCATTTATAGTATTGATCTGGTGTTAAATATAAAAATGATTTTGTCTCTTATGTCCCTTTTTTTGGCAAATACATGTTTTTTTATCTAAACGTGTAAAATTGTGTGTCTCTATTTCAGGCCTACAGTATTTTTTGTAGATGTGTTTGTGTGTGTGTGTGTGTGTGTGTGTGCATGTTTGTGTTTATGGGGTTTTTTTTCTGTTTGTGTTGAATGAGTCTGTTGTCACAGCGTGGTTGTCAGTGCGAAAGACGACAACAAACATGCGAGCACGTTGCCAGACATTGCACAATGGGCGTACACAAAACCCTCCCTCCCTCCATCACAGTTGCCTGTTTCTCTCTGTTCTGCTTTTGTTTTGTCCAGCCTCATTTGTGATGGTATTTATCTCGGGAAAGGATACAAAAACCTGGCTCTTGTCTGAAAGAAGAGTCATTTACAATCATTTACATTAACAAAAAAAAAAAAGAAAATGTATTTTACCATTACAATAACCTCACACAATAGCGTATATCTGCCTCGTTCATTTCGAGCAACAAATAAACAGAGGTACACACGCTCCTATTGTTCTGGGTAAAATGTGCCACAGACGCAATCATCTCCCCCTGCACTTCTTGTATTAGATAATGAGAAGATGCTGATAAGTTCCTCCATACAGTCTGCTCCCCACTGGCTAATCCACATCATTCAGTATTGTGAGGATCACAATGATGGTTTATTATCGCTCATTCAGAGCTCAACAATGATTTAAACATTTACAATACAGGAACAAACACGCCGTCTCAGATCACTCATCCATTTAAGCGAATGCCAGCTCTGCTTGTTGGCAGCCGTGTTGCTTGTAGATCACTGTGCGTCTAAAAGCTTTACAGTAGATACTCACTTTTGAAATCAGCACCGAGAGAATGTTTTGTAAAAGAGAAAAATATGCCAACAATGCCTGATATTCAGTGCATGTGCTTGTGAAATGAGATACAAGTGAGCTTAATTACACACTTGAATACATACAGGTTTAGAGTGAAACACAGAAAATGAATCGAGGCTGGAACTTTGACATGATGTAGCCGCAGTAAATGTTCCAATTTCCCCAGGATCTTATAAAGACAGAGAACATCCTCTGTTTAGCTCATCAATCCCTCCTCTGTCAGGCACATGGGGTATTGAATTTCACTGACTCTCAGGCCCTTAATGAGAAGCAGAACGACACCTTCACATTATAGCTCGTGCCCTACCTCTCTCCATTTCTATGACTTGCTTTAATAAATTACTGTCCAATAAGAACTTTTATGATCTTGGCATATGTTGCCTTTTATAGGTGAAAATAATTGCGTTCCCAGATCACCCTGCCCATTCTGAACATGAGAATGAGACTAGCAGAGCCTACAAAATGAGATAGTTTCACAGTGTCTGCACAAGTCCTTCTCATTTGGGTCGTTACGCCTCCCCCCCTCCCTTCTGTCTCAGTTTCCTGGTATACCTTCACAAGTCCCCCCCCCCCGCCCCCTTTGCCATTCTCAACGCCACTCATGCCTAGAGAGGCCTCCGCTTGCATGCCAACAGGCACTCTTAAACCCGCGACACCATCCCCCAATCGACTTCATACGCACACACACACACACACACTTGTTTTTTGAGTTCCCACTGAAGTGTGACAGAAGCCACTTGACAGGTGACACACACACTTGATGTTATCGGGTCAGGGCCAGAGATTCAGCCTCTTGTGTGATGAGAGACTGTCACTCGCATTGTTTATCTACGCTACAGGAGGGGAGAGAGGGAATGACAGAGTGAAAGCGAGTGCTTTCTTTCTTTCTTTGCCATATATCACTCAAGGGGAAAGTGTGGGACTGTGTGTGTGCGTATGTGTGTTTTTCGGGTTGAAGGCAAGAAAAAGACAGAACATTGCTCCCCACAGACAAGAGAATCTTCATGTGGAATATATGGCTGCGGCCAGTGAGTAAAAACAACTTTTGAATGCTGAGGACAGAAAAAGGTTCTCATGGTCTGGATGATGACACGGTTCATTTTACAGGTTTTCTGCTGCGATGCCAGAGCAGACGAGAGCTCACAAGCAAGTGCTCTTCAATCATTTAGAGAAATGCGCTGGAGTCGGCTCACAAATTGATGTGGCTTTGTTATCGGCATTGTCAATTGATTACACCTAGGGCTATAATGACATAACTAATTGAATGTGTCCTCTTGTAAACAATTTGTTGAAACCTACAAAACACAAACAGCCACATCCTGACTTACTCTGTGCCTGTGGCTTTTAATTAATTAAAGAGTAAGTCCGATGACAACCTTCAAAAACTGTTAGCCATACCTTCAGCTGCATTCAGGGAGTGTTGTTCATGATAAACCACAACAAATATCACAGAATGAAAGGTATCTGGCAGATAATTTACAGTGTGGTTTCATATTTAGTGGTTGAGCGGCAAACAATAGTTCTCATAACAGCGACTCTGTTTGTCAGAGGCCAAGGTGAAGTGAGACTTAACTCTCTTCTACAGGGGAGCCAGGGGTCAAAGGTCATTGTTTCAGTCACTGTGGTTTCTTTTTATTTAATTGTGGAAAAAAGGAGTGAAAAAATCAAGCACTAATGTTCCTTTGTAGAAGAGACACAAAACCATGTAATGGCCATTTAACTCTTTTAAACTCTTTGGTTTGCCTTTGTCTTGAACAGTTGTACTCCTCCCATTTTATACATATAAATATAGGAAACATGCACAAGTTAAGAAGACAGTCCAGAACATGACACATAATGGTTTCTTGTTACAATAATTATTTATTAAATTTAAAATATCTTTAGCACAGGTTAAAAATTAGACACTTCCATCTACCATGAGCGCCTTGGGATTCAACATGGTTCTAACATGGTTGAAAATAAACACTCTATGAAACCAAAAAGATGTCTCCCTACTACCCCCCTCACCATCTCCATAAAATGTCACATTTGAGTTGCTAGGGCAGAGGCAAATTTGGCATATAGACAATCATCATTTTCACCGGACATAGTATAAGAAAAAAAAAGTAAATGTTTTCAACATCTCTTTTCTTTGCAAATCATGATTTGGACAATTTGGGATGAGTCAAAATTGCTTGTTGCACCAGCTTCATTGGTTGTTTAATGGTTTTGCATTCATTTAATGGACACAAATATATGCCATTTAAAAAAAAAAAAAAAAAAAAAGAAGCACACTTTAAAGCTGATGATACATCTTTTTTGGTGTGGTAACTCAAATCGCAGCCCACTTTCCACTGCTTTTAAGCAACAGTATTGCCATTGCATTTTATTGGCTGTGTTAGACACTAAGAGCGATTATTAAATGTATGCATGTGGACATGCAGATGCGACGAAAAAAGAAACTACAGAGTATGGTCAGAATGCCAACCTTCCCCTCGTATTCCCTTACCCGACTATTCCACAAACCGGTGATTTATGGTCCTTTTTGCCTCAGCCCTACCTTATGAAACATAAAAAAGATAACAAGTAACATGAGCAGAGCACTGTAGTAAATGGCAGGCCAATGCATTAGTTATCAGTAAGAAAACATTAACAGCAAAGACATATATTTTCCCAGTTTTGAAGTTGTTTACAAACCATTTGAGTTCACAATTTATTTTGTTTTTCCATGTTGGATTTTTTTTTTTTATATAATTTTTTCATCATTACATGCCATATGAGAAGTCTGGATTACAAAAGTACCTGAACAAATTGCTTGTATATTAGCATGCATAGCTGTTTGGTATTTACATCCTATTTACAGACTTGAACTAAGAAGAGAAGGGATCTACAATACATTTTCTTTCGTGGGTTTAATTTACATTTCTAGGATGAAGAACAGAAAGCAGCCTCATACTGATTTGCAGAGTACACAGGACATGCACATAAAATAGAATGTTTGCTTGACTGAACAAAGGGTGTTGTTTTTATTTCCTATAGCTGGAAAGAGAATTGCTCAATTCTGTAACAGGCTACATCTCTGACCGGTGCTACTGCATTGCATAACACAGATCTATTCCCCCCCCTTTGTCTGTATTGCGCACCAGTGTCTGAGCACAGGGGGGCTTGGAAAGGTTAATTTACGATGTTAACCGTGCCGTGAAGGGAAAAGCAAATAGGAAAGAGCATGCACAGCACCAGAGAAGGACATTAAGCTGCGGCTACATCTTTCTTTTTCTCCCTCCCTCTATCTGTCCAGTGATAACAGTAAGGCCCCCCTGATGTGTACAAAGACACAGGGCTATCACCATCCATCACTGCAGACATACTGAAAGGATCTTTCACCAGCGATCAGGCTTTAAGTGGGTGCACAGTATGCACACTTTCATATTTTTGAAATTCATGTAAATAATCCTGGTGTCATTAGTAGCCACAGGAAAATGCCCATATCAACATAACATATATTCAAGTAGATTAAAAAAAAAGACAATCATTGGACAGTTTAGTTTATAGGATCAGTGAAACACAGAGAAGACGACAATAAAGGAAAAATTCTGTTATCTACACTATACAGTAGATCATATCTGTGTGCACAGTTCACTTCTTATAAGTTACGGTAGTGTCCATTTTTGCAAAAAAGAATGGAAGACATGGATTTATTTAGACTGCAGACATTATTTGTAATCCAGGGACTAGTTACCTACTCATGGGGCGCTGCAGTCATTAAAGATATTGCTCATTTAGTGAGAATAACATTGGTATCATGTCCTCAATTCTCCCCACTATTACAGGTCCTGTGTCCACCTCCAGCTCATTTACACTCAACCTCTAATACAGGCAATCAGCAGCAGTATACCCTCACTGGGGGTCCATAAACACTCGATTTCACAGAACTGCCTTTGATAAAGGAGGGAGGTGACTGCAAGAGCATGTTAATGTGCTTTCCCATAAAGCTTATATCTGACTGGGGTCATGGAGGCCAAGTGGCAAGGGGCTGATCGCCATAGCAATAAGACCCTAGAAGCCGTTACTGCCGCTTACGACCCCTCTGACAATAATGGAGCCAACCAAGGCCTACCTTTGGATAATCAAACCCCTCATACAAGCCCATGTGGGAAATAATGTGGACATTTACTACGGTACAATTGAAATGAGGGGCCAGCACAAATTAACCTCTGGTAACAGTGAAGGGGCTCTTTTTTTGATAGGAACCATAAATTTTTAATTGTCCACCAGCAGCAGTATTTTAAACACATGTAGATATACAAAATCATGAGCTGGCCCAAAGCATAGAGACTTGGTTAAGGTTGAAACCAAGTTTAAACAATGTCATTTTAGAGAATACGATAAAAAGAAACTCCCCACTTTAAAGGCATTTCTTCAATATGGTTGATGATATTTGTCTATTTTATTTTATTTTTTTATTTCTGCTTGTATGTTGAGCTGTAAATTATGTTTTCTTCAGCTTTTGTCAGGTGTATGTGATTATACTGTATAATTTAGTGGACTAAAGACGAGAGCTTTGAAGACCACTTTGATAACATATGGTTATCCCCTGCTGTCTCACACTCTCTGCTCTGTAGGGGGGCCAGAAGGGATGTATGCATAACTTTCAGAAGTCCACAAACTTTTCACTTCTCTAAAACTGAAGGATTACACCCTGTTCACAGCAGGGGAGAACAGCATGCATCCTAGCATCTCCCCCCTTGAGCCACTTTAATCTCTATTCTACAGTCTAAAGACAAACCCTGATGTCCTCCCAAAACAAAACAAGACTCAGATTGCAGAGTAAGAGTAAATCAAATCAACTCCCCATGTGCCTGACCCTGAATGAGCGCACAATCATGGTCAGGATACACTTAGTTTGGCTATCAATGAGCTCATTCTGTGTTTACCATGTACATCAGCTTGAATTGTGTTTCAAAGGAGGCAAATTGGAGTTTAGTTAAGCTGTTTGTCCTGCTGTTAATTTTCTCCCTTTTCTGGCTCAGGTGCAGGAGACTAAATCAAGCTGTCAGAATCCAGACTGCACAGCTAAACGGTGCAGGCTGAAATGCCACCTGTGCACAGCTTCTGGCGATTTATTATTTCCCTATTTATTTATTTCTATCATGGCAACTTATTTGTAAAAGTCCCTGCTGCTTATGACAAACTCAGCTTAATTGTATATCGATACTTTCACGCATAACCTTTACGTGACAGTTTGGGGTATTCTACAGCAGCGAGTGGTTGCTAAAAAGAAGCTTCTTCCCCATTACCCTGTTTGGTTTACAGCATTTGTCAATAGTATTACACTGAGGACAACCCAGAGCATTTACTCCAGTTGAGACATTTTGGTTAATCTGATTCTCTCCACCCCTCCTTCCCCAAATCTTCTTGGGAGCCCATCTCATCTTAGTGGGGGGCTTGATGGCTAACTGCTCACCCACAGCAAAAGCTTATGTGCAGACCAGAATGAGGTTGGAGTAAAGGCTTTAAAGGCTGTATTATTCATCCCTGTCATTAGCTGTGTGACATAAGGAGGTCTGCTCTGTCTTTGCTGCTGTCTGGCTATCAGAACTACCCTCATCCACAGTATCTCCACGACCAAATCCCTGCTGTTTAAATTGCTACTTCTCAGGCTTTTGTTTCAAGTACCCTTTTTTTTGTTTTTTGTTAAAATACCGAAACAAGTAATGTACACTCAATACACTGAGTAAATTCATGTGAATCATTTTTCAAGAGTCTTATGTAAGCCTGGAGGTCAGGATTAAAGCAGAGCAGTTGATGACATGGGTGGCCTCACTGTAATCCTTTCACCTTTGACCCCTCCTCCTGCTACCCCAGTGTCTGGAGGTCACTGTTAATCATGACACCCCACCAGACGTACACAGGGGCAGTGTGTGTGTGTCTCTGTGTATACGGTATACATATGTGTGTGTAAGACAGGAAAAAAAACTGGATGCATTCACCCCTGCATATTTCTACATTAGTGTTGCTGACCGAGAGGAGCTGCTGGTTCCATATGTTTTTGTTGAATTGTTTGTTTTTTCCTTTATGCAAGTTAAGTTTTTGTCTTATAAAAAATAATAACAATATAATCAAATGATGTCATCAGCGTTACAAAAAACTGAAACAAAGGGGTCTCAAATAATGTAACAACTCTTTTAGTTTTGATATGGCCACAAGTTTTGATTATTTCAACTCTAATACTAATAATTCTGCTCGGATGTCTCTCTCTCTGAAATGCAACTTTTTCAAAATGTAATAAATATTTTTATTTATGTAAAGTGAAGCTGTTGAAAGCTTCTGGTTAATTTGAAAGGTTAAATGTATCACTATAGCAGCATTTTGATTAGTCAAAGTTAGATTTCACTATGTTACTGGGCCTGGTTGAAATTCAAAAACTGTTTAAAATACTAAAACATACCTGTAGTGTATCTTTCTGGTTTTCATGTCTCATCTCCAGGACTTGTATCTTATATGGGCTCTTCGCACAAAAGCATTAAAGCACAGCCTTTAGCCAAACACCCATGAGGCACAGGAAATTGCCTTGGATTACTGTCATTATCAGAGTAGCCAGTTTTGTACCATTGTCTGACCTACAGGTTGTTTTTCTTCCAACTGTTCTGTCTCAGTGTTTACTCTGTCACTTGGCCCCAGCGTGTGTGTGTCTGCTTCAGTGCTCCACAGATGTACGCAGTGCACACATGAGCTAGCTAGTGATGACACTAATGGAGTGTTTCGTCAGGAGGACATAGACTTATTAACCAGTTGAGAGAATGGGCTAGATGGTAATCAAATAAAGCAGAGATAAGTTAATAAGCTGTATGTGCAATGAAGTAAACTCCGCAGGATTTATCTTGACTGACATGGCACTTGTCTGCTGCTCAGTAAAGCACTGTACTTTCAACATGGTGAAGTGGAGATAACACTGTTGACATTGTTCAAAGACATAGAAACATTTAAGATAATATGTATCTCTTGGTGCTACCAAACACTGTCCTTCTGTCTTCCCCTGTTACCCTGTTTTTGTTTATGGGTGAAGCACCTAAATGACCCACTATGACTCAGACTCCTCTTTGCTTAATCCAAAAACAAGATTGTGAAGCTGCTTTATCCTGCTCTCACACTGGCCACAGATATGGATGGACCGCTTCGCTATAAGAGATTATATCTACCCAAAACAAGAGGGAAATAGGAGAAAGGAAGATTGAAAAAGACAAGGTATGGCCTACAATGGTAAGGAATGAAGGGAGCCTTGTGTCGATGTAAAAAAGAGGGGTGTGTAAACGGGGTAGGAGCAAGAAGAAATGAGGAGAGCTGGTAAAGTGTGGCCCATACAAGGAAGGTATAGGAGAAAAAAGCAGCAAACAGGGCCCGATGGGGGGTAAATCTGAATCAGTAGCTCACTATATCCTTTGCATCCCTGCCCCCCTTGTCTCTTCCACATATCCATCATATTAATATACCTACAGCGTGGCCCTCTGGGTAATATATCTTTGACCTGTGATTACGCTAACAGCTTATTGTTTGCACACTGAACAATCCCATTATGTCCATGATCTGTTTACATACAGCCTTGCTGTTTAGATTAGCATGTTGTGTGTGTGTGTGTGTGACAGAGAAAAAGAGCAAGGATGTTTCTCTATGTGTTTGTTTGCACTTTCACACCTTCGGTATATAAACGTGTGCATCTATGCATGTTTACATACATGTACTGGCTCCACTCAGGGTCACTGGCAGATGAAAGCACACATGCTGTCTGACTGTCAGGGCAGAACAACACAGTACTTGCATTTAAACGGACAGAAACAACAGATCAACCTGTCACACGTCCCCTGCAGCTGCGCAGAAATGGGGCTTTGTTTGAATTCTGAGAAAGCGGAAAGCCTTGAGGCTCAGAGAAGATCAGCACTTGCTCAATGTCTTATTTCCTACCACATACAATGTCTCATGTTTGAGTGACATCTTCATCCTTCCTGTATTTTAAACCTTCTTTAACTAATCACTGCAATGTCACAAGTCCTAATTTCAAGTTTGTTTACATGTTGACTGTAAATACCTTCATGTGATTCAAGATGCTCTGACAGTATTTCATTTAAGATGACTTCTTCATATGAATTAGTGGCACAAAGGGACATGCAAATGAAGTAAAACCAAGTACCTGTTTTTTGCTAAAATGAGGACTTTTCTTGGTATAAATTATAGGATGCATTCATGTGAGTTTGATCACTGTGATTGTTTTTAGCAAAAAAGCAATCAACGGGACCTTTTTTATGAAAGTGGTCAGCAGAGACATATCCAGAAAGAGTACAGATGCAGTGGGCAGCCACTGAGGAGTCACTGATGTAGAAGGTTAAAAAGTATTTAACCACAAGTCTGAACATCTGGTTGAGCTGAGAGCCATGCTCACTTAGACAAGGACAGGACATGAGGTCAAGACGGCCCAGTGAGCTGTATGATGCTGTAACAGTCTGAGGTCAGGGGGTTTATTGAACTCTCCAAGGTGGATGCTGGTCAGAAAATAGTATTTTACAGATGTACATACTTGAAAGTAAGCTTGGTACCATGTTAAATCTTGGTCAAAATAGTATCTTTTTTTCTATTTTTTGCCTATCCTTTCATCTGAGCCTTGCTTCCTTTCTTTTCTCCCCTCCTGTCTGCTCTCGGACTTCTCTGGCAGTGCGTACACTCATTGAAATGTGCAAATCCCTTTGACATAGGATGAATAGACAGTTGCTGGCAGGATGCCCCATGCCACTTTGTGCGCTGCCACTTAATTGGAGCGCCCCAGTTCACCCCCACCTCCTTTCCTCTCCTAACCACTCACAATGTGGCCAGGTTCTATCTGACATCAAAGGCGAGGCTGTGTTTCCCTTCAAGAGGTTTCAAACCTATCAGTGCTGCTGGACCTTTCACAATAAGAACGAAAGCGGTAAAACTATTTCTGTCATGTCACTGTGCATTTTCTCAAATCAAAGTAAGGAGATGTAAAGCTGACAAAGAGTTTGCATCGGTTAAGAGGGTCAATCCAGTGACTACCTGCACAATCTCTTCTATGAGTAATGGTCACGTTCCATCTACAAGTCAACATGCAGAGTACAGCATTTGAGACTATACATAGTGGATACACTGTACATATATACAGCAACATATTTGAGTGGTGTTGTGTATGATTGTGAGTCTGTGCATGCACATTTGTGTGTGAGTGTGTCTGTGTAAAAGTGATTAAGTGTTATTTTTGTTTCCCCGTTGCCATGTGCGTCCGTCAGTAGCATTCAACACTCCTCATGACGCTGTGGGGACATGCAGCAGAGATGGACACTGTGGGGACAGTAGAGGTTTCACTAATAAGTTATGATTTTCTGGATGCAAAGTACACACTGAGAGGTAGAGGATGCACAAAGGTGGAAGTGAGGTGTTCAGCAACCTAGTATGTTCCTTAATGTCCATGCAAAGTTGTTCTGTCTTCACCACTGATAGGGTAACCTTTGACGTTGTTTGTTTATTGGCTTATCACATTATCTGTCAGTCCATTTGGTTATCTTCATAGTCCGTGGAAGATGGAGGTCAGAGTCCTTATGTTTACTATTGCAATCAGTAAGATGGTGCTTTGCTCCATGTTTGGGCTCAGAATTAGAGCACCATTTCCAAGATGCAAAGACAAAAGTGGCCCTCTCAGGCTGACAGCAGCTTTGCTACAGGAGTTACAACCCCTCACTGGGAGGGACAGGACAATTATTGCCATGGAAAAGAATGAAAAGGTAGACAATCATTTAAAATAAAATATTAATGTTAAAAATACTATTTAGAAGTACCAAGTTGAACTCATGGCTTGGGTGTATGCCTGCTTTTCCTCTTCAGTTTGACCATTTGTTTCCTGGAGGAATTGATTAATGGTACAGAAGAAAATTATTATTTTTTAATCTGTGTAAGGTGGTCAAATAATAACATTAGCTATAGCTTATGCTGTTATGCATCTATTTGAATACACAGGAAAAGTTTCCAGATATCCGGGACAGTTTTTAACTATCAGAAAACAGGTATTTTAAACTTTTACAAAGGTCATTTTGAAAAATCCACATCCACATGGATATCTGTAATCTACTGGGGGAGTGGTGAATATACACTGTAGTTGTTCCATGCTGTTGTCTGTATTTGTCTCTATTTACATATACTAATATGGCAAGGAGAGGAAGACTAGGCCATTATGTAAAGAGAATAAGAAGAATAAGAAGTACAGTTTTTACAGTCCAAATAACTCTAAAGAGTTGAGAAATGATACTGGAAATGATAATTACATGGTCTCTGAGGAGGTAAGAAGAATACTGACTTCATATGGAAAATACTGAACCATGAGTTCTCTATCCACAGTCATGAAGGTTTATGAATTTGGCGAGAGCAACTTGGTATGTTTCCTATATTAGGAATAAGAATAGGGTTTTATTATGATCTATTTACAGAAGCATGCATCGATGATCTTCCCACCAAAAAGAAAATAGTCCTTCCAATGTATATATCTGGTGTTGTCAACCAGCTCATTAGTCCGTCTGTTTTTATATTTTTTTTTCTTCTTTTTTTGTGTTTCATAGAAAAAAGCTGGAGGTAAAATATCAGGGAGGGAAACGGGAGTAGTAAGAGGCTTTCAAGAATTTCACTGTAGGGATTTCGGAGGATTTCAGCGCGTCTTGTCTTTTGTTCTTCAGTGAAGTCGTTTTTGAATGTTGTGCTTTGTAGGTGTCTTCGTGCGATTGGTTAGCCGCTCTGATGTCATCACGGCTCAGTCAGTAGTATATCTGTTAACAGAAAGAGAAAGACAGCAGGGAGAGGAGAGGAAGGGTCGGACAAGAAGAGAAAAAGAAGCTGTTAAAGTGTGACAAGGACCACCAAATTCTTTCACATAATTTTGTATAGTGCATGAGCGCACACAAACACACACATACAGTCTTAAGTGCACCAGGAGACAGTGAGTAAACTTCATGGGACCTCTGTCTGAGTCTGCCCATCCAGGGTTCATGGTGACACCATGAGTCACAGTTGCTGTATTTGGGGGGTGGGGTGGGCTCTGCTGTCACGGTGCCAGTGTAAAAACAAAGGCAAAGTGACCACCCTGTGAGTGTACATGGCAAGCCCACTTGGCTCAGATTCAGAGTGACAGTGGCATCAGCATGGGGGGTGACTCTTTAATCAGCTTCAATTAAGGCCAAGAAGAGACGAGCAAATTCAATGAGGATGAGTCCACTCCATGTATGCTTCCCTTTACATTATTTCATCTCCTCATGTTAAAAACCTTTGAACGCAATAAAATAATTAATTTTTTCTGCATTTTTTGTTTTTAAATTTGTTTTTGAAATGCACAAAGTTTGGTGACACCCTTTAGCAGCTTGTGCACTGTGTAAGGATGATTCATGTGTAGAGGAGGAGAGTTTTGTGGGTGGGCCATTAGACACACAGCCTACAGTGGAATTCAGATACTATCTACTGGAGATCCAATTACATTACGCTACCGTAAAGGTGCCTAGACTGCACCCTTTATAAATCACCATAAACAAAGTAAGCACTGACATTGACATTGCATTGCATACCATTACAGCCCCACTCACACTTGTAAAATCTGAAGTTATTATTTTTGTCTTATAAACCAGGCTTGTTTATAGATGGTGTAATTTATTAGCCATAAGATATTTGATTTTGTTTTTATTTTCACCTTAAATGATATTGGTATCCCCCAAAGATATGGAAAAGGAAGAGAGAATTTGTCAAATTATTAAAAAAAGACAAGACTATAATTTTATACATACACCTTACATTATGGCAAAATCTCATTTTTCCACTATTACTGTCATCACAAACACATTCAAAGGCCCCTCTCTCTGTTTGCCTTCTATCACTTACAACAGAAATCACTGCAAGCTATACATCTATTTTGTCCACCTTTTACACAGCAGTGAGCCATGTTCCATGAGCTTATATTCTCACAACTGAGATCAGAGCCGTTGCCCCAGGGCATGTTGCACCCACTCCCAAAGAACAGCAACAGTCAAGACTTCAGCCCTTTAAGACCCTCTGTGGTCCCAGGGTGTGTGATAACAGAGTATGTGATGGGAATGCAGGGCCATTTGGACCTCCAAAGCCAGGTGTTAGCACTTCAGCTCACTGCCTCATCAATAATTGACAGAGGCAAACCAATCAGAACAATTTGCTCCCCACAGCGAAGTGCTAGAGCAGTCTAACACCGGTGAATCATTAATGAGGCAATTAGCTGAAATGGTTAGATGGTTAGCCCTCACTGGCAGCGCTCCTGTGACGCTCCGGCGACAGGTCCTTATACAGAAGCTGCGCATGATGGAGTGATGTACAGACCAACACAGGCAGAGGGAGAGAAAGAGTGGAATCGCACGACAGCGCTCGGAGACCGAGCCAAGCCTCTTTAAGGTTGGAGTGCAACTTGTGTCAGGGATGCCAGCTCTCCATCTGTTGACCACTGCTCAGAGGGCCAATAATGGGAACAAACCCAATTGGCCATTACCATGGGAGATTGACCTTTATTGGTTGTTGTTACCATTGCACAGACCAACAGAGGCTGTATCCCGGGTGATTCAAGTGTGGGAGAGCCTTTATGGACATGGATAAAATCGACCTCAGTGACATCACTCAAAACATGGGGGAAGCAACAGCAACAGTAACAGTAAAGATGGAGTTTGCCTTTGAAGAGCAGAGATCCTGGATTGTTGTTTGAGAGGAAAATCAAAGGCCCAAGGGAGCTGCTCACAAAGCCTGATCGATTGGCCATATTGGAACTATTTCATAGTTTATCGATGCTCCTCTGCCTGCTCTCTCAGCCCTGGGTCCTGTACAGGCTCAATTAAACCAGCAACCTTGATGTGAGGAACAAACAATGCAAACACAACATACTGCACGGATTATTCCCAAACACACACACACACACCTCTGCGTTGTCCTATCTTAAGTAAATATTTTACACATTGTCTTTTTCGTTGAGGCTAGAGGAGATTAAAATGACTTTGTTTACTGTTCCTCATTTAAAGCTTTTTTCTTGCAAAAAGGACAATATTTCCCCTTTAATTTAGCCTCCCAATCATCCTAATGCATTTCCAGTTTAAATCTGTCTGTGTGACAGAAGGATTTAGAATGAGAGTGAAGAGAGGAAGCGATACAGAGGGAGCCAGACTGAAACAGAGGAGGGGGAGCAATGCATACTAAACTGTTAAGCTTCATTGCTGTAGTAAAACCTTCTAGTGTGCAATGTCAGTCCACGAGTCTGTTCCACACAAGTCATTCTGATCAAAAACTATAGAATTAGATTTCAATATACTGTGTATGATGCTTTTACTTAAAATATACAAGAATCAGAGTACATTGTACTAACTGGAAATGACAGACATGAACATTGTCCATGACTGCAATACTATTACCAATTTCAAATTCAAATTTCAATTTTAAAATATTTGCTAATTTGTTTCCATTTTTTTTCAAGCCATCTCTACACAATTTGAGTTGAATGTAAATTTAAGTGCACTACTGGTGGAAAGGTTGATGAAGATTACTTCAAACAAAGTACAAGAAATAATCAGTGCATCACCTCATTTGGACAAAAACCTGCAAAACTGGAATGAAGAGATCACCAAGAATTCTGTTGGCTTTCAAGGGTGCACAATTTACCCATCCATGATTTACATTTTACATTTAAAGCCCAATGCATTCAATACAGAAGTCACCTATTTTTAACCAGATTCATCGGTAAGTGAATGTGTGATCTTTCATTAATACACTGTCAATTTAAGTATGATGACATATTTTAAAGCCAGTGGGAGATGAAGCAATTTGCAGAAAAAAGAAAATAGCTCCAGTGATCTGCGCTATTATTTGCCCCCCTTTTAAGACTCAAGGAGCTCGATTTCCTGCTGTCTGTGACAATCCCTCCGGCGGATTGATAAGTAACGCTTCTTAAAGCAATCAGTTTGAAAAATAACTTAGTAAAGTGATAGCAAGCATTTCACAAGGGCAATGGAACATAGATAATGCTTGTCTCGGTTAATTTAATAACCACAAATTTAGATATATTTTATCCGGAAAAACATAGAGGCTGAAACAGGCCTCGGACCTGTTTATCGAATCTGTTCAAAATAATTTAAAAAAAAGTTTTTTGTTTGTTTGTTTGTTTTCAGAAAACTATGAAGTGGTCATAAAAGATGAACCAAATTGTTTCCTTTGGAATAAATCTATTTACTGTCAATGAAAATAAAACATTTTTAAATTGTATTGTTTTTTATTGTGTTTGTGTGCATGTGTATTTGTGCTGATAATTACTGCTTTTGAAAAACAGAATGCAAGTAATTGATTAGTCACTATGTCTGCCTGTGTTGCTGATATTGACACTTGTGCAGATATTGTAGACAGATGATTCACTTTTATAGCCCTCTCAGGACGCCGTCTTCAATAAATATTTGCAAACAGGAAATTTGCAGTATGACTTGAGAGAGTCATAACCCTGGCACCTATGTGTTTTGAGATTAACATGTAATTAAAATAGTAAATCAATATTTATTAAGCAGTAGTAAGAAAGACTGAACAATGTAATCAGGTCAGATAATGAGCCACTGGATGGAGAAGGGTACTTTAAAGTAGCATTCTGCAATGCAAAGAATGCATGGTTTTTTATTATTATTTTTAGCAAAACCCCAAATATTGTCGACTGAATTTTCTCCCACACATGCATGCACTTTGCACACACATTCACATCCACAGTCACAGGTACAGAAACCTCACTTCAACCTGAGATCCCCCTCCTTTCCAAGCCACACTTTTTAAATGTGGAATCTACACTTGTTCATATCTTTACCACATATTTCTCACAGTTATCACTTTAAGACTTTAACGCTTGCAGTAGCTGCAACCGCAGAGCGAAAACACCTGACAATACCCCCTAAACACACACACACACACGCACACACACACACACAGACTTATACAGACCTCCACCTCTCACAATATTGTACACAAAACAGGCCCCACCGTCTATACTTCCCAGCATCTAACTGGGGAAGAAAAAGAGACGATGTTAAAAGCTTAATGGATGGCTCCTCTTATTGTTTAAAAATTGCTCGACATATAAATGGCTGAAGAAAACCTTGGTTGGCCTCAATTATGCATTGAAAATAAAGTTATGAGCTACAGGCTGAATTATTGATGCTGGCACCGGGAACAAGAACATGTTGGCAATGTGTCACTGCTTTTTTGCTGATGCTTCATCTTGTATTGATAATTTTTCATCTAAAAAGCCCATGAAGGCTTGATCTGTGAAAGATGGAAAAACACACCATGGGTATTCGAAGTCTAATGCGATAATACTGGAAGAGGAAAACAGATAACATAAAATGAAGTAACATAATGGGTAAATAAAATGAATAAAAAGAAATGTATAGCTTTAAGACAGGACTTAAATGCTGTCTGCTGTTTAAGTAATGTAAGCTCACTGAAATGTTTATATATTTTTCCCTTTTACAGGATTAAGGCATTACATTTTCAACCACCTCACGTCCTGTGTCCCTATATTTTATGTGTGTATATAAAATAGAGCATAAAAGCACTAAGACTCTTGGTCTGGGGACTGTCGTTTGCGGCTGACACACTTTCTGAAATGCAAATACTTGTGGTTCATCTGCCGATAGCCTCTCTCTACCCTGTTTATCTTACTAACTCTGTCTCAGTTAACTACTCTCACACACTTACATTCACACAGAGCCACAGTACACACATGCAGGCAAGCATCAAAAATGTGCAGAACAAGTAAAAACAGTGCAAACCTTTGTTGGTGTTTTAATAATATTTTTTCAGAGTTAAACACATGAAGCCAGAATGTCGGACAAAAAGAACCCCCCAGAGGCAGACTCTCTGTTTAAAATGCTTAGTGCACAAACACAATCAGAGTGGAAGAACAGTGTTTCCCCGATGTCAAATTTTTTATCTTTTAATTCTCTATTAATGTTCTGACTAGGACTGTGTATTCTGCATCTGTAGCATGAAAGAACGCATGTCTCATTTCTTTATGCAAACCTGTTTTGTACAAGAACAAATAAACCTTGATACCTTGATAACTTGAGTTAGGTGCGACTGTTATATATCGTGATACTTCCCTTTCATTTTATTGATAAAATATATATTTTGGCATTTTTACATATATAAATTATATTTTTCTTTTTTGAGGAGGCTGTGACCATCACCAGCACCACAACCTGGTTAAAAAAAACAGCAAAAAAAACACATGACTTCTCCCCCTCATTTTTTAAATAATTGTTTTTTTATTTGTCAAAAAGACCAAAACACAGGTCTCCAACAAACTAAGCAGATAATGCTAAATGACTTTTCACTGAATAAAGTTGATGTTCACCATGTGATGCCAGAAAATAGGTCCCCCTTTGTGTACAGGGGTGCATGTTTGTGTTTTTCAGAACACAAACAGAAATATAAAAATTATTTTCTTTGTATTAATGTCTTCATTGATTGAAAGTTTGAATCTGTCCCTACTTTGGGGTCAAGTGTGACTTTGCAGCTCTGCAGTGAGTAGTTACTGTAGCTTGCCTCACTGACTTTCGGTAAATCATCCGTTCGTCAGTTCAGACCCACATGCCCACACATAGCGCACAAAATGATTAATGAAAATCATTCAAAACAAATACCAATTCACATAACGCTTAAGCTTTGGTTCTCCACCTACAGAGCTGCAGTGTAACCTCCATAGTTACATTGGTGGTTGAGTCAGGGAGTACTGAGCTCTTATCTCTGTGTATATATCAAAGATAAAGTCAGGAAAGCTCTTTCCATGCAGTTCATGGGAGTAAATTTACTGTTAAAGAGACCACAGTGGAGACACCGATTACCCAATCAGATCCTGTGTTTGTAGATCAAGCCACAATGAGAGCAGCACCGCACTCTTCTAGTGTTTCACAACCTTCAACAGTCTCTGTGCAGCAAAAACACACTCTGAAGTAAAAGTCTGTCAGTAATTGTTGAGAGGCTGTGATGAGACTAATGTTTCGCTTTCTTTGTGGTGTTTTAATTACTTTTTCTTTTTTTTTTTAAATTCAAGTGCAAAGTGAGCTGTCATTTTCATTATTCTCTTCTAGATATTTCATGTAGTTCCATAAAGCTTGTTTTATTTAATTTCACACATGCACATACGGATCACTTCAGAAGAAACAAACAAAAACTACCAATTAAAAATGCTTTCATCTCTTTCCTCTCCTTCACTCTATGTCCTTTAAAAAATTCTGCATGCCTGTAGAGATAAAATTGCTTTTAAAACACTTCAGTTGAGTCTTAATATCTTTGTATTCTATCATTCCAAATGCTGCCTATATGGACATTTGTTTTTCTTTCCTTTTCTTTTTTTGTTGACGTAATACCATATCACTCTATGCATTTATATTTATTAGGGACGGTATTAGTTTTAATTTGTTTATTAATGCTTTTATATATTATGATTAAAAAAATATATTTTTTAAAAACGCTTTCTGAAGTTATACAATTATGTAAATAACTCTTTTAAATAAAGAAGTAAATAAGGTGAAAAGGTTTACTTTTTTAATACTGTATGAAGCACCTTAGCTCTTTAAAAGAGAGAGTTGCAATTGTGTATACAAAGGCTGAGCTGACATTTTCAGGACGCACCATCAAAAAGCTCAATGAATCATATGTCAACGTTTGAACACAGAAATGTCGAGAGAACTTAACCAAGACAGTGGGATAAAAGGACAAAAAAAAAGGCAGAAACTGAAACTGAGCTGCAAAATGAGAGCCTGTGATATTTCTCATGGAGCATTATGACTGGCCTCAGCCGGCGGCCAAGCTCAGGCCATTCAGAGTCAAACATTCACAACGTCTCCTGGCATGATTCACTGAGCAGCACTCAACGTTAATGCGCTGCTACAGGGGAGAGGATGTTGTAGTGGGTGTCTGACTCAAACGACCAGAGGTCACGTCTACGCCTCACTTCTACATGTCCATACCTCTGCAGCCCACTCATGTGCGCCTTTGAATGTGCAGCACAGCTTTATATATATATATATATATTAAGAAAAGAAAAAAAATCTGCATGTGGCTATATTTTCTGCTCTGTGTCAGTTTCATGCTGCCATGACTCAACTTCTGTCATGCTTTGGTCTTTCATCTCCATAACAGAGACTGCTGAGACACTCTTACTTTTATTTCCGATAAATGACTGATTTTATGTTCAACTGGCAGTCGGAGGCCACTGTTAACCTTTCCACACCTCTGCAACGGTGTGTTTTTCACCTCATTTGTGAGGTGTGAGAAGTGTGTGATGCTCATGAGCCGCCCACTCGCTTCCCTTCTAGGGTCCCCATAATGCTAGCCTGTGGAGGAGCCGCCGTGGAGATCAATACCCATCAGACCACTAAAATAAATACATTTATCACACCCTGCTGCTCGCAACAGTGCAGGTTTACAGCATGTTACATCTGATTGGAGGCAGAGATACCAAGGCGTATCTACCAGAAGCTACCGTCGAACTTGAAGAAAGAAAAAAAACAAACAATTCTTGACATTTTACATGATGTTGAGCAAGAAGATGACAGACTTCATTCTCTCTCTCTCTGCGGTTCAAAAAGAACAATACTTTTGACTGCGCTTCGTGTGGCTTGAGCGAACTCCCTGGGTTTTAAAAAAAAAAAAATCTCATGCGAGGAAAAATGTTCCTTCTGTCGCCCCTCTGCTGCAGATAAAGAACAGGCGTTTGAGTAATTATGGTGCATTATCGCCAAGGAACGTTTCATTGCTACATTTTAAGCTGTGTAGTGAGCGGTGACAAACGAACGACCATTTTAATTTCTATCAGGAGGAAAAACACATGGCTGGAGCCAATGAAGTCAGCTCCCTCGTTCTGCCACTGACTGAGACCATCTGGACCAAATAAAGTTTTTCCCTTTGAATCAACAGCTGTTGAAAATTACTCTCTTTCTCTATATATATATCAGTGTTTTTTTTTTTTTTCGTTTGCCCTCCTTTTAAAACCAACCATGTTTGTTTTATTGTTTCAGTTTAGTGCCAGATTTGATCAGTGCTCACAGAACAAAAGAGAACAATGCCTGACTTCCCAAAATGCACCTGTTTCTCTTCAGTTTTTTCGTGTCCATGCGTGTCTTTGGCTCTATATCTGTCTCTCTCTCTCTCTAACCTGCTCTCTCCGTGGTGGTGATCGAAGGGTTGACCGTGTCAGTCAATCTGTCAGGAGCTGACAGTTTTACAACACATGCACTACACTGATGGGCACCATCACTCAAGTAACGATTGCCCCCCACTCTGAAATCGAAAGACAAGAGAGCGAAAGGGTTTGAGAGGATTGAAGAAACGGAAGCAGTCGTAGCTGACGGAGAAGTAGGGTGAGAGGAAAAAAAAAAAAGAGCTCGATTTATCTTAGTTTCATCTATGAAACTGTTTAGTGTTTTTTTTTTCTAGATTTTCAGAAGGTTTTGAACTCAGAGGTAGATTTTCCATTCTGTGCTGCAGAGACGGAATCACCGTGGTTTTCTTTTTTTTTTTCCGCTGGCCATAGAAGTGTTTGTTCCACTCCACTGGCAGAAACATTTTTAACACTTTTTGTCCTGGATTAGTCACTCAAATATTTCGACAATGATATTTTTTAAGCCCTGATTGTTTTAATACGTGATTTACACAGCGTCACCCGCTGCATTTCATATGGTTTTTCTAGAATTAAATCCCTCGTTCTCTATGTCACTTTTACCTGCAGCTTTTTTTTTTTATTCATTTCTACTATTGCATGTGTTGCTTAGATGGCACACATATTCATTCTGCCAGTATATACACTATAAATAATAGGTATTTTTTTTTTGTAGCGTTTTTCCACCTGCTAGTTGAAAGCAGAAAGTGACGGGAAACCTAAACGAAAGTTTCATGTCAGACCTGACGGCACACGTTCTAGACGGCTGGGTCAGCAGGAAGCCTCAAGTATGCATATTTGAGCCTGCAAGACATTTTAAACTAATTTGAGAATATAAATGACCTAATGGTTTCGGGAAGATGGAGATTTTTTTTTTTTTTCTTTTTAAATTAATAGCGTACAAAATAAACCTCTAAAGTGAAGTGAAGCGAATGCACCATGAAGACAGAAATAGAAGTTCTTACCAAACGACAACCACATGCCGCCTTATTTAGGCAGCAAAACAGAAATTGGAAAGTCTAATATTTAATCCAGTTCACACTCACTGAATGATATTTGAGAAACAGTTCAGCTGTTTTCTTCTTTTTTGTAAGCAACAAAAAAGAAGAAAAAAAAAGAGTGCCTTTGAGGGAAATGAGTGGAAGCAGAGCAGATAACAGCAACAAACATGACTGAAACAAACATTTTTTAATTATCAACAATTTAATCACTAAATGCTTTGATCAGAGCGAACAAAATTTGAATCACAGATACTAATAGACAAAATGGGATGACATTTGATTTTGAAATAATTGTGACGTTTGACAGTAGTGTAGATGAATTAACAAAAAAGTGCCATAAATTGAAATACAGCCCGAGCAGTTGTCTATCCGGAGACCCGGGGGAGGAAAATCCTAAGTGTTCCCTAGGAAGCAGGAGGCAAAAAGCTGCCCAGAGGAGAGACGCAAACGGGCCAATCTGTTTGTCTGTTTATGGGGGGAATGGCAGCAGAAGCATCCTGCCACCCCACACTGTCATATGGGAGCCGGGCGCCCGCAACTGCATGCTTAATGACGCAATTTATTCACCCCGTCACCAAATCTTTGCCTCTCTGTTTTCCCTCGTAGTCTTACACGTATGCACTTCCAGTCTTCCGTCCCGGTTGGTATATTCAAGTTTAAGTGCGGAGGAGTGTGTATGTGGACGGCGAGACGTAAGACAAAAGTGCGGCTCTTGAAAAATGTGTCATGTCCCACCACAAACTCAGGAAAGGGGGTCTCGGTTCTTTCCCAGTGACGCACTCACAAAGCGTTCGGTTGTGTTTTGAGCAGCTTTGTGATGCATTTCAGTGACATCTGGGCCAACGTTTCCAGAGCATCGATCAGTCTGTAGCTCTGGAAGGTCTCTCAAAAGCTTTATTCTTAAATCTATGCTGACAGGCGATGACATGATGGAGACGGCGCTGCTGAATTGATTGTGTCCTCTCTCTCTCTCTCTCTCTCGCTTGCACTCCCACTTCCCTCGGCCTCTCTCTCGCTCCCTCCTCTCCCTCGCCTCTTCGTCCCATCACTCTCTGCCTTCTTTCTTTCCCTCCCGCGCCTCCTTTTCTTTCCTTTTTTTTTTTTTCCTCCTCCCTCCTTCCCTACTCATCGCCTGGATGTGTCGAGCACAAGATGTCAGATTATTTCCCAGCAGACACTGCGCTGTGTGACAGAGGACCGGAGCCGTATATCACTGAATGACACTTCTTCTGCCACCCCCTCCCCCCAATTCCCCCAACCCCCCCCCCAGACAACATCAAATATGGACGGGCCTTTTTGATAACTTAAAAGGCCTGTATTAGGAGAGGAGCCGGTACTTAAACAAAAGCAAACAAAGTGTTTCATCTGTCATATTTGTCAGCGAGCCATATGTGTAGTGAACGGCTTTAGTATCAGAGGAGGTAAACCACACGATATCACACGTTACGAGACTCCGGAAAAAAAAAAAAAAAAAACAGCTCAGTTCAGATTCTGTGACATGTCAAAAGAGGCGACACAATCATTTCATTTGCTGTCACTTTTGTTTTTTTTTTTTTGTCTTGTGTAGCGGACAAATCTTTTTTTTAAAAAAAACATATTTAAACTTAACTTGTCTTAATAAAACATGTGGTATCTTTCAAAAGCTTTTTTTTCTTAACCTTTTATTATTTTCATGTCCACTAAAACTGGGCTTCAGTCCATTTCTTGTAATTCTAATTGAATGCACTGAGGGCTTTGGCACGGGTGGGGTCGGCCCAGTATACAGGCCAACCGCTCAGCATATTGTTTCTATGGCACCTGTCCCCCCAGATTAATAACTCCAAGGTCTGCGCTGGCAAAGCATGCATGGATAGCAGAAATTACAATACTAATTCAGGACCAGGGATTTATACACCAGCCTCTCTTAGGATTTATGGCGAAGCGAGCAGGAGAGCAGAAGAGAGAGAGAGGGAGCGAGAAAGGGAGGGAGGAAGAGAGACTAATAATGCTTGGAAAAGTGATTAGCTCAATGGGAGAAATTGTGCGTTTGTAGTCCTGCGATTATTATTGTGTTTCTCATCACATAATGAGTTTGAACAATGCAGTTAATGGTATTATTGGCGGGCCACCAGAAACGGGGGTGTATATAAGCTTGATAGCACTTTTTCATCAATAAATCACTCCAGTGCACATGGCAATATTTAAATCTATGTTATTAAAACTGTTGGAACAACACTATCAGATTTATGTTGTGTTATTATATTATGGATTGATTATCATCATCACAGGCATATCTGATTTGCGTGGAGGCAGCTGGAGCGTGG
>JAQNCA010000001.1:16530718-16543214 GCA_029783725.1 Acanthurus tractus
ATCAGATTTATGTTTTGTTATTTTATTATGGATTGATTATCATCATCACAGGCATATCTGATTTGCGTGGAAGCAGCTGGAGCGTGGTTGGTTTAATCCATTTTGATTGCTCTGCAGAGGAATGCCACTGCTTTGCTTGAATGGACAGCTACTTGCCGTGTACCACTGATGACTGGCTGAGGGAGGAAACAAGCCAAAGTGTTTTTTTTTTTCTTTCTCTCTTCCTTCCTTGTTTCTCCATTTGTGCTAGTTCTTGTTTCTACCGCTAAAAGATATGTCGACCTGTTATAAAAACTCCTTTAAATTTCTCCATCCTCCTTTCTGGTACCGTCCCAAAAGAAAATAAATCACAATGGAAAAAAAAGCAAAACACTGTACTGAAAACAGCACATCTGCTATTATTACCACCTCTTTTGCTATACTGGGGGTCATTTATCTTGGTAAGACTTTGAGACATAGGGAGTTTTTATTAACGTTATTTGATGAGAGCATTATGAATCATTTAAAATAATCCGAAAGCCAGTTGTATTTCAGTGAAAGAAGACAAATGAAAAAGAGCTGCATAAAAGGCACGCTGGCTTGTTCAAGTAATCTCAGTGGCATTAGAGCAGAGAAACAGAGGCAGTGGGAAGAAAATATGTTAAGCCAGAGAAACACAGCGGTGGAAAAAGAAGGAACAGGAGTGTGACCACCGCACAGACTCTGCTCTCTGTTTACAAAGTAGCCCGATGTGAATTTAATTATAATCACTTTGTTTATTCTGTTTCGTGATAAATGTGTAAATTTGGGGAGGTCGGACAATGAGAGGAGAGATCAGTCTTTCAGCACAGAGAGGCATTCAAGTACGTCTGCTCCACGATACGGCAGCAGAATTACCGGCCCTCAGAACTGTGACAGCCCTGAAATTACAATTGAGTTTCAGTCCTTTCCAGCTTTCACACCTTCCTCCTTCTCCCTTCTCCCTTGTTCTCCCTCCCTCCCCAATGCTCTCTTTCTCATTCTCTCTCTCTCTTTCCCTCTCTCTCTCTCTGACGGCTCAATAACAGGTGCCATGTTAAGAGAGCTGTTACAGCCGTCCCTGAGTGGTTGTGTCAGCAGCACTGTTAGGGTTGAGCCTTCCAACCTGCTCACCATGCAGGAAATAGGAAAGAGAGAAGGATGGAAAAAAAGTCTCTCCAGCCCCAAAATGATGCCCGCTGGGAGCCATCGTGCACTAAATTTTGCCGGGTGGTTCTCCCCTGTTTTCTGTCTTGTGGCCCCTGGACTCCGATTTACAGACAGAGCCATATTGGGCCTTTCTGCATGGTGGGACCAAGCAGCTGTGTTCAGCAGAAAAAAAAAAAAAAAAAAATGACAACCACGAAATAAAGAAATAAATAAACAAATCAAGAAACACATAAGAAAAGCTTATTTCTTTGCACATGCTGGAATAAGGGCTTTTTGTGTGCCATCTGCAGAAAATTAACCGCATAGTCGGACCTTGATTGCAGTTTGGCCTGACTATTTAAAAACACCCTAACTAAAAAAAAAAATCCTCCTATCCACATCAAAATTAATTCATAAAAGTTCTTGTGTACCTCTTTTTACTTGAAGAGCCAATTTACTGCTCAGGGACTCAGCCGATACAGATATTGCCTGCCTTTTAACACAAACAAGCAAAACGCCGTCATGATTGCTCATCTTTAACTCGTCTTTTAAGCGCACTCCTTAAGATTTGAGAGGTTCTTGGCAAAATCTATGCAAATGAAGCTGCTTTGTGAAAAGACGCATCACCATGCGTGAAGCCTGAAGCGGGCAATAATCACAGACGGATTGTGGGCAAACAAGAGACGCTAAGCACCTCAAACCTCTGTGTGCAGCAGAGACACACACAGGGAAACACACTGCAGGGTGAGGGAGATAAGTCAAACAGTCAGGTGATTGCTCAATTTTTGTTCGCTGATGAGCAACAAAGCAACATTCCACATTTTGTTAACCTTTAAAACTTTTAATTTCTGTAGATTTGTGGCAGACTGCTACAGACACTTTGACGGAGGGCAAAAGAAGAAGACAAAGTCAAACGATCAGGCTTTTGATATACCTGTAACAAGCACACAAGCATATGGACTTGGCATCTCAGCATGTTTTCCCTTTCCTTTTGAGGGGAAGGAGAGTTGGAGATATGTTAGCATATAGGCGGTCTAAATATAGCCTCCATACCATCATAGGGGCGTTTCATTTTACGCATACACAAATAAAAAAAAATTATAAATTTCAAAGGTGACCTGATGGGTTTCATTACAGCTGATTGATCGTCTTTTAAGGGGGTGTAACTAAACGGACAGGAGACATTACACCTTCAGAATCCTATATAGGGCATACGTACAGGCCGGTAACCTACAGCACCTATATGCAGTGAAGCAGTGACGCATTGTGCACCTGAATAATATGTCTGCGGGTCTCTAAACGTTTGTTTATTCAGAAAATTTTGGCATCAAAAATAGATGTCAGATAGTCAGAAACTATTTTTAAAAAATGCTGTTTTTTTGCTACCTTAAATTCAAACTAAAAGTTTGTTCTGAAAGAGAGGGACTTTTTTTTCTTTTAATCACAACACAACTGCAGTTTGTCTTTGTGGTCGAGTCCAGTCACTCAGACAAAAATTAATGAAAACAAAACTTAAAAAAAAACTCAACTGCTGTTATGTTTTAGTACAATATCCATAATTTTTACTTTTTTCAAAAGTAGACAAATCATCCATATTGTTTTTTGAATCCATTTCAGCAAACCTTCTTTAAAAAAATCATACATTGTCCATCTCACAGAATTTAGCAAAAAAAAAAAAAAAAAGTGTGGATAAAGTTCATAGTAGTTTCAGTATTCTATTAAATGTAATGTACAAGTTATTTAGGGCAGATTTTGCATTTCTAACTGTCATTCTGGTTGATGGAGTAAATGAGCTCAGAGGGGAAAAAAAATACATTTCTTTTTTTTTTGCAATTAGGAATGATGGTGAAAGTTCCAGAGCAGTTATTTTTATAGATGTCTCTGCACTCTTCTGTGAGTGTTTGGGAACAAAGCAGCGATCTGTGCATCTCTCCTATGAACAAGTAAATAACCCCTGCAATTCATCACGAGAACAAGAAGGAAATGTCAAGGGCAAAGGAGGCCTTGTTTTTGTCGAGGTCACACACACAAAATAACATGTATGCAGAAACAAACACACACACATATGCACAGACACACACACACACATATATATATATATACATGCTGCACTGTGACCACACTGCACTGCCTAGAAGTTGAGGCATTGACAAATCACTGAGACCTGAAAGTGGGGCCGAGGTGGGACTAATTGAAATGAACTTTAAAAAAGGGGGGGACACCTAATTAAATGTGAACTTTCTATCCTGTGTTTGTGTTGAAATCATGGGGTCTAAATTTAAGCTCACTTTTGTTTGGCCAAACCTGGTGATGCAGGCAAAATAATAACACCGACGAACATGGAGATGGAATAAGGTCATTGTTTTTCCTCAGTGAAAACATATTTCTCTTTGTCTCAAGTCACTTGTGACACTTTTCTGGTGTCTTTGTGTATATGTGTATATGGTGAGTGTGTGTGTGTGTGTGTGTGTGAGGGGCCATTCATTATCTTCTGCTTTTCCTCAGAGAGACTGTGGTGCATATGGCATGTAGTGTTGTGTGTGTTTTTGTGTTTATCTAGGCTGGTTTGAGACAGCTAATGTAAGCAGCACACATATCGGATACATACACCACGTCTTCATGCACCTGTGTTCATTCGAGTCAGGAGTGTGTGCATTGGTGTGGGGGTGTGTGTGTGTGTGTGTGTGTGTGTGCATACATGTATTTGTTTGTTGCTGTTTATTGCCTCTCCTATATTCTGTATTACTTAGTCGGGGACACGGCCCGCTGCAGGAGCTGTGAAGTTCTCCCAGTAACAGGCTAATTCCTCAGTGGCTGTTTAGAGTGTCTCCAGCAGTGCTAAGTGTTCTCCTCTCTGTGCCTGATCAGAAAACAGGACCACTTTAGTCAGTTTGTTTAAGGTCCCACGAGAAGGCTCTCATATCCTCCCTCCACTCACCTCATCCTTTCCTCTGCTCTGTGTCTCTCACGTTCACACACACAAACACACTCGCTGCGCCACTTTCACACTTCCTAACATAGATGGCGGATTAGGTAGACTGAAATTCACATGCTTAGGATGTGGTTCTTTTTTTTTTAAAAAAAAAAAGTTCCTGTGTATTTTAGAGCTATCATTTATTAACCCTTTTAATATGATGTTGAGCTTTTATTATAAATAAATATAAATATAGTGATGGAGATGAGTCAAAGATCATTCTGTTTAGAATTAATGCTTGATTTACTGCAGCTCAGTGTACTTTATGAACACATTCAGTCCAGAGTAAGAAAGAAAGAAAAAAACCCCTCAACATCTGTAATATTCTTCCTCAAAAAGTAACTATTTGGTCCTAAATTTATTGCAAAGCTTTAAGTAAGCACTTTGAGTTTGTGAGAATGTGTAATTTTTAGTTTTTCCTTACATTCATTAGGTGTTTCTTTTAAATTAACATACAGAACCAGTAACTGTGGAAACTTCTTTTTTTTCTTTTTGCCTTTCTTCCTGCTTTACTTCAAATTTAAGCTTGTTCGCTTAAAGAATTTTATAAAGAAACATCAGCTGGAGAGTATCAGACAGATGTATGCCCCTGGCAGGCATGATAGCAGCCTTTCATCCTACAAGCCGCATGTGGACCTGACTCATGAATCCACCAAGATGATTAGTGAAAGATAGATCACATCAGGCCATAAAGAATTTCATCAGCATGGTAAAGGTGCTATTTAAATAGTAGTTTTTAAGAATTTTATTATTTTGCTTCAGGTCTCCATCCAAATATTTACTGACATCACCTTACTCATTGCATGTGATGTTTGTGTTGACACCAAGTTGCTACAGTGTGAGTTTTTGTGTGTACTAAAATAACTTCACCTTATTTCACTTGTCTGTACCTATAGCGAGCTAATATACAGTGCCCTCATTACAACTCCCCAAGCACAGCAGTGTATTCACTCATACATTAAAACGAGCTGATTTAGACACACTGTGGTGATTTAAGGATCATATTGTATTTAATTTTTTTTATACTAACAATGCACATGGTGTGTTGAATGGGCATTTAAACTACCTTTTAAGGCAACTTCAACTGCATGTGACTTGAACTGCAGTATCTGCCTGTAAATGCTGCATTCTTCCAGTAGAATTAAGAATAGCATATATTTGCAAGGGAAATTCTCTGCATAGAGAATTTATCCCACAACATGAAGACATATTCTCTCTGTTTTCTGAGGCCTGGCCTGTTCTGCTATCCTTGTGCAAAGGTGAAGTTTCCTCACAGGAGCTGACAAGTGTGAAATTACGATAGGAAATGCTTCATACCCTGCCATTTACCTTCATTCATTACCACACTGTACACACACGCATACCTCTACACACTTGTTACAGTCCACAGCTGACTGGCTGATACGGTAGTCATTTCTTCAACCGGGTGTCCAGGAAAATACCACGCATGTTATGCATGACAGTTTTGTCTTCAGATTCTTTCAAACTTTAGTGGAGTCCTCCAAGGTATCTGCTTGCCTTTGGAGTGGTATTGAATATAGAGGAACAAAGGTACAAAGGTATTGGAAAGGAGGTTGGAAGTAGAGATGGACCTACATGGATTATAGCTCATCTATACCACTAGTCTCCAGCCCGGGAACTAGATCCATATGGCGTTCAAAGGAGCACTGGACTACAGAGATTTTCTACCCAAGAGCTGAGGCAGGTCACAGGGCATGACATCGTCTTCCAAGGAATCCCTCTTATTAGATTGCTCTCAGTTTACATTATTCAATCGTAAAGACAAGAAATTGCATATGTTTAGTCGCCTTATGTGTAATCACAAGCTATAAATATGCAGTTGTTATGTTCTCTAAACATGGAGGCAAGTATGTGAGGAACAGGGAATAAATAGAAATTGTTGCTCTGTGTTTATCCTTCCGAGTGTGTGTTGTGTGAAGGTTACCCAGCTGACTCTGTGGCCAGAGGAACTGAGGAGACGCTGGGCGGTCATAAGTCTTTGTCTTTGAAGACTGCACGCTGTGTCCGTATCGCTGTTGCAGCGTAATTGATACAGGCTCACGCTGTTGAGCTTAACGGAGCCCCATCATGGCCTTACACTCAGATCTCTCACAGCTGTAGGGCTCAGACTACTGAGCTCTCACAAAATCACACAAGCCTGTGCAGCCACACACACACACACATACACATTCGCACACATAACACCCAGCTGGCTTCTGGCGAGATCACAGCTAAAGAGATTCAGAGCGGAGCTGGTTAGACTAACACTAATGGAGATGAGCTGCCTGGTTAGCTCAATGGAAAATTGAACAGAGTTGATGCTTATTTCATCACAGCAGCGGTCTGTTCTCCAGGGGAATACACAGTCAACTTACACTGATTTTAAATATTTCTGAAATGAAGGGGGAAAAAAACACTGTGGTGATGTGAGGGTGCTGGATGGCGAATGCTTTATAATCTGAAGTGTGATGTATGATTTTCTTCTAAGTAGCATGCACAAAGGGATTCATTTGTGAGGACATGCTGTGCTCAGTTCTTCCACTGACAAGGAGCTCTTCTCACTTGGCTCCTTAGTAGCGAGTGCATTAAATCATGTCACCAGCCGGTCTGGTGAAATCTGGGCCACACCTGAGTGCGTATATGCCCTGCCCGGCAGCGCTGAAGCGCAGTAAAAACTACCGAGGATCACTGGCAAAGCAGGAGGAGGTCCTCTGCTTTTATCCCTCCGCCTGACATTCTGTGACATTTAAGAAGTCGTTAAAGGTGTGAGCGTGTGGAGTGGGAGAGCGCAGCTCCTCAGGCAGAGAAAGACCCTCAGTGCTGTCACCAAAAGAAACCTTGTTGGATGAACTGATTATGCTGTCAGAAAAAATCATAGCATTACATTACACCCTCCTCTAAAGATGCATTTACTGTGTTGACAAATCATGTCGTGCGGCATGCGCTGTAAAGACGCCTGTGGCTGTGTGGTGTTATAACTCAGCCCTGTGGCCCATGCAGATAGGAGGATACACTGCAATTATCAGACGGAGCGCAGTTCGTCTTTGGCCCGGACTGTTCTGCTTGTGTTTCATTGTGGCAAGTCTTGGCTGTGACACAAACACACAGGGTCCGCAGAAGATAAGAGTCTCCTCTTTTATGAGCCTCTTCCTCTCCACCAACAAACAGCTATTAAAGTGCGGCCAGATCTGGCTCCTGCTGGTGCTGCTGACAGCTAATGTCCTGCTATTTGTCCATCTCTGGCATCCGTCTCCATAAAGGCCTTGCTGTAAAAAGCCCTGCTGACCTACATCGTTAGGGGCCGACCCTGTCTTTACAGCAGTAAATGTTTGTTTAGGGGCAGTCCCCTGTTCTGAAGTAGCGATTAGCCTTTGGTGGAGAGAGGAACCCCTCAGGTTCAAAGCCCTTCCTCCACTGACAGGCTGTCAGCTCCAATACCAACAGAAAACACAGGCAGAGAACTGCAGAGGCTGAGACAGGACAGTGATTACAAAGGCCCAGCTCTCCGCTTTGGGCTTCGCACTGCTTCACTAGAAGAAAAAGACGAAACAAAACAAACAGAAAACAACAACAACATCAATGAACTGAAAAGTAGATGTATACAGTCGCTGTAGAAGGGAAGTGGATAAAACTAGAAAAGGTAGACGAACAAGGCAGCACACCAGGATGCACAGCAGCTCTTATGTCTGTGAAAAAAACAAACTAGACTGCTGATTATGTGAGTGTTACATCTTTTCCTATTAATTATGTCCTCCTTAAATGATTTAACGTTCATTAAAAAAGGCTAAGTAGTGTCAAGTTAAAGGGGAAGGGAGTCAGTGGAGTAGAAGGTAGGACATGAATGCTGAAGAATCAACCACAACAAATTGTATGGCATGTATTTTTTTTTTTTTTTTGCTTTGTTTTGTTTAGTTTTGTTTTTTATGGAGATGTTATTGCTTTTTAGTGCAACTCCAAATTATAAGTATTCAGTTTTAATCACTTCTTGATCAAACTTCCCGTTTTTGATGCCAGTAATTTAATGTGATTTAATGTCTCAAATGTTCTCCACATGGCTAACTGTACTCCACTTCAAAAGTGATGTAACGTTGCACACTGTTGGGTGTGGTCGAGTTAAACATGCCTGTGATGGCTCCGGAGTGAAACTGAGTTAAAAGTTAAGATCATAAGTCATGAGTGTAACACTGCCTTTCCGCTGTTAAAGGAGCCCAGTCGAGTAAAGACATGTGTCTACAGTCAACCACATCTTACATTCCTCATGTCTAACTGCACATTTTTGATCAGAGGTGGGGAGTAAATCATAACAGATAATGCACATTTGTAAACAACAATGATATATGTTTTTTTTCTTTGCTTTTCCTCATGAATAACACTGAGATCTCTGTTTTTAAAGAGTCCTTCTCTGACCTGTGCAAGAACATTAAAGTTGCTCATCCAGCAGATAAAAATGTAGCTAGCTTGCTAATGTTAGACATGTTAATTTTTGAATACATAACGTTAATATTTGAGGTAATGATAATGTCATTAATTTGTCTTGAAGCAATAGTGAATTTTAAGGATTTAATTAATATGAATTAATAAAACTGATTATAAATTGATACGGAAATTGAGAGCAACTTTCATTTTTAGGAAATTTATATAACAGGTACTTTTTTTACTTTTACTTGAGCTAAAATTTTTATTTGATAATTGCAATTTCTAATTAAACTTGAGCAATTTTTAAGTCAAGTAATTTTACTTGGGTGTAGATTTTCAGTGCTCTTCTGGTTTTAGGACATGTACTTATTTGAAGAAATTTTAGGAGCCCCTGCTCATAAATCAGTCACTTACGTCATCTAAGACCTCACTATCTTTTTCCATGATGCACAAAAGCCTAATGCGCGTACCATGTAAATTTGTCTGTGTAGTAAGAGTGAAAGTCAGCCAGGTCACAGTTAGACCTCTGCCCATCAATCTGAGACGCACGCTCCCCACACAGGGAGGTCCTGACGTTCCCATAACACACACAGAGGTAATGGAGTCCCACGGATGCCTGAGGGGACATAAGTCACTGAGAAAAGAGATGGTGACAGAGTGACAAAAGCTAACGACAGCTCGGGTGCATCCAGCCGCAGGTACAGGCCCAAAGAGGCGGCTCCAGTCCTAAATCCTTTGTGGTAACCAGCTCAGGTGTGTCCTCAGCTACATCCCACATCACATGAGGACAGAAGGGTTTATGATGGATGTTAAAAAGTTGATGGCTTGAGGTTTGGGAGTTTAAATGAGGAGCACATCTGTGATATCCTGTGTGGCCTCTCTACCAGAAAAGTGTACTTTTCAAAATCTCCCTCTCTCTGTCTCAGTCATCACAGTGGCAGCCACAAGCCTCCACGCTGCTCTGCCGGGCAGGTACAGATCAGTCTTGGCTGCACTTTCCCCCTACAAACATACATAACACAGGAACCCAAAGAGGTTCTCCATCTCAACAAACACATCCTCCACTACCTTCAAATGAACAAGTGCAGATTTAATACCAACTTACTACGTCTTAAGCAGCCATACACAATTATAGGTTGTGCAACCACAACATATAGACACAGCGGCAACACCCATGAGCCATTATCTGCTAGCAGGGGATGTCACATTCACAATATGCATTTGGGCAGATATCAACAAACCAATATACTGATATCTTTTTACAATAAATACATTTAGTCACTACAGTAAAGAACATTAAAAAAAATGGATTACGGCCATATAGAATGCTGCCTTGGCATTATAGCCACTTTTGATGAATAATGCAAGTAGCACTTTAAATTATTTACATAAAGGTTATAGTTTAATGTTACGCAAAGCCAGCTTGCCTGATAGTGTAGCACTGTCTTGAAGTTATGGGGTGATTCTCCTAACCCCTTATGATAACATACGCTGTACTACATGCTCTAGCTGTTGTTATGATATAGTTTTTATTACAGCAACTCTCAGCTCCTGGGAATACCATGACTCCTAACGGAACACAAATTTCAGGAACACTGATGCTGTTCTTTTTCTGGGAACTCACCTTGGCCAGTCGGACCCAAACCTATCCGAGCTAAAGCCAAAACTAAACACACAGACATCTGGTCCCTGTAATCCTCTTACAACTGCCCCCCACCACAAAGTCCTCAACGGCAAGTCTGTGGTGTATGTGACATTGTGACATGGCAATTAACTTATGTCCATTGATTATCCAAAAGCAGCTTACCCTAGCAAGGGTCAAGGAACAGACTTAGCATTGAACAAGACGGGAGACGACAGGTCAAAGGGCAATCACACCCATCTGACCCTGGGTGTATACACGGTGCAGAAATGACTCCACTCATACATTGACAGTATGGGTTTACTATTATCATTACAACCCCAATATGACATCATGTCTTGTGTTTAATTTTACTGTCTGTACATTCAACGTCTTTCCAACCAAATACTGGGAAAGCAGGGAAGTGAATATCATGGACCTTTTTCCTGTCCTTTTTTTTTTTTTAATGTGTTCAATGCTCTGTGAATTTCATCATTGTTCAACAGTCATGTCTTCTCTTAATGATTGTGTTTGGCATGTGTGGGACACCACAAAAAACTGCAAAGCCCAGCACTGTCTTTGGGGTTTCGACTAGTGATTTGTCACACATGTCGGCTGATTCAAAGCATAAATTTAATGTATTTCATTCAGAGATTATGTTTCATATAACAACACTGTGCTGCATAGTCGAGTTTCAAGAGTGAAAATAATGACTTTACTTGAACATCATCATACACCAGTAAGAGCGCAGAGGTTGACCACAAGATGCTTCACTGATGTTCCAAGATGGAGGCTCACAAACAGAGGTCACTGAGTCTTTGCAGTATCTGCTCTTAATATAATCTCTAACAGCCAACTCATATTAGAACTGCTCACATCTTAGAAACTCTTAAAGTATTGCTAAAGACTCAACTTTTCTAACTGGCATTCAGTATGAATTTAGTTTAATACTTTTGTCTTCTTATGCCTTTATATTTGTTGTTTTTTATATTAGTTTTTCATAAATTTGTATTTTAAGCTTGTTCAGCACTTTAAGTGTGGTCTAGAATTTGCAATACAAAAAAAAATTCACCTGACTCGCTTAAACTTGACAGTCACGTCAATAATGCCTCTGTTTCCATCTGTATCTCTTAAACGGCAAGCACATTCGTTGCCAGTAAAGAAAAGAAAAGAGAAGTGAGAAGTTTAAGAGCAACAGGAAAGCTTGAGAGAGGACTCTGAGATAACAGAGAGGAAACCGCAGTGTCCCTGCCACGGTACACGACCCTGCTGTCAGCACTCCCAGGAACATCCTCCATTATCCAGGCTTGCATCTTGTCGTTTTTAATTTATTACATGTTTCACATGTTAAGTGTGCGAACCTCCAGGGTGCAATTTTTAGCAGCGGCAAACTATCAACAAATCTTTGTTTCTCCCCTGGCAGAATGCTTAGTAGGAGCGATAAAAGCTTTTTTGAGAGAAACAGACTGGAACAATGTTATGGACTCTACTCTAAACGGCTTCCTGTTGCGCTGCAGCGCAAGATTGAACACTGCTTCAGAAGAGCAGAGAGAGAGAGAAAGAGAGAGAAAGAAAGGCATTTCATATCATGGGCACAGAGAGCTAAGCTCAAGATACACAGAGTGAGTGAAAGTGAGACAGACACTTAAAACAAACAATTTATTGACTCTGCCGGGGAGAGCTTGTATGTGAAGCGGGAGTTTACAGAGGCATGTCTTTAGTCTTCTACACAAGCCTCTCCCAGTCCGCTCAGCCACTTAGCACCCAGCCCGAGGGAGCCCAAGTGGCTGTTGTTGCAACGTCTCAGGCGTAAAAATACTAAGGAGCCAGACACTTTGAAAATTAAAAAGAAAAAAAAAAAACATAACCGTGTCTAAGCATTATCTGCATCCTTGAGTTGTAAAGAAAAACGTAGTTCCTTACTGATGGAGAAATAATCAGTGCAGAGTCATTTCACACGATCACAGTGCTAGAGTGGCTGATCTGTGTTCTCAGATGTCGATGAGAGGCAGAACCAGTTATAAGGAAAAGCTGAGAAGATGTAAAAATGCTGTTTCTAAAGACGGAGACTGTTTGTGTCTTTTTTTATTCTGGTTTTAAGGTTTTAAAATATCAAAAATCTACAGATTCACATCGGAAATAAACAATTAAACATCTCTGTGCTTAGTATGCAGCTTTGGGATCCACGTCTTGGAAAATTGTGAGCAAACTTTACAGATTTATATGTTTTGTACAATTTGGATGCTGGCTAGATTCTGTTTTAAGCGATGGAACAAAGTGGTCACTGTTTGTAAAAATGTTTCCATCCACCTGCTTTTTAGGATTTTTTTTGTTTGTTT
>JAQNCA010000001.1:16543314-16558558 GCA_029783725.1 Acanthurus tractus
TTTGTTTGTTTTGCATGGCGGGCGAATTGTTGTTTCCAGCAGTTTATCTCAGTCTGAAACACTACAAACACTCACATTCACTTTACAATAGTGGATAGAAACACGCATTTTGTCAGTATTCTAGAAATTTGGTTAAAGTCAAATTAAAACTCAACTGAGTTTAATAATTTTATTTCACAATATTTTCTTCTTGCAACTAAATCAAGATTATAAAATTTTTGTTTATGTTTTGAACACCTGAAAGATCATTTTTAAAGTCAGGGCACAATTTAATTTGGATTGAAAATATAAAGCTGACATCAAGGACAAACAAGAAGTGATTATATGTTTAGTACTTAAACTAAACAGCAGCAAATTGTCTATAAATTTAGTGGCCTAAATGTAACAACAATGCTTACAGGAATGTGAAGACCTGAGGTGTCCCACGGTGTTTTGGCCTGTCAACCAACCCAACTTACTTTAGTTTTTACGCAGCATAACACTGCCACACTTCTTCAATAGCAAAATTATGCAAGTAAAAAAATAAAACCCACAGCAGATATTTGTTTCCTCCATAATTTATTTTGAAAAGGAAATAAATCGTATAAATCTGCTTTGTAGGAAACAGAGTTCAGATTTGACTTGTATCATATAAAGATATGCCACTTAGCTCTGACTATGTTAGCAATCCAGACCAATGTAGCTACACAGTCACCTACCTAATTATAGGTAGCAACAGCAAATGACAGAATGACAGATATGGTGTATTCTAATCTCCATCTCTCATCTCAAACTGGCAAGAGTGTCCCCGTGTAGACACCCATATCATTGAAGCAGAATCCTTGACAGGGCCTCACCCAGCTTAAATATGGGGTGTTCCTTATTAGCGCTGTGCCCAAGATAGGACTGTGAAGCCTCGATAGGTGAGAACTCTCTCAGGGGAAATAGGAAGGATAGATGACACTTGAGTCAGACCTATTTGGATTTTGTAGCACTTTGTCACTGTCTTAACTTGCAGACATAAAAATGGAGCTGCCACGAAAGGCTCACCGCCATACATGTGGTTAAGTGTGGGAAGAACATGCATACACACACTAAAAAAAAAAAAAAAGAAGAAAGAAAGAAAAGAAAATATCGGTGTAACTTTAATCACATCCAGGCCTATAAATGCTACTCTGCTGCCGTCGTAATGGTAATCAGAAACAGAGCGGTCCCGTCAGGAGCCAATCGGCTCTCTGTTTTTCATTAAAATGCTGGCCACTACTTCTCACATCTCTGTGTGCATTTAAATAGTTAATGGACTGCCCATCCACTTGGCTACTGTAAGTCGGGGGTCTGGAAGAGGCGGGGTGGGGTTCTTCAAAAGTTTCTCTTTCAGATCAGAAAGGGTGACTTTACAATCTTGCAATATTCATGATGTGTTTAGGAACTCTATACTCTTTCCTGGCTTTGAAGTTAAAGCTGTACCAGATTTTTTATCCGTCTCTTTCCAACACTCTTCGTCCCTTTGACTGGTTAGTAATTGGGCATCGACATAAATACATACAGCATTTTTTTTTTTTTTTTTTTTTTAAATCTCATTACTTCTTGTTGTTTTTTCTCCACACTTTCAGAGAAGGAGCAGACCTTCATGTGCTAATGCCAGTCCGAGGAGCCATAAGTGGTGAAAAAAAAAAAAAAAAATCTGCTTGCCGGTACACTCATCATGCCAATTTGACGAAAAAACTTTCAATATGCTGACCAACTCTGTTTTTTTTTTAAATATATACTTTCCCGCCCCCATCATCTTACCCTGCTGAATATGTGTCTGGTCATTTGTTAACTATGTTCAGAGGGATTACTGTTCCCGGTTTAGGTGAAGAGCGCAGTCCTTTTTCTGTGGAGATAAAGTGTGTGAGGAGGAAGCTCAGTTAAAGGAGGGAAGGGAAACTTTATACAGTTCCAGGATACCAGGTAGGAAGTCTGAATTCTTACACTGAACCCATACGGAGACTTAGAACGGGCAGCAGGACCTCTTTGAGGGAAACCATAAAATATTAAGAGGAAGTGGATACCTCACTTGGCTTAAAGCAGACATGAGTCAGGCCACACATGGGCTTATAAGATAGTCCTCATTTTCTCTCTTTTTATCTCTCTTTTGCTCTCTCCATCCCGTGTTCTCTTTGTGTGGGTCTCAGTCTGTGTGGTGAGAAATGGTCATGGAGCTTTAAGCTACACAGACTTCAAGTGTGTCTGTCTGCTGCTGGCAGTCTTTCCAGAGGCAGGTGGTCAACTTCCTCAGCCACTCAACCTCACAAATACCAGCACCGTCTCTACTTATTTCTCTTCATCTTATCTTGATCTTACTGCAGCCAAATTAAGCTTTGTTCAGTTTATTTAGGTGCAGCAATCTGAAAGAGCAATCCCTGCTCTGATTCTCTACCTGAGAGGATTTCTTTTTCCATGTTTCAGTGTTTTTAAGAGTGATGTTTTTTCATCTTAAAATTCAGATTGTTATATGGACAGATGGAAACTCTTTGAGAGGAGAATTTATGACACTGGGCTGTATAAATCAAATGATCTTGTTAAAAAAGTAAGAGTAAGATTTTCAGCCTTGTCTTCCCTTTTTTAATAAAATAAATGAAAGGAAGACTGTCAATTGTTCATTAGGTATGACCACATTATTTTTTTAGCTGTAATCATTTTGAATTGGGAAATAATAATAATTGATATGGGAAATAAAATAATTGGCGTTCTGAGTGACTATGTCAGGTATTTTTATACTGTTTCTGACATGTTATGAACAACAGCCATATGCAAGATAATTAAGCAATCAGTCAGTGATACAAATAATGCTTAGTTGCAGCCTTAATAACATGTAAAGCATCTATATAGAACAAAGAGCAAAAGAGTGAATGATTGTGTGGATTTTGTGCCAGTTTTTATACCAGACTGAGTTGACTTTCTCAGCACACGTTAGAGCGAAGGAAAAAGAATGAGAGAGAGAAAGAGCACTACACCGAATACATCCATCAAACTTGGTTCCACTGAGCTCTGGCTGCTTTTAACCCTACAGCTATCTACCCCTCTGTCTCCATCCATCCATCTCCCCTCCTCCTCTCTCCCTCTCTCTTTTTTTGCAGGACTGCTCAAAGTTACTGATACACAGTATGCCAAGCCAGATGGTCAGCCACACAGTTGAAGCATGTACCACTCGGTTTCAACACCCCTTTTAACAAACCCTCCTCCCAACTCCAGATGGCATGCCATGCCTGGTTCTAGTGCCACAGGGGGACTTCATCGGTATCAGTGTGACTCGAGTCCCTCGGGGGCATAGTCTGCGTGCATGTGTGTTTGGGAATGCATGGAGTATGTGGGCGTGTATGCTTTTCCCTTAAGTGCTCTTGTTTGGTTGTGTGTTTTTTGGAGAGTCACAACTATCAAATGGGTCTCATGAGATGCTGATTTCTCCCCTTTGGCCAAATTTGTCTGCTGTGGTTCAATATGGAGTTCCTTCACTAATAATCCTCCCCACTGAGCCTGACTGTGTGAGTGAGGGATTTCAAGGGGAAAACAGGGCCTGTGAAAAGTTGTTGTAGAGTTCCAAAAGCATTTCGCTGTTGGAGATGTCTTATACAGTAGAAAATATATTAAAATGAAATAAAATAAAACACCTGTCTAACAAAGACATAAGCAGAGTAGCAACTTTTGCAAATAGTATTGGTGGCTGAGGAGATTTGGTTTTATTGTTCAGGCTGAGGAACTGTTGTAAACTTAAGAGAATAAGCTTCAAACATGGGAAAAAGGAAACTCTACATACTTGATATTCCACCAGCTCCTGTAGTACATTTGTAATATGCAGTCAGAGACAAATAGAATTACTGACCAACTTCCCCTGGGGCCTGAAATCCTTAGGGGCCCCCAAAGTCCCCAAGGTCATAGTGCATCAGTAGAGCTTTGTGTCACCCAGGCAGAACACTGAATCTGTGTTTCATTAGCTGTTCATGCTTGACCGTCAGCAGCTCATTGGCACATCAGCTTATCTGCTATAAGATTGTGACATTTGAGTATATTCATACAGGCACTGTGCAGGTTGGCCCTTATAAGTTAAAGCACAGCTCACTCTGTTACCGTGCTGATGTCTTCATGCCAACAGCTTTTTGCAGCTCTAGTGCTGTGTATTATGTTAATTTTTTAGGCCCTATTTAACAAAGGAGCTATGTGTCAAAATCTAAAGAATATCACTGCTGTATTTATTTTAATATAAATTTGGAAAAAATATTGGAAAACAATAATTTATTTGAATCACGCATGTTACTTCTCATATTAGAAAAAGGCCTAGTTCAGCACAGGTGAACTGCTCGATTCTTGGGCAGAGTGTAAATTATAATTTGCTGGGGATCAATAGATTTTTGTCCAATGTCAACCTCAACCTTGTGTTTAATTCTGCTCTGTGTGCAGCACCTGCGTTGTACAGAATCACATCCTAATTGGCTTTAAATGAAAAGGAAACACACAAAGTGGCTGCTTCGAAGTGTTTGTGTTCACTATAAAAAACCCAGAGACTGCTCTCCTCTGCTGTGTGTGAGTGTGTGTGTGTATCCTCCTGCTTCACCCTGCAAATGTCAAGGGGCTTTGAAAAGCAGTGAAAGGGGAAACCAGACGAAGAACTGATCACCCTTCTAAATTAAAAAGCAGTTATGAATAATCCTCGCTGGAGACTCTACTTAAATTAATGCCTCAATTAGATTGGGAACATTAAAGGTAGTAATGATTCCACTCCTCTGTATTGTAATTTAAGGCCTGCTTGCTCTTCCCTGAGAAAGCAGCTCTTTGCAGTGAATGTATTAGAGTAGATTAATGAGGGGAGGATATGGAGGTAACTAGCAGCGAGAGCCAGGCCACTCTGCACCCTCTCACCTCACACAACCTTAATGGCGTCGGAAGGGGAGCTTTATCAATCATGCGGTCTTTGTCAATCAGACGTTTGCAGGACACTTTTGCAAAGGAGTTTGAAGCATAACTCTTAACAGTAACTTTAGATAAACTGCTGCAACTGAGCCAAAGAACAGCCTGTAATTAAAAGGGAAAAAAAAAATGTTTTAGTTGTCGTCTTGGCAAGGGCACGATTCAGTCAAAAGCATTACCTCCCTGTGCTGTTGTGACTCGCTCCATGGCTCCACCTGAGCGCTGGGGTGGGGTTGTAACGATCGCTGCGTAAGTGATCCATCCCTAATCGATCCAGACTGTCAGCATGGACTAGACATTCACCTCTGCTGTTATCTCTATCTGTAAGGAAGGCTGCCACAGTCACGGCACTGACCACAGCCTAACCTAGTTGGTCAGATCCAGTCACAATCTACTACAGTGGAGATGAGTCACCCATGAGTTGCAGGCTGGTTCTCGTGGGCTCAGATCTGGGTCTAAAGTCAGTTTAACTTTGGTGAAATTAACAGCAAAGGGATGCTGGCTGGCTTAAATTGCATTAATAGGTTAAATCTACGGTGACCTTATTTTTGGTGAAGCAGCATGATAATTGGAAGTCCTGCACAACATTGGGGATTACCATGTTTATCCATCCATAATCCCCATAAACAGGAAGACACAACAAGCTACATGCTGATTAGCTTCAGGCAGGAGCAATCAATCAGCAAGAGATAAATAGCCCCCTGGCTTTCTGTCCACATGAAAAAAACACGCAAGTAAACAGCTTCCATCTCGCTGCTCAGACTCTCTGTAGCCTCACCACCTCGACAAGCACCCTGTGAAATGAATGAATGCCCCCTCCCTCATTCACTTCCACAGCGCAGCCAAATCACACATATGCCAATAAATCTTAATAATACTGCATTTTTCAGTAATATTTTGGATGAGGTTTGTAACTTTAAATTAAAGTGGATTTTTTTGTATGCAAGTAATTCCAATAAATAGTCAATTCTTTCCGTAACCCCTGGTTGACAATCAAAAGTGTAAACATTTATCACATGCCCCAGTCCTGTTGGTAGGATGGCTCCTTTTTGGCAGACAGGAGGCCATTTTGCCATGCTGCATATTTGCCTATTCAGACGGGGAATGGGCAGAACCCCTCAAGCAGAACATATTCAGGGGTGCGTTTTGAGGACTTCATGTTTGCAAATGACTTGCAGGTACACACATAAAACCCCACTACCTGCTCTTGATAAAGAGACTTGTTGAAACCCAGACAAGCACGGCTGCTCAGCAACTCTAACCAGATGCAGGATGGAGGAGACAGGTTGTGTGGGGAGATGGAGGAAGGGGGGGGGCAGGCATACGCTCTCTCCTTGTCCGTGCGACGCCATGATAAGGAGACACTAGAGCTTGTTTACATGCGTCAATGGGAAAACAAATTGAAAATTCCTGCTGGGACGCAGATGCATATCAAAACAGGATTATTTTAGAAATAATCGCCCATGCCACAAACTGTCACCAGCTAATCTCCACTTTGTTAGAATTCAAATTACTTTCCCATGTTTACATTGCCATTACTGCAAGGGCAGGGACTATGGACTCTATGGGGGCCTATTTGCACAAGAGTAGCAATAAAAAAACCAAAAAAGAAAAAAAAAAACCCAGATAAAATAAACTTTCCATAAATATTCCAGACCAGAGAGAATGCTCAGGTCCTGTTGGTGCCATAGGAATATTGAGTAGGAGAAGCTTTTGGAATAATGGAGACTGAAAGGCCCAGATACAAAGCAGATGCAGCAGACAGATGAAATTGTGATGGTCTGTCGGACTGTGTATGAGATAGGCTGGCAGAAGGAAGTAACCAATCAGAAATGGTCCAAATTGCTGGAATAGCCTCTGCTGACCTGCACCTGTGCAGGCCATGTCCGGCACAGCGGGGTCAAGTCAAGCAAATCTGGACTTGGCTGAGGAGAATAGAAGTGCATTAAGTTTGAACTCTGTTGGAAGCAGAGGCGTCTCTTGTCTCTGGATCAGGTTGCCAGTGTTTATCACTTCTAGCTGCGCTGGCACTGAAGGCAGACACACAATCCCTTATCCGGAGCTGTCAGTCAGGGGGGCCGGGGCCGTCTCACACATACAGTGGCATCAGTCTGCTGCAGCACAGGAGGGAGCCATGGAAGAACACAGAAGGCTCATTGCCCCATATCTAACCGATCAATGGGGCTTGTCCTTAAGTGAGAACGGAAGTGCAAATCTTTTGTGAAGCAGTGCTCATATATCAGAAACACCACAGAGTCATTAGGATGTTAATTTTCTGAGTGTGCAGATAAAAAATAAATAAATAAACACAAATTTACACTTCTCAAACTTAATTGCATTGAAAAGGGCTTGCTGAGACTCAATTATTGAGTGTGTTGCACATTGTTAAGGTCATAAAAGCTGCCGTGCATGCAGAGACAGGTAGTCCCTCCTCCTAAAGCAGCATTAAGACACACTCAGTCTGCATGCTTCACTAAAACTCCCCTCTCATGGTCAGAGTCTCTGCGCTGTCACAGAGGTTGGCCTTATGGTTCCCAGAAGGATAGGGGATGTGTCTTGTGGTGAAAACCACAGTGTGTGACAGACACAGAGGAGACATGAGGAAAGCAGTTCTCATCCATGTTCACTGCAGCAGTGGTCACATCAAAGACTATTAACTTGTTTTTGCCTTTTTTTGTTCTCCTAAGGGCTCTCACGTTGTTATTCCAAATATTCCGGACAAATTTCGCAAACTAATTCACTTACAAATTATGCCTTTACAACGGATTTGGAAAAGGCACCACCAGATACACCACTCGGAGAAGCGAGTCACCAAATGCATGCTGTCGGAGTTAACCCCTGAGTGTTCGGTTCATGCTGTGGGCTCGTCCCTGTGAAGCGTGCAGTCTGAGAGGAGACGCTGCGGTGGTGACTCGAATCTATGGCTCTCCTGTGACTTTGCTCTTGTGTTCCCAGCCCTTGCCTGAGGCGGCAAACGGCTTTGCTCACTAAGGGAGAGAGTGGGGGGGGGGAGGGGGATGGTAGTGGGGAGAGCAGACAGTGGTAGGTTAGATTAGGTTTGACAAGGTAATGCTTTGAAAAGGGGCCTGTTAGATGATTTATTCTCAAACACCTTCCCATAATGGACTGGTGCGTGTTTCTATTAAGGCTGATGGAGACGGTGCTACGCTCACTTTCTTAGACACTCAGTGGTCTGCCCTGCTGTCTGTCCCTCCTTCATATCTTCAGTCTCTTCATCTTTTTTTTTTTCTGCATCTCGACTACTCTCCCTCATGCACTCCCACAGAGATGCACACATGCAAGTTCTCGCCGCTCCTCCTCCTCCACCTTCACTTTCTTAACATTAGTCACTCATCAAAGATTCCCAACAGATTTTTTGTCAGTTTGTTCAGCTTTGGATCTGTAACAGCGAAACAGACACGCAACATCATAACTCAAGAGACGGAGCTTTGCTGGAGCTCACGTCTTCTGTCCTCAGACTCAGCGTGAGACTTAGCGCCTACTAGCTGCGTGTGACTGCTGCTGTAACTAAGCCAACAGAGGCCTGTCTTTTTAAATTTTTTACTTGTCGTCTCACCCTTCAGCTGCTTTGCTTCGTGTGGAAGAGGGGTGGTTTAGAGTACACCAGGAATGGAGACAAACAGAAAACACCTCTGAAATGGTGAATGAAAGTGATGGCTGTCTGACAGATAGACTCTAGAAGTGATTAAAACCTGAAGTTGTTTGTTTAACATAAAAGGGAAGAGTAAAGAAATACAACGCACACCTCCTATGCAACATAAAAACCATAAAGCCCTCTGAAACCACATCAATTTGTCTTTTAATATTTCTATATATTGTTTTTACGTCATCATGCTAGCCTTTTCCATTGAGAGTATGTACAAAGTGACTGTGTGAAAGTGTGTTCCTTCTCAATGTATTTTCACTTTACACTTGTTTTTTTTTTTTTCTTTTTTTTTTTAACCTGCTTTTGTAACCATCTCTGAGGCCATGAGTTCAGAGCATGACTTCCTGTGACTGGGGCGACCCGGGCTGATAGCAGTAGTTTCAGTTAAGTAGGGTCAAAGTTTGACATAGGAACATGTCAGAGCAGCCTGTAAGAGAGAACTGGCACTGGTTGGACAAACCAAACAGGAAGCAGCGTTTCACTCTGTGAGGCTGACAGAGATATGGGTCTTGAGAGAACTACGATAGGGTTATGGTAAGATATGGATGCCTGCTCTAAGCTATGTCAGGAAGGAACAGAAATAGATACCATTCTTTCGCAATGCTGGGAGGGTGCATCTCATATCGGACAATCACTTTACACAGAATAACAAACGCAACTGTAAGACAAGAAATTAGACATTCAAGGGTACATTCTAGACTCAAGTGATTTAGAAACCCTGATTTAAATAAGTAAATAAAAAAACATAAAATTACTTTGATTGAAGTTGATCGAACATTTCCTTTTCTCTTCAACCTTTGATTAAGTCCACCAGCAAAAACTGAACTCAGAACTGGCCATCTGTTGCAATCTACAGAAATAATGCAGAGCCTGTGGTTGATCCATAGTTTTGGTAATTAAAAGGAGTGATTATTCTTTACTGCACATGGTTAAATGAACAGGAGGCTTTAGAAACATCTGCAGGAGGAGAGGTGTATTCTTTTACATGCATCCTGACAGTGTTGGTGTAGATGGAACAGAAAAAGCCTGTGATGTTTAGTCCGCAAATACTGCACGCATCCTAATACTGAAGTACAAAAATTTGTTTATAGGAAACAAGTTTGTCCAAGACAATTCAGCACACGCTTATGGCAAATAACACAGTTTTAGAAATGTCAGTACGATGGACCTATAAATAAAAGTTGCAAGCAGCATTTAACAGGTCACATATTCCTGGATGTCAGAATGTGTGAAATCAACCTGCTGACAAATCCCTGAATTTTCATTTGTTTTGGACACTATGCAAATGCGTACATTGTCACTTCCTGTGTCCACTAGGTTGGGCTAGAAAACACCCACTGATTATATATAATAATCCATTATATCAAGTGTAGACCACACCATGAAAATTTCATGTTAATCAAATCAAGGCCACGTTGCTGAAATCTTGTGGGAGGCGCTATTTAACCATTTTGCCAATTCTTGTACGAGACTCATATCTGGCATCGGTTTTTCACTGCTTACATGTGTGCCAAGTTTGCTTTTGAGTTTTCGAGGATCTCTGCCCTATATACAACAAATTCCTGTGTAGTCATAAGACACTGAAACTCCCTGCAAAATGCACTTCAAAATAAAGTGTCACCAAGGTCTCGAGGTTTTTCTGACCCAGATTTGAGGTGGATCCGGTTAACTTGCCCTGAGAAGCACATAAAGTATTAAACATGTCATTTCCTGTTGCCAGTAGACACTGCAATGACTATTACTGACTTTTAGCTTATATGTGTCTCCAAAGTGGAAGCCTATTAAACATTTGATGCACAGGACAGATTGGGCTATGTATAGTGAAGCTGAACTAACTCACTGCAAGAATCACCACACAGCCACAACCAAGCTATTCAGTTTTAAGCATCTTTAGCCTTTCAAAATGGGATATGTATGAGAGAATAATAATAATGCTTTCTATTATAATAGGGTCTCCACACAGGTCAGAGCTCCTGTCCCACTGAAACACTCTTCCATGGTAATGAAGGCAGCAAACCTACACAACTAGATGCATTATTATTTTGTCTTTAACGGTACAAAGCCTACACTATGTGCCACTGCAATAAATTAAGTTAATTCATCTTCAAGACATTTTGCTGAAAACTAACATTTGTTACGTAAGCTGGCTGAGCAAAACATGTCAGCGGGCATTTTAGCTGTTCAGAGTCTGTTGGTATTTTCGCTTGCGCACAGCAGTAGCTGCAGTCTCACATTTCGGTGACTTTTGGGGTTGTGAGAAATGATATGGCATCTGTGGCAACAGAAACTTCTTTGCTGCCTCTTTCTCGCATTTGGCCCCCCACGGATTCAGGTCTTTGCTCTTGCACACATGCGAACACAATCCAGCATTCGCACACATCTGTGAACCTCAGTGCGACCACCTTTACCACAGGTTTTCTCTGGAACCCCCCTCAGGAGCTCTTAGAAGCAGGCTATGGGGGCTGTGGTTGCTCCTGTTAAGGGCAATATAGAGTTGAACATTTTAAACCACGTATCCCTCCTGCTGATGCTGAGTGAAAATTTAAGTAAGAATGCTGTTTGAACGGGCACCACCTTAAAAAGAAAGGGTTTTTAAGATATTGCCTGATCACTAACTGTACAAATGCAGAAAATTCCACTACAAATTCAAACTATACTATCAAAGCAAGTTTATAACAATGCAACCTAAATACTGCTCAAGATGTGCTGGGCAGAAAGCGTGAGAAGCGTGATGGAGACAGATGGGGGAGGTGGTTTGATAGAGCAGGGGGAAAAGGAGGATAAAGCATGTCTCTTGGTTGGCTTACACATTACTAGAAAACAAGGCTGGAGCAGTCGCAACCCCCATACTGTGCTCCTGAGGGAGGCAGAGTGTGATGGTGATGAAACAACTGATGATTCACACTTTACTGTCAGAGGTTGTAAAGGGAACGCTCGCTCACACGCCTTGAAAAACAGCATGCGATTGCACCATGGTGGCTGGCATTGACTCATATCTCTTCCACCATGTCGCTCGGCCAGTTGTATTTAGTCATGACAACAGGGATAGAAGGCCTTGTTTTTTTGATTAGAATTTCTAGAAATAGAAAGACAACAAAATCTGCATTTATGCTCCCTGACTTTGGGTATTTTCTGCATGTTCTAGGTGTTTTGTGCTGGACAGTTTGTATCTCAGAGCCAGAGTCTCATGCAGATGGTGAAGTCTCTGTTCTCCATTAGTGGGATCTCAAACAGATGCCCATGCAGGCCTGTGTGTGTGTGTGAGTGTGTGTGTTCCCATTGTGTCTAAACCTGTATGTGCTCCCAGCCTTGGTTCTTTCTCCTCCTCAACCTGGTCCCATTAACTCCTTACCATTAGGAGGTTGTGACAATGAGGATTACTCTATAAAACACTGTTAAACTTCCTGCCAAGTGGGCCACCCCCAGTCACAATGAAAGCTTGGAAAACAAGGGCAAACACACACAGTAAAAAATCATTGGCCATGTTAAAACTGTGCTCTGCCTAATGGCATTAAGGCTGATGCAATGAGTCTTAATAAGCTCTGGAAATTACAGTTTAATATGATACTCACTCTAAATGACACAATAAAGCTATGCAACCAGTGCATTCAAATTATTTGTTTTTACTAATTGGTGTTGCAGTGAGACGTTTAAACACAACATCCAGTTCACTAAAAAACAAAGTCTTTTTTAGTGGCCTTTGCCTCGCATGATGAGCGTTGTCCTGAAGGCCTGAGGACAGCATGTGTCTTTCAGGCCCTGTAGTATCTGTCTAAACACTGATACAGAGCTTCCTCCTGTCATCCAAAGACCTGGCTGCTTAAACAAACACTGACCCATCCGTCTGTCAGCGATGTGCCACAGGTATGTGAAAAGCAGGAAATCATCTTTTCTTCCAGCATGTTCTTTTCGTGCGTCGGTGCCTTGTTTGTGTCAAATTGTAGTTGCCCTTTTCTGTGACAGTGTACGGTAACACTCTTCTAATTATCGCCAGTGTGTCCACAAACTCAGGCTTCAGTTAGTTCGAGATTTAACTCACTGTCACCTTTGCCTCTGTGAATGGGAAGACACCAGTTAGATAAGAATGAACTGCGACCAAACAGGCATCCTGTCCTTGTCCCCCAATGCTTTTCTAACCCTAACCCAGGGAAAGATGTGGGCTTCGAGCTTGTGTCTTTATGGTCCCCATAGGCTAATAAAGCTGCCAGGCCCAAGATGTAGTGTACTCTCACTCCACCAACCATGTCACTGCCAGTATCCCATCACATCAGTAGAGTCTGCTCGTGTCAAGTGAGGAGCTGGATGTTTGATGGCTATCTCTTGCTTACTGCTGTGTGTTAAGATAACAAAAGCAGGTAGTTTCTCACCCTCCTACATTGGCACCTTTTTAGAAGGCTAGTTACTGTTAGTCATTTCTGCTGCAGAGAGGGAGGAAGGAGTGAAAAGAAAAACGAGGAGACGGAGTAAACAGGATCATAATAAGTTTTAAAGTAGGCAGAGAAAAGGGGAAAGGGTAATTTCCTTCTTAAACACCTTTCAGTTTCTTTTATGCAATCCCCCAGTGCAAACCTTCCACTTGCAATGTATCCCGTTTCCTTTTGGCATTTTTTGGTAACCTGATCACTAATTATATGTATTTTAATTTCTCAAGGGGGGGAACGGGAGAAGGTCTGGTCTTCTTAGGGAACCAGCTCAGTCAGAAAGGAGTGTGTCTGCTATGTGAGCCACTCAAACCCCCCCCCTCACAAACTCCTCCTCAGATGGAGTGTTGAATACTTGAAGGCCGCAAGAGTAGAATCAAGAGCCATGAAGAGGTTTGCACGAAGCAGGTTAAGTTACAGTACAACCCTTTTATCGCATACACAAACACAAATACACGCAGTGACGAATTGCACACAAGCCTCACGACCACAAACCAAATACTTGGGTTGGGTTTTAATGAGAGTACCAGGTTAAAGCTTAAACTGGAATGCTGTTGACTGACCAACTGAGTGGAGGTTCATATTGATAGGGATGCGGGTTGGGTTGCTCTCTAATTAGAAAGCAGACAGACATGATCCTTCACAGGCAATATGTGCGTCCTCACTCTGAGGTCAGGTTTAAGAGACAGAAAAAAAAGGGAAAAAAAAGTTCAGAACATAAAACAAAAAAACAACCACGCATTTCACTTGTGTGTATTTATCTGTGCATCTGTGTGACTCATAGAGAAAAGAAGGCCCAAAACACAGTCATACACACAAGCATGAGGGTCATGTCAGGGTCACTGAGATTCATTAGTGTTAATGCATTTCCATACAGGGAATCATGTGTGTTTTGAGACAATTCTGAGTGCAATTAAACAGAGCATTTGTCACCTGGGGGATGTGTGATTAAAAATAACAACAACAAAAACAAAAAGTCTGTATGTTTATATTTTGAAGAGTGATTCTGTGTCAATGTAAATAACACAAAGGAAGCAAATTTGCTGCAAGAAGAGCAGATCGGAGAGAGAATGAGAGAAAGAGTGCAATCCAGGAACAGCCTGTATTCTGAGCCTGTGCTTGGCAGCCTTTGTGATCAATATAAATAGCACCAAATGGGCTGTTATAAAATTGTCGAGAGTTGTAAATGATCCCTGAAGACAAAACTGGAACATAAAAGAGCACAAACTCATATACACAAGCGCAGACATGCGGCCAAACATGTACTTCCAGTATGTATCTGTATCCCGTATGTACCTCCTCCCACCACCACCACCACCACCACCGCCACCACCACACCTTCACACTCTTAACACAAACAGGCAACTGATGTCTGACTTACTCAGCAACTGGACACACTACATTACTGACATCTGTGTGAAAAAAAGAGGAAGTGGAAAATGAATTTAAAGTCTTGGAGGTATAAGTTTAAATATAATAAAGTAAAAATTCAAGAAAGTTTACTTATCCCAAAGGAAATTTCATATTTTTCAAGCCAAAAATTTACTTGAACATGTGTTTTTAAGAATGCATGCGTGCATGCACACAACGCAGCTTAAAGCTGACCTCAGGCAATACTTTCCCTTCAATATTGCAAACAAACATCGTTATTGCTTTGTTTGGTGGATGGCATGATTTATGAGAAAAACCTCCCATCAGCACTATTCCAGTTGTGTATAGCAGGGGGCATTGAAAGGGGCTGACTGTAGGGGAGGGAAGAGGGAGTCACTGCAGCCCAGAACCTGAGACACTTGTCCTGCTCACATTGCCCCCTTTCAGGAGAGTATTCAATTGTTAAAATTAATTAAACATAATGATATTTCACTATTGTTTACTTTGTGATCATTAGTTCTAAGTTTCCATTTTGTTTTTTTTTTTCCCTTTTCCCCAACTCCCTGTTAAAACCCATTCATTTATCCCAGGTAAGTCTAGAGAAGGAGATCCAATGATTATAGGGACTTATTGTATTATAACTCAGACAAAGATTAAAGTGGGAAACGGGGGTGGAAAGACGAGGGAAGGCTAAAGTGCTGCGCTTGCATTTTATACACACAAAGACTTTTTAATGCATATGCATCCCCCCCAATTCTTCTTCACAAATGGGTGCACCTTGAGCGAATATATTCCAAGATATCTTTCCAACTAACTTTTGTGGTAAAACAAAAAAGTAAAAAAGCGAAGAAAAAAAAAA
>JAQNCA010000001.1:16558658-16570229 GCA_029783725.1 Acanthurus tractus
GTGTGTGTGTGTGTGTGTGCAACCATTGGATGCACTCACTTTGCCAGAGTGCTCCCGGAGACGGTCGCTAACAGTAACCGTGATTCGACGGATATCACACAGACTGGCTAATGAGCATTAGCATTATAGCTAAGAGATGCACAGGTAAAAACACAGAGGAAGGAACCTCCTGAGGATATGTCTAACTTTTTAAATCCCCCTTTTTTCCTCTCCTTTATTTTCCCCCTACGGACCATTAGCCAGTAGATCCCTCCCACCTCCCCCCCCCCGCTACGCCTCCCTCCCTTTTTTCTTTCTTTCAGCGCGGTGCAATTAGCGCTCTCATTGAATATTGAAGGTATGAAGAAGAATGGGGCTTTTTAGCCGTTTCTCTTCCGCTAGGACCATAGCTACGCTGAGGGATGGCTGAAGGCTTCGACTAAATCAGGATGCTGAGCTACAGCAACAGCACTTAGAGCCAAACAATCACTGATCATTTATTTAGTCAGCCTTATTTATTCATCCCCGTTTGCTGTTGCTCAGAGCTGTGATTATTTTACTTACGATTATTCTCATGTGATCCTACTTCCTTGAAGCAGACAACTGGTCTGAGCTCCTCAAATTAATGAGAAACCTTATGCCTAGTTTTTGACAGTTTAGACGACTTTATCATATTTGATTGTTCCAGCTGGAAAAATCTGATATTCTAATTAAAGGAAATCTTGTTTCAATCATAACCTATTTATCTCCCTTCCTCCTGTACAGTATCATTGTGATCTTATATTCTAAAGTGTGTTGCTCTCATGTTACAGAGAGCTTGCAGGAGGGCTCATATCTCTGTTTTGTGTAATTCAGAGGAGAGAGAATAGCCCTACTGTACTCACTTGTGTTGCATGGAGGTTTGCCTGAGGGCTGTATGGCAGGTTACTGGCAAAGGAGGGAGCGCAGATCTGCCAGTTGACATTCTCAGAATCCAACACGCCGGTCTGCCAGCACAAAACACAAGCGTTGTCTGTAAACCCTCCATGCCCTATGGCCACATAATCAGACATGATCCCGATTAGTGCAAGCCTGCTCCAGCCATGTCTGAACATCAACGCGTACAGACACACTGCATGATATCATGCACACACCCACCCACACACACACACACACACACACACAAATACACAAACACATAAAGAGCACATGTGCTGTCTTCTCATTTTCACCCATTTACATGCACAAACACTGTACACTGATTCTTATACATGCTAGATTACAACGCCTTTTCTTTTTCTCATCCTTCTTATAACCACATCTACTGACATTGCACTCAGTGTACATTTACAATCTTAACCAGACTCAGTATCAGATCTTGTATACTGCTGAACTCCACCACTTGTTGGTTGTGAAGCAGTTTAAGCATTTGTCTGATTTTATATTCATTGCATTTACACTTGTTCTGATTCTATTTTTGAGATGATTATTTTTGATGTATGACGGTGTTATTATGTGTTAATTAAAACAACATTTCTTTGCATTTTGAGAGAATGGAGTGATAGCAAGGCGTTAAGATCATGTTCTGATGTTATTCTGCAGCACTGAAACATATGTACAAGGACAGACACACACGCACAAATGTACACACACACACTGATAAAGGAAGGAAAGTATTGCCGTCTTGTGTCTACCACTTCCTTTCATATAACCGTGCTCTGTGGTAAGAGTCATAATGCATAACATAAATGCACCACACATAGAGATGCAAATACTGGAATCAAATACACACACACAGTCATTTCCAGGAAGTCGTGTCTCACTGCTCTGCAGCTGGCCACAGGCAGCAGCAGACACTTATCACTCTCATTTCTTCAGATTTCATGTGTCTCCCTTTACTGAGCAGAACTTGCTGCAGATAGCTTCATTTAACCACATTCAAAGAGCAAAGATATATATCGCAGAAAGAGGGAGAGGAATTGAAAGGAGACAGGTTGCAGCCAGAGGAGAGACTTGCTATGGGCAAGGGCCAGACCACAGTAGGAGACAGGCTCCAGCGTTCCCTCACAGCTCCATCAATGTTTAATGCAGTGGGGCAGAGACAAGGGGGCCGAGCCTTTCTCATGGAGGAGGTCAGCACTGGAGTCGTCAGGCTGGAGGGAGACCTCAGCCATGTTACAGGAGTGAGACAGGAGACAACGGTCTGTCACACAAGGGGTCTTGTGGGAGATACTTCATTTCAGAAGTCACAGTCTTTAGTAAAGCTTCATCACAGCAGCTCAACTGTGCCTCCTAAAAACAAGCTCTTAACAAATTTGCATGCAGAAAATTCTGTTTTGTAGGTAATTTAATGTCATGCAAGATCATTTTTTGGAATGAAAAATATTCGATGCGAAATCATTAAGATGAAATTATGAGCAAATATTCATTGTCAGTTGTTTGTAATGTTTAATTCACAAATTTAACCAATTCCTGACAGATATCACATGCAATGTATTTTTTTTTTGGTTGGTCGGTTTTTGCTTTTTTATGATTCAAAAATATTCAATTGCTACATTCTCAAATGAACAGTGAGTGTGTCTGGTCACTGTACTTGTGTGTCCAGCACCAGCCACAAAGAAATCTCTTTTTAAAAGAACTTTTTCCACAGACCTTTTTCTTTGCAAATACGGTTTCTGAAGTTATGAAGCTGATGTGAGACTTGGGGCTTAATCTGCATGAGATGAGTCCTCTCAAGTGTTCTTACTACAGAAAACCCACCTTTTTGTCACCACACACTTTGCTGTTTGCTTGCTGGGCCACAACAGAAGGACACTGACACAAAGTGGTTACCAATAAGGCTTTTAATGTGCTTCCTGGCACGTGGGTATCGCTTTTTAGATCAATCTTTGAAATATTAACCTATTCATTAACTTTGGAATAATATATATTGTGATCCTGCTAAAATTTCTGAGGGACGTCTTTTTTTGTTGTTGTTTTGTTTTGCTTTTTAATTAACGTTATTTTAAAAATTATCTTTTCCCAAACATAACAATGTTTTAGTTATAAATATGACAACAGATCTTCAAAGCTTAACCATCCACATTGACCTTAATGAGTCCACTTCCTGGATTTAAAAAAAGTAAACATAATAGTGTTAGCAATTTCAAAACAAATTTGGCAAATTCAATTAGTAGTATTTTGTGGGAGACAGGGTGGAGCTAATGTAATGGGTCAAATTAAATGACGATGATTCCAAAGTGACTCAAAATCTATGCAATGTGAAAACAAAATAAAAACTGACTTTGTTTCTCCTTTTACAGGAACACGACTGTAGAGGATTACGTTTTGTGAGTGTGAGTTAACGCGTGGCTCACAAACTTTGAGTCTGTTGGTGAGAGGACATCCTGCAATGATAAACACACAGCACAAGTTTGTGGCCAACCACACACCTACTCTATGATCAGATCAGAGCAGAGCAGCATTGCATTCTTCAGATCCACTCCAACTCAGTGGGATACACCTCACAGTCATCTCCTCCCACAGTATGAAACACAAACACACAAACAAAGAAGCATCCCTGCACGTATTTTCAGAGCAAAGACACCTACAAGCTGTGATTACCTGGACTGAAGTCTATGTTCCCTGTCATTGGGGCCATCATCCCGAGGAGGGTCGGTGTGTGTTTTTGTGGGGGAGGGGCGACATAAACACAGTTACACAGTGACCTTCATCTGCTCTGCCCGTGGAGTGGGCCGGGACCGTGTGTAAGACGGATACAAAGGACAGAAGAAGACAATGACGGACAAGACCGCATGATGAAACGATAAGCAGCAAGGAATAGTCAGCAAATGACACACGCACAAAGTAAGTTGGCACATTTCTCAGAGAGCAAATAAACTCAAGAGAGTTCAGTGTGAAACATAATTTTAGGATTAACATTTATAAAATTGTTGTTTTACACTAGTTGACTTTATTCGTCAGACTGGCAGCGTTAATGATTTGTCCAAAATCGTCTCTCAACACACACAAACATCCAGTTGTGTACATATTAGCTCAAGCGTGTGTCCTGAAGGGATGTCAAACCTGCGGCATCTGTGGTTGGCGTACAGGGGGAGAGAGAAAAGGAGAGGGGAACGTGGGAAGAGGGAGGGAAAGTGCTGACTCTGACACCGTCTCTGTGTGCCGCTAACACAGGAACCAATTAGCTAGGAGCCAGCTTCCGTTGCCTGCGCTGTTATAGGACCTCCTCTCTGGGTCCCCAGGGCTGACTGCAGCTTCAGGGCTGTGGTGGCATATATACTGTATACAGTAAGAAAGCTATAGGAGAGACACAGATACTCGGCAGACATGCCACGGATGAGGAGGTGTTGTGAGAGGGAAACAGGAGGGCAGACAGATGCAGCAGGTCAGAGAGGGCAAAGTGTAAGATAGCTTGAGTTCTGACAGAACTAAAACAACGCAGAAGAGCTAACCCTGTTTAGATTCACACTGTGACAAACGATGACACCCATTCTTATAAGTTGACACCTCAAGACCTCACACACCACAGTGTCTGTAACTTCCTTTCACATTATGAACATATTTTCACAACACCACATTTTGACTTTGTCTTAGGATTTAACCTCGAGTGCCTCTTGTGCTTCAGCTTACACCTCATCTTGAAACAGATGCAAATATACACTATCGCGCAAGCTCACGCAAATGTCCATCACATACCACACGTGCGCACAAACAGAAATTTAATCATTCACATACGCGCTCACACCGCCACCACCTCGCCGTCCTGCTCAAGGAGGGCACAGGGTGACGCAGTCTTTTTATGACAATTATTGATCCTCTGGAGCGCAGTAAAAACTATCCCCAGACAGACAACAAAAATAACTGTAACCATATAACAGCTTCCTGCCAGGGGAACAGATCCCACAGAGCGGACACGTGACTGGACTATTCCTGGAGCATACTGTAGACCCCTCGCAGCCCCAGGGCACTGACCAGGCATGCACTCACACACAGGATGGGGAGAGGAGAGGAGAAGGTTATAGAAAAGTATATGTTGTAGACTTTGTCAGTATTTCTGGCTGAAAAATGAGCATTTCATGTATTTCTGTTCACTGAGAGGCTTTCAGTTTGATTGTTTTTGTGCAGCTCCTCTCCCTCACCATATGGTGCTGCTCACTTTTAATTATGGTAATATCAAAGTCTTTGTCTTGCATAGTCCATTTATGTAATAACATTTTTTCAATGCAGTGCTCACGACATACACCTCCCCCTTTCATACCCACATGCACGCACTCTGCACATATCCTCCAGTGGAGACACGACTTACCAAATCTATCCTCTCTGAAAAGCTACATAACTTTGGAGTAGCACACTGACAAAACACAAGAGAAGGAGAATCTGGAAACAAGCCTTATTTCAAGTGTAAAAGTCTGCTTTTGTATTCATTGCTTTGTGCTTGAGATTGTAACACAGGGACAATGGACAAGATAAGTCAATATTGCTCCTCCGGACATTTTACTGTCAGTAGGGAGGAATTAATGTTATAAAGCTGTCTTTTTATTCTAACACCCTGTCATTAATAAAAGCAGCTTCTGGGTGGACGGTGACTACCTGAGATGAACAAAAAGGCAATGGCAGAGGTAGACAGAGACAGTGGAAACCTGACTGTTGGATATCAGACCACATACTGTACACTATGGGCTTTTTTTCTTCCTCTTTTTTTCTTTGACCTAATCCCGGAGCTTTATTGGATGGGCTCGAATTTCTCTTCATCATAGTCCTCCCATAGAAGTTGGAAGGGACGGTTTCATGTCGTTAAAAAATCCATACAAGACATAATGATCCTGGAATAATCAATGTTCAGGTTTGGCTTCCTGTGTCTTTTCTTCTTTTCTTCTTCTTACTGAGGTGTTTAACTGACTTAGATTGGTGGAGAATTGATGCATTTCCTGGGAATTTACCCTGGTATAGTAGGTTAAAAAAAATCTACTATATACAATACTATTTGATGATTAGCCTAGGCTACATATACCCCTGGCTGGGATGCACTGGGCTATGGGCCGTAGAGGAAAGGTAGAGTGAAGAGAATGAAACTACAAAAGCATTTAATGAAACAAGGAACTGATCTCAGTTCTGTGAGAAAACTTAGAAGTGAAATGCCCCGTAAGACTCTGTACAAGGTGAGAATAAAGTCTTTTCCTGTTGCATCTGATCAGAGCGCTGCACAGTGATGTGCATATTGCAGTTGCAAGCTAAAGCTCCTATGACTAAGTGTTCAAAGTTCACATCCCTTGACCATCATCAGCACCTGAGATACATGCATTCTCGTGAAAAATGATTTGTGCACATTCGCATTTCCTGACACCTAGGCAGAAGCAGCACCATGTCGATTCGGATGACACAGAGTTTATTTTGAGGTCCATCACCAGTGCTGAGAATGGTGTCTTGGACTACAACCCAGAGACCAAACAGCAGTCCTCACTGTGGAAGACCCTGTCGACCAAAGAATGTGCAACCAAGGCAACCGAGAGTATGCTGATAATTTTCTTAATGTTTACAGGTTTGTGCAACATGCAGAGTACTACTTCTGCTACTATTCTGAAATGTCTAAAGGAGAACATTTGGTGCTGATGGCCTGAACAGTGGTTTGATGGCAACTGTGATCTTTTAATGTGACTATTTGAAATGTGCAAGTTAATAATGTGCAACACAGTCATTGCTCTCCATGGTGCTTACTTTTCAGATTTGGCTCCCCGTGATTTCTTTCTGTTCTCCGAATTGACATTTGATCCTTGGATCACAGCCTTTGAGCCAAGTTTTATGTTGATGGTAAAATGGCAAATTCAGTGGTCACACAAACATACATAACCCAGGTGCTGATGATGATTGGATGGTGTAACTTGGAATACTTACCCACAAAACGTATCACTTGCACTGGCTCCTCACACACTACTGTGAAGTACTTCTTTTTGTGCATTTCTCAAAAAGAGAGGAGAAAAACTAAAACTCCAATTAAAAAGACAGACAAAAGCAGACATGGAAGCTGAAAGGGTCTGGATCTCAGATTAATAGCAGTAACCCGGCCGTCAGACAAACAGCATTCGGTCTTGTCAAACTTTAACACTCTGCAGTCCACATTAGACTCTGGCTCCCAGACAGCTCAGTGACAGAAACCACTCATCAATACCATCCCTCATCTGTCCTCAGAGTCCCATCGTCTGCCGTGTTTCAAACCCATCAGCTCTGATCTCAGCTCAGACTAACACATCCACTAAAGTACTAAAATCATTATTCAATCATATCTTCTATTTACACACTGTGCACTTTTTTTTTTTGGATATAGGATGCGATTAAATACTACACAGAGAAATACATAGAGCAAGGAGAGTTAAGTGATATAAGTGATCCTTTTTTACATTTTTTTTCTAGTAACTTATCATCTGTCCGTGGTATCACCTCGTTAGCGGTTGCAGTGGTGTCTCCACTAAATGAGACGCACACTGAGCAGAGCATTGCAGCCCTCCTGCTCCTCGAGGGGAGCTTTCGACTGGGGGGAGGTCTGTTTGATCTCAACACTTATCTGCTTCATTTCAGTTCTCTTATGTGGTACTCACCAGCCATCACTTTGATTTGTGGTCAGTCTCAAGTCAAGTGCATTAACCGCATAGACACACAGATGCGCGCATTTAGCCACATAAACACACACAAATACACACAGACCATCAAAAAGAAATGGTCTCTTTGCAAACCTCAGGCGAAGTGAAATGGATGTGCTTGCTCCCAGGGTGTTTGATACCATTTTAAAAAAAAAACATTTCCACCGTTTCATGTACTGACACCAGCACACCGTCACTGCCGTGTTACACATTACAGCTGGTCCACAGCGGAACTGGTTTTTATTTTCTGTTGCCAAAGTGACTCATTTGCTCTGAGACAAATCTGTAAATTGCTCCCTTTCTTGAATCCAGAGGTTCAATCCCATAATTATTCCAAATTAGAGAAAGTTTTATACTAAAAGAGACCGATGCACAATTTTTTAACTACTCTTGAAGAATTTAAAATGAGTCATTTGTGCCCAAATAGAGAACAGAAGCTGTAATCTGTACATCAAAAGCAATGATTGCAGTGAGAGTGACTTCTTTAAAATACACTCAATACACACTCTTATACCAAGACCTTTGCTTTCTCATGTTTGAATCGGTTCTGTGCTGAAACTGCATCCGTAGCCTTGCACTTCTTCAATAATTACTGACTGTATCTCTATTTGTCTACATATGATATGAGACACAGCCTCAGGATTTCTCTCCTGCTGCACTCACACAATGCTGGAAGAATAGGAAGGAAAGAAAAATCTCTCTTTATTCAAACCCAGGAGTGTTCACTTCATTTAAACATACAGTAGCTGCCAGTGATTGAGGCTTTGTGTGTTTACAGTCAGGCTGCTCATAATTATGGTCTGAACAATTTGATGTGAATGTGATGTCAGTACTGAAACTCAGGAAAAGTTATCTTGTTTGTGCACCAAAATTAAGTCAAAAGAGAAAGAAAAAGAAAGACAGAGGGATGGCAATAAGGAATAAAAAAGAGAAAGAAAGAAAAGGTGAAGGAAAGAAGAAAGAAGAAAAGAAGAGAGGAAGGAGGGAAATTAAGAAGAAATAAAGGGAAGAAAGAATGGAAGGTTTGTGCCTCCTGGTGTTTAACATTTGGTGAATACTCTGCCTGCTGCAAAGTCATCAAAAGTAATCAAAATAAAAGCTTTTTTTTCCATCTTTAAGCTTACAGAAAAACAGTCTGAACACCGATTCCTAAACCTATCACACAGTGAAGAACAGAGTTCGACAGCAGATAACCACAGCACAATACAAAAGAGGGTCAGTGAAATTGAAAACACACTATTTCCCTGCTCTATTTCCTATTCCTGTACGCCAGCCTTGTGCATCTATATGTGAAATAGATTCCTATGCCATCCAGAGTCCTTCACGCTGCTTGGTAACGACATCCCTAAATATAAGGAGAGTAAGTATGCATGTAGATTAGGTCGAGCATGGGAGACGCACCGCGAGAAGGAGTTGGCCTGTTTTAGTTAGGAAAAGTATTTTCTGCTGGAGAAAAAGAAGCACTGCAGGGAAGGTTTTTCTGCAGTGTCTGCAATACTTGTGTTAATTTCTAGAGGTGCCTCCTTGCGATGGGGTTTGTTGTGAAAGACTGGGGGGCAAGAAGAGGAGTTTGGAGGTTTTGGGGGTGCTTGGGGCTTCTAGTAGCAGGTTATCTATTTAAATAAAGCCCTGCAAAGCTGTGTGAAGGGAGGAAAAAAATATACACGCAGAGATAAAAAAAGGAGAAGAAATTAAATAAAGGTGTCCATGCAGACACAATCTCACATGTGCATAAGAGCAAGCATGCAGAAGTTAATATGCATGAGGTTATATGCAAGTGCAGCAAACCAGTCTGCCTCTTTTTATTCTGAGGACTTTTTTTCTGCCCTTTATGTGTTTTGCTTGTCTGTAATATGTACAACATGTTTTAAAAAGTTGCATTTGGGCCGCATTGCCCATTTTTTTAAATTAAACAATAGCAAGAGACCAAGTTTCTATAAGAGCAGACAGAGGTTGCAGGAAGAAACGTACGATTACTTTCTGTGGTTTTGATTTTCATTTTTTTTTCCCACAGTCATACAAAAAAAAATGTCATTTTATATATCCTGCAAGAAAATAAATAAATAAACAAAGAGCTTCTGTTGCCTGTTTGACTCTTGTGTGTGCATATTTGCTTGTGTGTGTGTATGACATGATGAAATAAATTATATTGTGTTTTTTTTTGTTTTTCTGTGCTCACTATCTTTATGTGTGCAAGAAACCAAGCATGAGCAAGAACCAGAGATAGCAAGAGAGAGAAGGAGGAAGAGATGCTGACAGACACAGAGAAAGAGTGAGACAGTTGTGCAGATAAAAAGTGGAGATTTCAGATATAGCCGTTAGCTGTTCAGCCATGATGGTGGCTGAACACAGCTGTCAGACCCAGATGGTGAGGTGCTAATAACATTCAGAGTTTTGCAGCGCACCGTTTATTTTCTAATAATAAAACTGTTAGCGCTTGCTAATAGCATAGCCATTGCCTGCCAAGCACACGTTCCGGCTGACACTCATACCATTCTGCTGCCATTTACGTGCCGTATTGCCGTGTCAAATGGGTCCACTGAAGGCCCTAACACAGCAGACAGACAGACGGACAAAGACACACACACACAGACACACACTGACCAGAGATCTATTGTGTGTAACCAATCAGAGCACAATGACCTCGGGTGATGAACAAGTGAATATCAGTGAAGAAAAAGATGCAGAGGTAAACAAATGGAGATAAATTAAGGTACACACTCATATACACACACACAAACACATCTTTATGTACACTTTTGAGAAAACTTGTAAAATTTGATGCTTAAAAGTGACTGATTCTGACTTACTCGTCTCAATAATATTTAGACTTTCTTGTTGCTGTCAGAATACATTATATATTATAATAACTGTTATTTCAACAGCGGTATGTGATGTAGAGATAATATAGAATTAAAAATATATCAATGCAACTGAGGTGACTTTTTGGGGAGAAGCAGAAGCAGCCGAGTCATAAGACAAATGCAGCTGCATGAATGACTTTAAGTTTAAATCTTCTTATTTCCTGAACAAAGCAAGAGCTCACTTTTACGTCTTTTGCTGCTGCTGCTGAGAAGTCTTTGAGCAAATGAGTCAAATCCTATGCAACAAATATTGTAACAGTCACTGGCTTTTACTATATATATATTATCTTACACACTTATGTTCATGTTTGAAAGATGTTAAAACACAGACATGTTTGCTTTTGAAGCAAAATTGCAGAAATTTCAGAGGGTGCAAACTGAAAAATATGATAATTATTAATTCAATAATGAAAAATTATGCCGTTTTCAGAGTACCACCAAGAAAATGAACAAAATTATTGAATGACTACGAAATGAAAGAAAATGTAAAGAAAAAAAATCAAATTCATGAATGAGATATATCTGGACATCAGTTCTGGGCAGAACACCAGACTCCCAGGGACAAAAACAAAAGGTGTTATTCTTTAAAAGTGCTGACTCATCGGAGTGTGTCCTACAATAGAGAGCTACTGTGGCGTGACACAGTATGTCACTGACCCTAAAAGACTGCTGTTTCCTTTTATAGACTTTCCCATTTTAGGTTAGATGGACAGCGTGCCCCCACATCTGATTCAAAAGAATTCAAGTTGTGGATTTTGTTGTTTTTTGTGCCCCTTTCCTTAAATAAATCGCTCTATATATTTATTTATCATTTTTACTTTAACCAGCAGTGGACAGGGGACAGTGATAGGAAATATGTGGCGAGTAAGAAGGGACATGCAACAATGGTTGCAAGCTGAAATTCGACATATGACATCATGTTTACATCGCTCACTATTTTCTAGCTGAACATTTCAATGAAATGAAGGGAATCTATACATGTGTGTGTGCCTGTGTGTGTATGTGTGTGTGCAAAAAAAAAAACACAGGACAGTGTAAATTTCTCACTATCATACAAGGTTGTTTCACCTCACAACTTATTTATTCAATATTTCAACAGGAGCCAATTTCCT